>ONZH01017908.1:0-280702 GCA_900303285.1 Rhinella marina
TAGAGATGAGCGAGCCTAAAATGCTCGGTGCTCGTTATTCGAGTCGAACTTTTCCCGATGCTCGGGTGCTCGTTTCGAATAACGAACCCCATTGAAGTCAATGGGAGACTCGAGCATTTTTTGCAGGGGACCAAAGCTCTGCACTAGGGAAGGCTTGGGTGAAAACCTGGAAACCTCAGAAAATGATGGAAACACCACGGAAATGGACAGGAAACAGCAGGGGCAGCATGCATGGATGCCTCTGAGGCTGCCTAATCCCACCATTACCCCAAATTCTCAGGCAACAGCCTGGTGGTTACCCTCATGGCAATTGTGCTCACCCCAGACCAAGAAAGGCGAGGCAAATACCCATCACATGTTAGGGAAGCACCCAACTAGGTGCAACGAAGGTCCATCACCGCCTGCAGGTGACACCACTGCTCATGCTGGCACTGCAGCTGAAATCAAGTTTAGTATCTGTTCTTATCAGTTGCTGTGCCTGCTGGTGGTAATAGTGGTGAGCATAGCTACTTCCCAAGCAGTTGATCTGGGTTCCATTCCCGTCTATCGCAGGAGGCAATTCAGAATCAGTACAATATCTAATACGTCCCCTACCAGGGTAAATTGTTTGGAGAGAGGGCCTGTAGGTGGGGGGGAAGGAGGTTTCGCTGGAAGAGCCAGAGGAGTGCCCCCTGGGCTAGCGTGTGTGGTGGTGACAACAGCCAGAATGGATTTAGGAAAACTGTTGCATCAACCGGTGCGGTATCGATTCTTCTCAGTTTAATACCGTATACGTCCCCTATCTTGGGACCTTATATTTAATGGATTTTTCGACCACGGAAAAAAAAAGAGCTTGCTCTGGCCAGGGGAGTGTCTTTCCCACTGCAGCTAAGGGGACGTGTCCATGCTCTGCCTATCACAGGTCAGGAGGCAGGCAATTAAAAGAAGAACAAAAAAAAAAAAATCATAGAACAATTCTATACGTCCCCTATCCGGCTAAATTGTTTGTAGAGTGGGCCTGTAGGTGGGGGGCAGGCTGGGGCAAGGAGGTTTCGCTGGAAGAGCCAGAGGAGTGCCCCCTGGGCTAGCGTGTGTGTGGGGTGGAGTTAGAATGACGAGCAGGACCCCAAACTTAAAAATTTAGCATCAACCGGTACAATCGTAAATTATGAGATTGATCAAGTGTGGCATGACTTTTTTAGATGGAGATTGCATGTGGTCACAGTACTCCCTGGACCCCATAGTCACCCCTTCTCTGATGTGCTAGCCCAGAACATTCTCTGCCCCAATTCGCAAGACCTTTTGCTGTTTCCGTGTGCTGACAGTGGGGATTTACCAGTGTTGTCTGAGGAGGTGGTGGACAATGGCGAGACACAGGTGTCGGGGGGTGAGGTAGTTGTATGGGAAGCAAGTTACAGTGGGGACTCCTTGGGGGGGACTTTCTCATGATGGGACAGATTCAACTTGGGTGGATCAGGCACAGGAACAGATGAATTTTTGGGGGGTTTATTTAACTTTTATTTAGCAAAAATAACCACAGAGATATTTATTCGTTATCTCTCTGCGCAGTCTGGCGTTGGGGTTCCTCACTTTTGATGGCGAGCTGTGCCGCTCTCTCCACAATGGTCTGTAGGTTCTTAGATGGAGACTTTGTCGGCGATTTCAGTACAGAAGGACTTGTTGCTCATCAACAGAACCTCGACCTCCTTGACATTGTGGACAAGGAATTTGCGGGTGGACCAGGAATTTGCGGAACCCTGTGAGCAGCATGTGTTTGGTCTTCTACTTGCTACCGTATCCAATGTTGGGCAATATAGATTCGCAAGTAATATTATTTTTCACACCTATCCCAAAAATAAAAATGTATGCAGTATTGCGCAAATAAAACTGGAACTGGAATTGGAGAGAGGGCCTGTAGGTGGGGGGCAGGCTGGGGGAAGGAGGTTTCTGGAAGAGCCAGAGGAGTGCCCCCTGGGCTAGCGTGTGTGGTGGTGACAACAGCCGGATGTAGTTAGAATGACGACACAGGACCCCAACTTAAAAATTTAGCATCAACCGGTACAATTGTCAATTATGAGCTCGATCAAGTGTGGCATGACTTTTTAAATGGAGATTGCATGTGGTCACGTACTCCCTGGAACCCCATAGTCACCCCTTCTCTGATGTGCTAGCCCAGAACATTCTCTGCCCCAATTCGCAAGACCTTTTGCTGTTTCCGTGTGCTGACAGTGGGGATTTACCAGTGTTGTCTGAGGAGGTGGTGGACAATGGCGAGACACAGGTGTCGGGGGGTGAGGTAGTTGTATGGGAAGCAAGTTACAGTGGGGACTCCTTGGGGGGGGACTTTCTCATGATGGGACAGATTCAACTTGGGTGGATCAGGCACAGGAACAGATGAATTTTTTGGGGGGTTTATTTAACTTTTATTTAGCAAAAATAACCACAGAGATATTTATTCGTTATCTTCTCTGCGCAGTCTGGCGTTGGGGTTCCTCACTTTGATGGCGAGCTGTGCCGCTCTCTCCACAATGGTCTGTTAGGTTCTTAGATGGAGACTTTGTCAGATTTCAGTACAGAAGGACTTGTTGCTCATCAACAGAACCTCGTCCTCCTTGACATTGTGGACAAGGAATTTGCGGGTGGACCAGGAATTTGCGGAACCCTGTGGCAGCATGTGTTTGGTCTTCTACTTGCTACCGTATCCAATGTTGGGCAATATAGATTCGCAAGTAATATTATTTTTCACACCTATCCCAAAAATAAAAATGTATGCAGTTTGCGCAAATAAAACTGGAAACTGGAATTGGAGAGAGGGCCTGTAGGTGGACCTCCGGAAAAATTGTTTGGAGAGAGGGCCTGTAGGTGGACCTCCGGAAAAATTGTTTGGAGAGAGGGCCTGTAGGTGGAACCTCCGGAAAAATTGTTTGGAAGAGAGGGCCTGTAGGTGGCCTCCGGAAAAATTGTTTAAAAGAGGGCCTGTAGGGGCCCTCCGAAAAATTGTGGTAAAAGAGTGGCCGTTTTTTGGGTCAGCGTTAGGCAAAGACGATATGGAGGAGGAGGAGGAGTAGAGAGAAGAGGAATCGGATACATAAGTAATGTTAAATCTTTAGCTGCTTTCCCCCGGAGGAGATTTGAATTCCGGTGAAATCCAGGCTTTGTTCATTTTAATAAGCGTCAGCCTGTCAGCGCTGTCAGTTGACAGGCGTGTACGCTTATCGGTGATGACGCCACCAGCTGCACTGAATACCCGCTCTGACAGCACGCTAGCGGCAGGGCAGGCCAGCACCTCCAAGGCGTACAGCGCCAGTTCAGGCCACGTGTCCAGCTTTGAAACCCAGTAGTTGTATGGAGCAGAGTGATCGCTACGGACGTTGGTATGGTCAGCTAGGTACTCCCTCACCATCTTTCTGTACAGCTCCCCCCTACTCTGCCTAGACTGGGGACAGGTGACAGTGTCTTGCTGGGGTGACATAAAACTGGCAAAGGCCTTGGAGAGCGTTCCCCTGCCAGTGCTGGACAAGCTGCCTGCTCGCCTCCTCTCCCCCGCTACTTGGCCCACAGAACCATGCCCTCTGCCGCTAGCGGCGTCAGATGGGAAGGAATTGTTTCAGCTTGTGCACCAGGGCCTGTTGATATTATTCACTCTCATACTCCTTTCCTCTGCAGGGATGAGAGTGGAAAGGTTCTGCTTGTACCGTGGGTCCAGGAGAGTGAACACCCAGTAATCGGTGTTTTGAAAAAATGCTTCTAACGCGAGGGTCACGGGATAGGCAGCCTAACATGAAGTCTGCCATGTGCGCCAGAGTCCCAACACGCAAGAATTCCCTCTCCTCACTGGCCTGACTCTCCATTTCCTCCTCTCCTCCTCCTCCAAGTCCTCCTCTTCAGCCCATACACGCTCAAGAGTTAAGGACTGAGCACTGGTACCCTCTTCTGTCTCGCCGACATTCTCCTCCTCTTCCTCCTCATCCTCATCCCCCTCCTCCGATACGCGCTGAGAAACAGACCGGAGGGTGCTCTGGCTATCAAGCGACGTATCTTCCTCCACCGTCTCTTGTGACAAGCGCAAAGCATCCGACTTCATGCTGAGCAGTGAGTTTTTCAACAGGCAAAGCAGCGGGATGGTGAGGCTGATAATGGCGGCATCGCCGCTGACCATCTGTGTTGACTCCTCAAAGTTGCTCAACACCTGGCAGATATCAGACATCCACGTCCACTCCTCATTGTAGACTTGAGGAATCTGAGAGACCTGACTACCAGTTCTGGTGGAAGTTGACATCTGGCAGTCTACAATCGCTCTGCGCTGCTGGTAAACTCTGGATAACATGTTTAATGTCGAATTCCATCTCGTGGGCACGTCGCACAACAGTCGGTGAGCGGGCAGTTGTAGGCGGCGCTGCGCTGCCCTGAGAGTGGCAGCATCTGTGGTCGACTTGCGGAAATGCGCACAGATGCGGCGCACCTTGGTGAGCAAATCAGACAGATTGGGGTATGTCTTGAGGAACCGCTGAACTATTAGATTGAACACGTGGGCCAGGCATGGCACATGTGTCAGTCTGCCGAGTTGCAGAGCCGCCACCAGGTTACGCCCGTTGTCACACACAACCATGCCTGGCTTGAGGTTCAGCGGTGCCAGCCACACATCGGTCTGCGCCGTGATGCCCTGTAACAGCTCTTGGGCGGTTTTGTGCACCTAAGCTCAGCCTTTGAGCAGCAGCCTGCTGGCGCTTTACCCACGGCACTGCTGCTGCGCACTAGAGCCTACTGAAGCCTGCTGCTGCCCACGGATGGTAATTCGGAGGGAGGAGGAGGAGGTCGGAGGAGGAGGAGGCATAGTACGTCTGAGAGACCGTGACCGAGGTAGGCCCCGCAATCCTCGGTGTGGGCAGTACATGAGCGGCCCCAGGGTCAGACTCGGTCCCAGCCTCCACCAAGTTAACCCAATGTGCCGTCAGTGAGATATAGTGTCCCTGCCCGGCAGCACTTGTCCACGTGTCCGTGGTTAGGTGGACCTTCTCAGAAACAGCGTTGGTCAGGGCACGGATGATGTTCTGTGACACGTGCTGGTGTAGGGCTGGGACGGCACATCGGGAAAAATAGTGGCGGCTGGGGACCGAATACCGAGGGGCAGCCACCGCCATGAGATTGCGAAAGGCCTCGGTCTCTACCAGCCTATAGGGCAGCATCTCCAGGCTCAGCAATTTGGAGATGTGGACGTTGAGGGCTTGGGCATGTGGGTGGGTGGAACTGTATTTCCTCTTGCGCTCCAGCGTCTGCTGTAAAGACAGCTGAACGCTGCGCTGGGACACATTGGTGGACACTGTGGAGGATCGTGGAGGCGAAGGTGTGGTTTTCCGGCGGGAGGCGCTCGTGCCGGGGTCCTGGGCAGGGGTTGACTAGCAGAGGCAGCGAGTGACGCAGGGGTTGACTAGCAGAGGCAGCGAGTGACACAGGGGAAGGAGCAGTGGTGTGACCCGCAGGAGGTGGTGAACGGCCTTGGTTCCATTGAGTGGGGTGTTTAGCACTCATATGCCTGCGCATGCTGGTGGTGGTTTAGGCTAGTAGTGGTGGCACCCCTGCTGATCCTGGTGTGGCACAGGTTGCACACCACAGTCCGTCGGTCATCCTCACTTTCTTTAAAGAACCTCCAGACTTGCGAACATCTAGGCCTCGCCACGGGAGCTTCACTACGTGAAACAGTTGCTGCTGATGCACCAGCTCTGGCCCTGCTTCTCCCTCTGGCCACACCACTGCCTCTTACAACCTGTTCTGGTGCAGCACTCGCCTCCGCCTCAGAAGCACTGTCTTCACTCGGCATTATCAACCCAGCTTGGGTCAGTCACCTCGTCATCCTCCGATTCCTCAGTCTGCTCCCCCCTCGGACTTCCTGCCCTGACAACAACTTCACCACTGTCTGACAACCGTGTCTCCTCATCGTCCGACACCTCTTTACAAACTTCTTCCACTAAGTCAACATTGTCATCATCATCATCATCATCACCACAGACTGCGACAGTTGGAAAACTTGGGCATCGGGAACGAGGTCAGCAGCAACCTGAGAAGTGGTTTGTGACTCTGGGAAGGGTCCAGAAAACAGTTCCTGAGAGTATGCCGGATCGCATTCCAAATTTTCCTGGGAGGGGGCAGACTGGGGGGAAGGAGGTTGAGGTGGAGGAGCCAGAGGAGTGCTCCCTTGGGTAACGTGGGTGGACTGCGTGGAAGACTGACTGGTGGACAAATTACTTGAAGCATTGTCCGCAATCCACGACATCAGCTGTTCGCACTGTTGTGGTTTCAACAGTCCTCTACCACGTGTCCCTGTAAGTTGAGACATGAAGCTAGGGAGTGTAGCTCTGCGGCGTTCCCCTGCTCCCTCATCAGCAGGTACTGTCTCACCCTGCCCAGGACCACGGCCTCTGCCCCCTGCAGTAATTGAATGCCCACGCCCACGCCCTCGTCCTCGACCCTTAGCCCTGGGGTTCAACATTTTCTGTATATAAGTGTATTATATAAAAAAAAAAAAATGGGCCTGCTGTACTGAAACCCACAAACTTGTTCAGTCTGGTAATTAAGTGACGTACAGAAAGTGTCACCTGGACAGATAATACGGATTGGAGTGAGTGTGCTGAACTGTGACACACAGAAAGGTTACACGCAGCTGTGTGAAATGGATTTGTATCACTCAGCTAAAACAACAAAAAAACTAATTTTTTTTTTATATTTTTTTTTATTTTTGTTTTGTTTTTTGGAACGTGACGTGCAGAAACTATCGTAGAACTGAACTGACACCCTGTTACGGTGGCTATTTAGACTGCGACCCAGACAAATGTCGCACAGAGATTTTTGGATCAAGCTATAGATATACGTGACAGGTAGCAAATGACTTGGTTGTATTCTGTGACGTACAGAAAGTGTCACCTGGACAGAATATACGGATTGGAGTGAGTGTGCTGAACTGTGACACACAGAAAGGTTACCACGCAGCTGTGTGAAATGGATTTGTATCACTGAGCTAAAACAACAAAAAACAATTTTTTTTTATATTTTTTTTTTTATATTTTTTGTTTTTTTTTTTGGAACGTGACGTGCAGAAATCTGTCTGTAGCTGAGCTGTGGTCAAATGCCACAGAGAACTAAACCAGGCTAACATCTCTTGAAAAAATGATCCCTAGCGACATGTGATGATGGTGAAGGTGGGCAAAGGAATTCCAGCAGGCCAACCAACCCCTGTATCGACATGTGAAGGGCAGGATGCTGGGTACCGGAGTTCCTGGCTTTATTTTTGCGCATTCAACTGCGGAGATGCACTAATGTATGTCGAGGAGCACTAGAGAAAATTAAAAGAACCCAGATGTAAAAATAATTTTGTCAGATGTTGCCCATGATTGCTAACTTGTGACAAATGTATGGGCTTAAATTTTCATTGGAGATCTGCAACCGCTATTGTTGCTCATACTTGGAGAAACAGCTGCCATAGTCAGATAACCACCATAGGTTACTAGGAGGTCCAAACCTGGCTAAGTCGCACATTTGAGCGTGCAATAGTAAAATGAGCACATCACAGTTCTTGAACTGATCCCAATAGACCAGATCCAGGCATTTTTTTGATGAAATGTTCTTTGCCATACTGTTGCACCTCGTGCTTATGAAAATGGCGTCCTTTGATCAAAAACCGCTGATCTGGGTCCCCCAGGTCTATCCAACCAAGCCATCATCATAGTCCTCCCCTCCTGCCCTATACAATTTAGATGGCTGAGGTTTTGCCCCACATATCCCTGGAGTGATGGGCACAAAGCTGATCACTCTGATGGTGGCATATATCTGCTTCTGATGGGCACCCATCTGAGTGATGGCACAGTAGCTGCTGATGATGGGAAATTAAGCTTCTGATCTGATCACACTTACTATCGACTTCACAGTAGGCTGTTAGCCTAAGAGCTGATCTTTCAGGCACCCTAACTGAGCTGATGGTTCAGGTAGGCTGAGAGGTCTGATGGGCACACCGCTCTTCTGAGTTTTATGGGGACACAATGCGGATCGATGGGACAGTAAAATCAAGTTGTGGCAAAGAGCTAATCAGGGACACAATACCACAGCCTATGGGGCAAATATGACTCTGAGGTCTCTGGGGACAATCTTTGAATCTAACACATTCTGCTTAAACTGATGGGACCACAATATTGCTGATCTTGAGTCTGATGGGGCAAATATCTGATCTGTGTTGATGGAAAACTGTTAAGTCTATGGGGACAAAGTACCAATCTGATTCCAACTTTCATGTTGAGGTCTGATGGAAAAAGGAAAAGAGAAACAATGCTGATTGAGGCTGATGGACACCAGTTTGCTGACGAGGTCTGATTTCCGTAGCAACAGGTCTGATAAATTCTGCTTTTGAGTTAAAAAACCACCTTTCTAACAAAGTGTCCCTTCAATTACGCTACAGGTTGAGGGTCGCATTTTTTCCTTCAATGGGCAAAAGTAACAAACAACATCCCTTACTGCCACTCTGTAAAGTCTGTTCGTGGCCCACAAAAAAATGAACCTATTCTTGCCCTTTTAAGACTTATTACAATAGAGATGAGCGAGTAGTGTTCGATCGAGCCGGTATTCGATCGAATACTACGCTATTCGGCATACTCGATTTCAATCGAGTATAACGGCGATGGCGCACTTAGAATTCGTTTCCCCTCCCACCTTCCCTGGCGCTCTTTTTCCACCAATCAACATGCAGGGGGGGTATGACAGGCCCGCGGAGCACGCTGGCAGCGCGAAAACAGCGTCTACATGGATTGGCTGGAAAAACCATGTGACCTCGAATATTAAAAACTCAGCTCTTCCTGCTCGTTCGCATATGCTGCGTGAACTTAGTCAGGGACAGAGGCTGGAGAAGGGACAGATAGGTTTTAGCTGTTGGACAGGCAGGAGCGTGATTAAAAGCCCTTATCAGGGCTACTATAGTGCAGTACAGTGATAGCTTTACTACAATATACACTCTGCAGAGAACGGCTTGCTGTATTCAGGGATAGCTGCTGGAGTAGGGACAGAGAGAGGCATTAGTGGTGTATTAGGTGCTCTGCTACATACCAAAACTATATATTTGGCACTACTGTTCTGCGTTCTTTTTGGCTGCAAAAACCCTGTTATATACCTAGTGTGTATATGCACCATCTGATCTGGCAGTATACGGCTGTGAATTTTATTTTTTTTTTAAAATACAGTTTATTTGGCTCTAGTGTTCTGGGTTCTGTGTGCCTGCAATACCCTTTTTGTATACCAGGTGTAAATACCCACCGTCTGACAGTTAGTACACGGCTGTGTACCTTGAAATATACAATATATAGGCCTTTAATTGGCACTGTACTGTGCGTTCTCTTGCAAAATTAATTTATATACCTGGTGTTAATACCCACCGTCTGATCTGTTAGTACACGGCTGTGTACCTTGAAATATACAATATCTAGGCCTTTTAATTGGCACTGTACTGTGCGTTCTCTTGCAAAATTAATTTCATATACCTGGTGTTAATACACACCGTCTGATCTGTTAGTACACGGCTGTGTACCTTGAAATATACAATAAAATAGGCCTTTAATTGGCACTGTACTGTGCGTTCTCTTGCAAATTAATTTCATATACCTGGTGTTAATACCCACCGTCTGTTCAGTTAGTACAACGGCTGTGTACCTTGAAATATAAATAAAATAGGCCTTTTAATTGGCACTGTACTGTGCGTTCTCTTGCAAAATAATTGTATATACGTGGTGTTCATACACACCGTCTGATCTGTTAGTTACACGGCTGTGTACCTAGAAATATATAAAAAAAAGGCCTTTTCATTGGCACCTGTACTTGTGCGTTCTCTTGCAAAATTAATTGTATATACGTGGTGTTCATACACACCGTCTGATCTGTTAGTACACGGCTGTGTACCTTGAAATATACAATATCTAGGCCTTTTATTGGCCACTGTACTGTGCGTTCCTTGCTAAATTATTTCACATACCTAAATTATATACCCAAATATTGTATTTGCACAAAAAAAAATAAAATGCGGAGGGGGGGCTAGCGGAATCGGACGTGGACGAGGACGGGGCGCGGAAATGCTGTTGGGGGCCTTGTTTGAAGCCAGTGGGATACAATGCGTGCTGGTGAGGGTCAGCCAGGATCCCGCTCATCCAGAATCCCTGCCTTTATGGACAGTTAAGCAGGGGGCGGGTTACACCGCTGTTGAGGCCTGAGCAGGTTGAACAGGTGGTGCAATGGATAGCCGATAGCGCTTCCACACCAGTTGTCCACCAGCCAGTCATCCACACAGTCTCACTCGACCCTCTTCCTCCACACCTGGCCAACAGAGTCATCCACCATTGACGCCTCCCAGGAGCTCTTTTCGGGTCCTTTTTCCAGATGTGCCGGAAGAATCCCAGGAGCTAGCAAAGGAATTTGTTTGTAGTGATGCCCAAACACTTGAGTTTTCGCCATCTCCTGCTGATGTGGACCCTGAGCCAGCATCTGTTATCATGAGCGATTGATGATGATGAGACGCAGTTGCCATCAAGGGAGGCTGTTGGAATGTCCAGTGGGCAGGAGGAGGAGCAGAGTGAGGAAGAGGAGGTGGTGGATGACGAAATGACCGACCCCACTTGGCCAGGGTGATGTCCAGCGGGGAAAGCAGTGGAGAGGTGGTGGTTCTGCGCAGCACGAAAAGGCAGCAAGAGGCAGAGGGATGTCCAGAGGCAGAGGGATGTCCACAGGCAGAGGGATGTCCACGAGGCAGAGGATGTCCACAGGCAGAGGGATGTCCACAGGCAGAGGACAGTCCAGACAAAGTAGTGAGGCCACAGCCAGCACGGCCGAAGCTGTTCCCCGCAGCGGGCAGTCGCGCGAAGCTCCCCCATCGAGGCCTCGTACTTCTGTGGTGTGGAGATTTTTTAATGTTTGTGCGGATGACAAACTGAGCGCTGGTTTGCACACTCTGCCACTCAAAACTGAGTAGGGGGCTCTGAGAAGAGCAATCTGACCACCTCAGGCATGCGGCGTCACTTGGAAGTCAAGCACTGGGCTGAGTGGGAGAGAGCAAACGCAATACAAACTGCGCCGGTCCTGCTGCCACTGCTCTTCCCTTTGTTGTGTGCTGCCACTGCGGTCCAGACTCCAGCCCAGGACACCCTCCACATCTGCCTCTGCCTCGGCTACTTTGGGCCTTCTCCTTCAGCCTCCCCTTCCCCCGCCTCTTCGCCTGCACCCTCACACTCCTCGTCCAAACAACTGTCCCATCCGCAGGCGTTCGACCGCAGGCGGAAGTACGCCTCGAGTCACCCCCAAGCCCAAGCCTTAAACTGCCACATCTCCAAACTGCTGGCCCTGGAGATGTTGCCGTTTAGGCTTGTGGAGACGCAGGCCTTCCGCGACCTGATGGCGGCTGCCGCACCTCGCTATTCCGTCCCAGCCGCCACTTACTTTTCCCGGAGTGCCGTCCCCGCCCTGCACCAGCACGTGTCGCGTAACATCAGGCGGGCCCCTGAGGTACGCAGTCAGCGCAAAGGTCCACTTGACCACCGACTCGTGGACAAGCGCTTGCGGCCAGGGACGCTACATCTCTTTGACGGCACAACTGGGTGAATGTAGTGGAAGCGGGGACGGGGTCGCAAACAGAGACGGCCTACCTACCACCCCCGCCCAAGATTGCCAGCATGGGTTCTGATAAACCCCCCTCCTCCTCCTCCTCCTCCTCCTCCTGTGCCTTAACATCTCCCTCAGCCGCTAGCTGGAAGCGTTGCAGCACTGGCGCGGGGAGACGTCAGCAGGCGGTGCTCTAAAGCTCATCAGCTTGGGCGACAGGAAGCACAGCGCCCCAGAGGTGAGGGACGCCATATTGCAGCAGACGGAGATGTGGCTGTCGCCGCTGCAGCTAGGACCAGGCATGGTCGTGTGCGATAACGGCCGTAACCTGGTGGCGGCTCTGGAGCTTGCCGAACTCAATCACGTACCATGGCCTGGCCCACGTTTTTAATTCTGGTAGTTCCAAAAATTTCTGAAGACTTACCCCAACCTGGCAGAGCTACTGGTGAAAGTGCGGCGCTTGTGCGCTCACTTTCGGAAGTCAACTGTAGCTGCTGCTAGCTTAAAAAAACTCCAGCAACGCCTCCATTTGCCTGAACATCGCTGTTGTGCGACCTGCCCACTCGCTGGAATTCCACCTATTCCATGTTGGCCAGGGTGTGTGAGCAGCAGAGAGCATTGATGGAGTACCAGATTATGAATCCACGCGTGCCTCCAACTCAGCTCCCTCAGTTTGCCAACCACGAGTGGCCATGGATGGCAGACATATGCGATGTACTGCGTATCTTTGAGGAGTCCACCAAGAAGGTCAGCACGAGGACGCTATAGTGAGCGTAACCATCCCGCTCCTAGGCGTCCTTAAAGAATCCCTCATCGCAATAAGGGAGAACGCATTGCACGCAGAGGAGACGGGGGGTTGGAGGAGACGGCAACGGAGATACACAGTCAGTCCACACTTTTGTCTGCTTCACGGTGGAAGTTGCAGGAGGAGGAGGATGAGGAGGAGGACGACGTGGAGGTGGCTGTGGAAGAGGAGGAGGATGCTGGCGGCGAGGGTAGCAGTCAGGCTGTGTGCGTCCCATTGGTTCAGCGCGGATGGGGCGGAGAGGAGGCGGAAGAGGAAGAGGAGGAAATGGCAAGTGATCCTTCTGGTGGGGGGCAGTGAGGTCATGCCTATTCAGAGTCTGGCACACATGGCTGACTTCATGCTGGGCTGCTTTTCCCGGGACACACGTGTTGTCCGGATAGTGGAGGACAAACTGTACTGGGTCTTCGCACTCCTGGACCCCCGGTATAAAGATAACGTCTCCTCTTTTATTCCGGTAGAGGAGAGGACAAATCGATTGCTGGAATACCAGAGGGAACTCGTGCAGAACATGATGGAGATTTTCCCACCCACCATCGCTGGCGGCAGAGAGGAGAGGGTCTCCCAGAGTCCCACAACATCCATCAGGCCCACAGCCACCAGGGGAACACTCTCCAAGGTGTGGGACACGTTCATGGCACCCCCTCGTGCAACTTCCATCACTGCGGGGCCCGCTATCAGCAGGAGGGACAAGTATCGGCGGATGTTGCGGGAGTACCTGGCAGACCGTAACCCTGTCCTCCCCGATCCTCGGCGTCCTACACTTACTGGGTCTCCAAGTTGGACACGTGGCTGGAACTGTCCCTGTACGCCTTGGAGGTGCTTGCCTGCCCTGCCGCCAGCGTGCTATCAGAAAGGGTGTTCAGCGCAGCCGGGGGCATTATAACCGATAAGCGCAGCCGCCTGTCAACCGACAGTGCCGACAGGCTGACGCTAATCAAAATGAACAGCAAGTGGATTGACCCGGACTTTTCTTCTCCAACCGTGGAAAGCAGCCAAAAGTGAAGTGCCATCTGTATGAAGTGCCATTTCCTCCTCCACCTCCTCCTCCTCCTCCTTAACCGCCGTAGAATTGCTCCGTAAAAAAAAATATATATATATTTATGGCTCTCCTCTTGGGCCTCCACATAATTTTTAAGAGGTCTCACCTCTTGGGCCTCCACATAATTTTTAAGAGGTCTCACCTCTTGGGCCTCCACATAATTTTTAAGAGGTCTCACCTCTTGGGCCTCCACATAATTTTTAAGAGGTCTCACCTCTTGGGCCTGCACAAAATGTTTAAGAGGTCTCACCTCTTGGGCCTCCACATAATTTTTTAAGAGGTCTCACCTCTTGGGCCTCCACATAATTTTTAAGAGGTCTCACTCTTGGGCCTCCACATAATTTTTAAGAGGTCTCACCTCTTGGGCCTGCACAAAATGTTTAAGAGGTCTCACCTCTTGGGCCTCCACATAATTTTTAAGAGGTCTCACCTCTTGGGCCTCCACATAATTTTTAAGAGGTCTCACCTCTTGGGGCCTACTACCAAAATGTTTTAAGAGGTCTCACCTCTTTAGCCTCCACACAATTTTTAAGACGTCTCACCTCTTGGGCCTCCACATAATTTTTAAGAGGTCTCACCTCTTGGGCTCTACAAAATGTTTAAGAGGTCTCACCTCTTGGCCTCCACAAAATTTTTAAGACGTCTCACCTCTTGGGCCTCCACATAATTTTTAAGAGGTCTCACCTCTTGGGCTCTACAAAATGTTTAAGAGGTCTCACCTCTTTAGGCCTCCACACAATTTTTAAGACGTCTCACCTCTTGGGCCTCCACAAAATTTTTAAGAGGTCTCACCTCTTGGGCCTCCACATAATTTTTTAAGAGGTCTCACCTCTTGGGCCTCCACAAATTTTTAAGAGGTCTCACCTCTTGGGCCTCCACATAAATTTTTAAGAGGTCTCACCTCTTGGGCCTCCACATAAATTTTAAGAGGTCTCACCTCTTGGCCTCCACATAATTTTATCGAGGTCTCACCTCTTGGGCCTCCACATAATTTTTAAGAGGTCTCACCTCTTGGGCCTCCACAAAATTTTAACAGGTCTCACCTCTTGGGCCTCCACATAAATTTTTAAGAGGTCTCACCTCTTGGGCCTCCACAAAATCTTTAAGAGGTCTCACCTCTTGGGCCTCCACAAAAATCTTTAAGAGGTCTCACCTCTTGGGCCTCCACAAAATCTTTAAGAGGTCTCACCTCTTGGGCCTCCACAAAATCTTTAAGAGGTCTCACCTCTCACCCACCACAAAATCTTTAAGGTCCACAAATCTTTAATCTCTTGTTGGCCTCCACAAATTTAAAGAGGTCTCACCTCTTGGGCCTCCACAAAATCTTTAAGAGGTCTCACCTCTTGGGCCTCCACAAAATCTTTAAGAGGTCTCACCTCTTGGGCCTCCACAAAATTTAAGAGTCTCACCTCTTGGGCCTCCACAAAATCTTTACAAAATTTTAAGAGGTCTCACCTCTTGGGCCTCCACAAAATTTTAAGAGGTCTCACCTCTTGGGCCTCCACAAAATCTTTAAGAGGTCTCAACCTCTTGGGCCTCCACAAAATCTTTAAGAGGTGTCACCTCTTGGGCCTCCACAAAAATGTTTAAGAGGTCTAACCTCTTGGGCCTCCACATAATTTTAAAGAGGTCTCACCTCTTGGGCCTCCACAAAATCTTTAAGAGGTCTCACCTCTTGGGCCTGCACAAAATCTTTAAGAGGTCTCACCTCTTGGGCCTCCACAAAATCTTTAAGAGGTCTCACCTCTTGGGCCTCCACAAAATCTTTAAGAGGTCTCACCTCTTGGGCCTGCACAAAATCTTTAAGAGGTCTCACCTCTTGGGCCTGCACAAAATCTTTAAGAGGTCTCACCTCTTGGGCCTCCACAAAATCTTTAAGAGGTCTCACCTCTGGGCCTCCACAAAATCTTTAAGAGGTCTCACCTCTTGGGCCTCCACATAATTTTTAAGAGGTGTCACCTCTTGGGCCTCCACATAATTTTTAACACGTCTCACCTCTTTAGCCTCCACACAATTTTTAAGACGTCTCACCTCTTGGGCCTCCACAAAATTTTCCATGAGCCTCTGGCCAGCCCACGGCCTCTTCCTGCCTTTGCGGTCCTACGCATCCATCAACATCCCCACTGCTTTACCTGCTAGACATGACACTGGGCCAGGTCGGGTCACTGACATCTCAAGCGCCAACAATTTGGGCATTTTAAGGCTTCTGCATGTGTTTGAGTTGTTTTTACATTTTAAAGAAGACATGTCTGACCACATCTCACACACACACACACACAATGACAATTAGGGGTGGGGTCTATTTGCTTTCCCCCTTGCCTATGCCATCTGTGGTTGTCATAGGCAACGTGATTTTAAGGGGTGCAGAATTTTATCTTCTTTTTTGTCTAGTTTGGCTTGGGGTCCATGGCAATGTAGAGGAAAGAAGGTTTCCTTGTATGGTCTCACTTTACAGAGAGGTTAGATTGTGTTTGGAGTGTATTGTTGAGAGGCTGTGATAGTGGCGTAATAGTGCGACTTGGGCACGTTATATGCACCCAGACATGCTTCCCCTGCTGTCCCAGTTGCATTCCAGCAGTGTTGGCATCCTTTTCTGAGGTTCCAGGGTGGACTTGGTGACCTCCAAGTGGTCGAATTGAGATTTCCAAGTGGCGAGCATTTTTTTCCCATAGACTTTAATGGGATTCGATATCCGGTCGAATAGTCGAATTTCGCAGTCTATTCGAATCGAATTTCGAACTTTCGAATATTTCACTACTCGCTCATCTCTAGTGAAGAAGTAAAAAAAGTCATACAGGCTCTTGGCATTTTTCTCTATTGGATCGCAAAAACGGTTACGGCTGTGTGCCGTACTAATGTATTGTTATTGTCCATATTGCCTCCTTTGCTGGATGGATTCATTTTGCCATCACATTATACACTGCTCGTATCCAGGGGTTATATGACCACAATACAATCCAGCGGCAGTAGCCATGCTTGCACACTATAGGAAAAAGTGCTGGCATCTCTGGTGGCCGCGGTTCGAAAGGAGGCAACATGGACAATCAGAATACATTAGTGTGTCTCTTATTCACTTTGTCTATATAATAAATGCCATTTGCTGAAATGAGACAACCATTTTAACTCTTTGAAGAATCAAACTGGATAATATATAAATGTTTAACTGTGGTGAGTAGGAGCTGTATTTTCAGTAAAAGTGAAACACGTTGCATGCTACACATTGCAATACACCATTTATTGGCTGTTAAATGTATAAGCCTCTGGGTCTCAGCAGAATAGATCCACCTCCCACTCTCCTCTATGTCCCAGAGGTCCTGGTCACTAGGGTAGATCTACCCCTCAATTCAGCCTTTGATATGTTTTTAGGTGGCAAGACCTCTCTTCCTTGGCCATGTACACTCTCCGGCATTCAAAAGGTTAGCTTGTGCACTGTAATCCACACCAGCCAATTTTGGTCACTTTGGGGAGCTTAAGGCACATTTCCCTATGGGAGAGTTCCTGTACATTAGGTTTTAGTCTGCTAGTGACCTGAAAAGAAGTGCCGTCATACGTTTATCTGCCTGTGTACCGGATTTGCCCCTTCAATGCCTGTCCTGACCTCTGTCTGATCTTCATATTGACCATGAGCTGTCTGCCCTGGTCTTGGACTGTTTATCGGATTGCACATACTTTGCTTGTCCTGACCTCGGCCTGTCCCTGACTACGGGTTTGCCCGATTGCTCAGTGCTCTGTACCAGTGTCTCTTGACTCCCATGAGTCAGCTGTCAACTGAACAGAGACTACTCCAAGAGGTAGTAGTCTGGTAGTTCCCTGCAATGAAGTTCTGATACCTGTATAGTGAAATCTCTCTGGTTGACACAGTTGTTCCACCCACAGCTGTAACATTATATAAAAATAAGATAAGAGTACTCAATAGCTGGAGTTGAGGGGATGAAATTGTGTAAGGAGACAGACTGCAAAATCTACCTACAATTGCATCCATATCTATTATTATACTATAGGGCTTTTTCAGTCAACAGAAATCTCCTTCAAGGTAGCTGCACACGATGCAGATTTATGTGCAGAAAATCTGCACCAAAACCACAGGAAAAATACACACAAAAATCTGCATTATTTATTAAATTTTTGGTGTGTTTTTTGTGCAGTTTTTATGCTGTTTTTGGTGAAGAATTGATGTGGATTTTTCGCAAATCTTAGGCCAGTTTCACACTGATGTTCAAGGGGTTCTTCTGAGAATGATTTTAAATGGCTGCCAGCAGCCTGTCTTAATATGTTAGTAGGACTGGTTGCCACCACTTACAGAGCTGCCTAGGAGGGTGAGGGGAAGGGGACCTCAATAAACACTATACTGCTCTACAATAGATGGTTATAATGCAATCCTGCCTACATTATGGCTGAGCAGCCTGACAGGAACACTCCTCAATGTGTAGTATATGTAAGTGTCAGAGAGTAATGTGTGGTGAAGCCTAGGTAGCTCTGCAAGTGAAGGAAACCAGTGCTGCTCACGTTCTAGGAAAGGTTACTAGCAGCCATTTGAAGTCATTACTGTAGAACCCCTTTAAGCTTTTCTGGCAGGCTGTTCTGGCAGGGGAACAACTTGGTGGATCCGTACTAATGTTTGCACACATGTACTGACGGAAGTCTGCCCGTCCCCATCACTATTATGAGGACCGGCCAGAGATTCGGCCGCAGCATGGCAAACATGTCGAGAGGAGGCCGGAGAAAAAATGCTGCATGTTGCATGCATCCTGCGGCCAGTCCACATTATAGTGAATGGAGCCGGGGGGACTTCCGGCAGCACATGTGTTCAAACGTTAGTATAGATCCAGCAGGCTGTACCCACTGAAGAGGGTGAAATCCGCAAAAAAATACAACAAAATTGACATGCTGCACATTCCAAAATTCAAAACAGCAAAGTGTGCATCAGATTTGCCTAATCCCATACACTTTGCTTGTACTATTATACTGTTGTTTTTCCACACGAAAATCTGCACAGATAAAAAAAATATTCTTTTAATACTCTTGTAAATACTCCTCTAAAACCTCTATGAAATTAGAAATTTGACAGTAAAAATTACCTGTTTCAGTTAGTATTCTATAGAGATGAGCGAATCATCCAAGATTTGTTCTTAATAAGGGGTCGAATTTGCGTTACAAAATAATCGTTGTTTTGCGAACATTCCTAATCAAATTAGGAACATACAGTCAGCTTTGTTAAAAGTACATAATGTGTAAGCATTAACGTACAAAGTACGTACGAATCCTTAGCGTGCTGTTGACTTGCGGTTGCGTAATACGCACGAGGCTAGGCCGCGGCGTACAGTCTTTAGAGGCAGTCCATATGAGGTAGAAAAGTAAGGTGCTAGCTATCCGGCTAAGTGCAGAATTCACTAAGAAACACTGTACAATAAGTGTATTAATAGGACACATTGCAGTACCTGAAAAAGAATACACACAATGGGCTAAAGTGCTTGAACATTGCTGAACCTGTAAAAACATTATTGCTAAAATACAGCAAAGACAATTATGCAAACATTTTAGTGCAATTTCACATTTGCAAGCATAAAAGGCTCAGATATACATTTGAGTCTCTCCTTGAGGCTGCTTGGCATGATAATAAAACACTGGAACACAGTCCAAAATTCAATTGTATACCACGTGAGGTAATTTTGTAATCCAAACAGGTAACGTGTAATCCACATGGATAATATAAAATAGCAACAAATAGAGAACCCTCTTTGCAAAGGGGGCTCCCAAATAACCTGAGAAGGGGGGAAAAAGGAAAATAGGTACGCTTAGCCATGTCCATCTGGGTGAGAGTCAAACGGGGGCAATACAAACTAAACAAAAAAAGTTCCAACTAGCTCTCACCCGTCAGGTGCAGTCCATGGGTCCTCCTGAAGTATCCTTTAAATCAGCCAGTAGTAGAGTTCCTCAGATGAGTGACCTGAAGTCCTCCTCGCTTGAGCTACTGCTGAAAGAGATCATTGGACGCTCCTGCCTCCTGTAGGCCAAGCTCGCTGCCGTGGTGGAACTTCAAGTCCGACTTCTGAAGAAGAGGGCAGTGATCGGGTCCGGGTGGTGGTCACGCTGGTGAGCGCTGCAGCCACTTGCGCCTTTATTTTTCCAGATTCTCCTGCCGGGACAACAGGGGTAAGGACTTCTGGCTGCAGCGGTTGAGGCAAGGTTGCACCTAGGGAAGAACCACCAGCTCCCCTGGCTGCTGCTGACTTCATCTTCCAGGGTAGTTGGTACTGGTGAATCACCGTAGACTGGAAGGTAAATGACAAAGTCGTCAGCTGACCCAGCTGAAAGGACTGTGATGGTGGTGGCACTGGCAGTCCAGGGATCAGAGGCTCCAGCTGTGGCTGTGGCTTCTCCCTGAAGTGGAGGGTGCCATCTGGTGACTCCTGAAGGCAGCGCACCGGTACTTCGCCTGGTGGTTCCTCCAGCCAAATGTCAGGTGATGATGTTGGGACCAGGGCCTTTGGTAGTAGGGTAACCCCGGTAGCAAAGGGGCCTTTTAGGGATGCCATGGGGGTGTACTCCACCTGATCCCCCACGTACAGGCTGTGACGGGGTTAGGGCAGGTACAGCCATTTCACTGACCTGCTGCCCACAAAGCACTACTTGCCGTCCTCATCATCCGCCAGGAAGCCATAGCTTCGCTCCACCGAAAACCACAGGACGGTTCCCTTTCGCTGCTCCAGTGTAGGGTCTCCCGGCCTTGGATGGTCCAGTACTTGGATGACCCAGTCCTCCACCGCATTCTTGTAGTCCCATAGGGTCTGGGCGTGGGCCGTCACCGATGCTGGCACAATCGGATTTTGCCAAATGGAAGGTGTTGTTCTCCTCCTGGGCGGCAAAGTCAACGCTCCAGCCGCCTCACGAGCCGCAGCAGCTGCACCAGCCGGCAAGGCAAATATGGAGCCAGGAGCCGGTGAGACTCTCTTGCACAGTTGTGACGCACTGATCTCTGGAGCGGGCGGTGGTTCAGGGTACTTGTCCCCAAAGACCATCTCTCCCCACTTGGGTTGCAGTTCTTTCGCCATGCTGTTTGCTGTGATCTGACTCTGGCTGGATTTTGTTCAGTGCTGGCTTGAACTGGAGTGGAGGGTGGAGTAATGAGGGAGGAGTCTTCACTCCCTATACTTGCAAACAGAAAGTTCCTGGTGGGCCAGGCTGGTTTTTCCTGCTTCTGAGGGGGGCGTATCTTCACTTTCCCGCTCTTAAGGGGGCATATGATCATTTTCCCGCTTCGGGGGGCGGGGGAGAGAATGCGTATGTTGCATACGTAGCATATGTAGCACTCAAAATTTTTGCATTCAAAATTTAAAGAACATTTACGAATAATACGAAGCAAATTTTACAAAATACGGATTCACTTCGGAGTAGAAAAATGGAAGATTCGATACTAATCTAAGAAGCGGCGAATAGATTCACTCATCTCTAGTAATCTACTACAGATTTTTCTGCTGCTGCTTACTGTGTTAGGGCCAGCGTTTCTACCTCAAAACAGAAGCAGCATGCCCTATCTTGGGGCAGGATCAGCAAATAAACAGGAAGCAGAAAGAAATGACTCAAGTTTTTGTACATGTTCCACACATTTTTGCGCAGATCGGCGTAAAAAATCTCAAGCTGAAAATTCAGCTGTGTATGAAACACCTACGTATTGTTAAAAAAAAAAAAGCATCAAAAACGCTGCAAAAACAGCATGAAGAAATGGGCAGGTTTTTTAAGCGTATTTTTCAAAATCAGTCATGTGAACTGACCCTTAAGAGTTCCTTTACACTTTAAAAATGCTTGAGTTGATCAGTGTGTTTTGTAGCAGTTTTTGAGACATTTTTGCACGTATAGCGAGTTTTACCATCCAGCGCTTTTTCATGGCTAGCTTTTTTTAGAGGAAGATATGAAGCCCTGTGATGCCACTTTCTCTCGAGAGATGTATGGGACAAAATCGTTGATTAAAAAACACCATGCAAAAACGCCATTAAAAATCAAAAGCAGCCAAAAAAAAAACAATGTAGGTCTATGGGGAAAAATTGCCGGTATTGAGAGAAAAAAAAACATGAGACTCAGTGGTTGCTGCAATTTGAATAGCATTGACCCACCTCAAGGGTGAAAAAATGCCACTACAAAAAGACACCTGTTTGTCCTGCATTTAATATTTACCATAGCCTTTAAAAAACACAGCATAAAATGCTAGCAAAAAACATCAGCGGACAGCCATTTTCAGGTCTCAAGTCAGGGCTCTGGCTGGGCACTCAGGGACATTAACATTGTCCCTCCTGTGTTGTCTTGGCTGAGTGTTTAGGGCCATTGTCTTGTTGGAATGTAAACCTTCAGCCCAATATCTCTGTACTTTGCTCCATTCAGCTTTCCCTCAACTCTGACCAGTCTCCCTATCCCAGCTGCTGAAAAACACAGACACAGCCTCGTGCTGCCACCACCATGCTTCAATGCAGCAGTGCTCCAGACTAAAAAAAATATCAAGGAGCCATTGGCTCCTAACCTGAAAAATTTAGGAGCCAAATGAAATTTTTAGTCGCCAAATTTAAAATGCATATAATTATGGTATAATAAAAAAAGACGTGTCTTACCCTGTGTAGTTGCCCATATGTCTCTTCTTTTCGTTCTTGTAACTCCATCAATCTTGAGGCTCACCGTACTTCATTACACCCCCTCACTGTTCTCTCTCCCCCTGACTCTCCCTCACTGACTCTCACTCCCCCATGGCTACTGTAGTGCTCCAATAAAAAAAAAATTAAAAAACTGGGACGCTTAGGAGCATGAGGTTTCCTAGGCTACAGGCCACACAGTTAAAGGGGTTGTGCACTAATTTCTCAGACATACAGATTCACGTTTGTGATAATGCTTCCTTGATCCCTAGGCCCTGGGTCCTGTCTCATTCGTTTCCGGGCCTCTGCTGCTTGTCTTGGGTTTCACCATGAAAACTTTTATCTTGATGCCGCTGCAGCCAATTACTGGCCACAGTGGAGATCTGCTCCCCTTGCATCACATGACCATTTAACATAATGCAAAGGAAGCAGTAATCAGTTATTGGCTGTAATGGCGTCAAACAGGACGTTTTCATGAAGGTACTCAAGACAAGCAAAGGAGGCTGGGGAGCAAACGAGCACTGGGGATCAGGTAAGTATGATCACCAACAAAGGTCTGGCCAGTCTCAGAAATTAGTGTATACAAACCCTTTAAGGAGTTATTTTTTAAGAGGGTTTCAAACCAGCACCCCTGACATTAGTCCCCAACACCCTTCGTTCCCCCCAGTGCCATCAGCTTCCCCCCTCTCCCAGTGCCATCAGCTTCCCAACTCTCCCAGTGCCATCAGCCCCCCCTTTCCCAGTGCCATCAGCTTTCCCCCTCTCCCAGTGCCATCAGCCCCCTCCCCCTCTCCCAGTGCCATCAGCCCCCCCCCTCTCCCAGTGCCATCAGCTTCCCCCCTCTCCCAGTGCCATCAGCTTCCCCCTCTCCCAGTGCCATCAGCTTCCCCCTCTCCAGTGCCATCAGCTTCCCCCTCTCCAGTGCCATCAGCTTCCCCCTCTCCCAGTGCCATCAGCCCCCCCACCTCCCAGTGCCATCAGCCCCCCCCTCCCAGTGCCATCAGCCCCCCCCTGTGCCATCAGCCCCCCCCCTGTGCCATCAGCTTCCCCCCTCTCCCAATGCCATCAGCCCCCCCCTTCCCAGTGCCATCAGCCCCCCTCCCAGTGCCATCAGCCCCCCCTCCCAGTGCCATCAGCCCCCCCTCCCAGTGCCATCAGCTTCCCAACTCTCCCAGTGCCATCAGCTTCCCAACTCTCCCAGTGCCATCAGCTTCCCAACTCTCCCAGTGCCATCAGCTTCCCAACTCTCCCAGTGCCATCAGCTTCCCAACTCTCCCAGTGCCATCAGCTTCCCCCCTCTCCCAGTGCCATCAGCTTCCCCCCTCTCCCAGTGCCATCAGCTTCCCCCTTCTCCCAGTGCCATCAGCTTCCCCCCACCCTCCCAATGCAAACTCCCTCCACTCAGTGCCATAGTCTCTCTCCCTCCTGTAGTCCTCTGCACTTTGACCAGTGGATTGATTTTAATAAGAAGGAAATAAAGTGCTGCCTTCAGATCTTTACTTCAGTATTTATTAGATGCCTGCCCAACCTTGACCTGCGCTCCTTTGAGCCTATGGAGAAAGGGGGTAAGTGATGGAACCCTGTAAAAAGAAATAGGAAGGGAATCGGGGCTTAGGAAACAAAAGTAGAGAGCCCTGCATCAGTCACCCCACTTGTCAGCAACTTACGTTTCCAGCAGGGGCACCGCCGACACTTCATTGCTCCGCGGGACCAAGGACGTGCTGTGAAGTGTCCGGAGGCCCCCTGCTGGAAAGGTGAGTATTCTGAGCGTATTGTGGGCCAGCGCTGCAGACAGGACGATCTAGGCTGGGGAGGGAGGGGACTGTAAAGGCGGGAAGGGCACTGAGGGAGGGAGAGGGAGGATGAAAGGGCGCACACGGGAAGCGGGGAACCTGAAGACAGAGCCCAAGCACCAGGCAGGGACTCGGGAAGGCTTCATTTATTACAATTAGGGGGTGGGCCTTCCACCCACAGCCGCGCCCCCTTCACCACGGCCCCATAGCAGGAGACGGGAGCCCAAGACGCAGGAACCCAAGCCACGCCCACCCTCTTTGCTGGGTAGTGTGACGGTGGAGCTTCACCCAGCAAACGTATGCAGCGTGCGTCTGCTGGATGAAAGGCTTTTTTTCTTAAAGAGGCAGAGCAGCGGAGGGTCTAGGCGCAAATGGCGACAAGACTACAAAGTCTTGTCGCCATTTTGCAATTCTAAGTCGCATTGGCGACCGTTTTGGGCAACATCTGGAGCACTGTGCAGGGATGATATTGAGCAGTGTTTGGTTTCCTCCAAACATAACACTTAGAATTTAGGCCTTAGGTCTTTTAATAAGGACAGGCTTCGTTATGGGTACTCTGGCATAAAGTCTTGATTGATTGAATGCTGCAGTGATGGTTGACCTTCTGGAAGTTTCTCCCATTTGCACAGGATCTTTGAAGCTCTGCAAGAAGGACTGTTGGGTTCTTGGTCACCTCTCTTGCAAAATCCCTTCTCCCCAGATTACTTAGTGAGTCCTGGTTGTTCCAAACTTCTTCTTCTTCTTCTTGTCTAAAAATGACAGAGGTCACTGTGCTCTTGGGAATGTTCAGTGCAGTAGAAATAGTTTTAAAACCTTTTCAAGACCTGTGTTTTACAAAATCCTGTATCTGAGCTCCATAGGCAGTTCTTTCCTCCTCATAGTTTGATTATTGCTCTGATATGTATTGTCAGCTATGAAACTTTATATACGTAGACAGGGCTGTGTCTTACCAAACCGTTTGCAATCAATTTAATTTACCACAGGTGGACTCCAATCAAGGTGTGTACACATCTCAATGATAAAGAGAATGGGAGGCCCCAGAGCTAAATTTCAAGTGTCATAGCAAAAAGTCTGAAATTTTAGTTTTTCTTTTTTAATAAATTTGCAAACAATTCTAAAATTCTCTTTTCCACATACCATGTCCATCACAGCAGCATGGCTTCCCAGAAGATCTGGGTGCTGAACTGGCCTGCCTGCAGTCCAGACCTTTCACCAATAGAAAGCATTTGGCACATCACAAAATGAGGACAAAGAAGACCTAGGACTGTTGAGCAGTTAGAATCCTACATCAGACAAGAATGGACAACATTCTCCCAAAACCTCAACAATTTATCTCCTTACTTCACGGACATTTACAAACGGTTGTTAAAAAAGGGGGGCTGCTACGCAGTGGTAGACATGGCTCTATCCCAACATTTTTGAAATGTACTGATGCCATCAACTTCTAAATGAGTTCAATTTTTTCATGAAATGGTAAAATCTATCACTTTCAGCTTCTTATATGTGCTCTATGATCTATTGTGATTGCAATAGCATTGCATTCTGTTTTTATTTACATTTATTTGCATTTTACACATCATCCCAACTTCTTAGGAATTGGGGTTGTATTTTGAACTCAAAAGACTACATAAAGCTTACTGTGAATAAATTAGATAAATTAAGAATAAATAAGAATACAAGAGGATGAAATAGTTACCCACTGTTACATTGTCATCCCATGAATGCCGGTGCCCCACTTCTTTGGGTGGGCACAGGCACTGCTCCACTCACTGTGTGTCTGTCACAGGTGCAGAGCTCTGGCAACAGGCCCCGGCAGCAGTGTCTAATGTATCTACTCGGGATATTCATCATTGAACCTCACCTCATTCTGTAGTATTTCAAGGGTTAACCCTCTTTACATTCGGTGTGCAGCTGCTAGGCTGTTTCTAATGTATTAATTACCTTTTGCTGTATATGCTGTGTTGTTTGTCTTATTCTCTGCCTGAGCAATAGGTTCACTAGTCTGCTAGTTCCTGCTAAGGTGTACTGTCTCTGTCTGCACATTTACCGACTTTTGCCAGATTCCTGGATTCTGACCCTCCGCTACCTGACCCCACCTGTGCCTGATTACCATCTTTACCCTTTGCTGCCTGCCCTGACCTTGGATCTGTTTTTCAGATTTGCATGTACTCTGCTTGCCCTGACCTCACCATATTACTGACATATTATGAGTTTGAATGTCTCTTCGGTGCTTCACACCAATGTCTCTTGACTCCAGTGGGTCAGCTATCAACCATTCTGGGATAGTTCAGAAAGTAGCAGCCTGGTGGCATCTATGCAGTGAAGTCCAGATCCCTGTTTAGGGTTAAAGGTTAAATACCAGAGGACTGCCAAGATAACAGCCTGGAGTTTAGTCCAAAGTCAAGCTAGTTAGTTGACACAGTGTTCCACACCAACTGATAAAGATATCAAAATAAAAACTAACAAACACTATAGGTCTACTTCCCATGTTGTAACCCAGCAGGAGATATGAAGCATTAAATGCCAACCACTGAAATTCATTGAATGTCAAATTCACGTGAATAAGAAAAAACTATACTCAAGCCAGAGCTATGCAGATGACCATTTTTTGTTAACATGTACTTTATTAGGTAAAGCTAAAGAAGGTCCAAAAGAGTTTATGGTTGCTCAAAGAAGTATGTTTATAGACTAGACAATAACGGACTAAAACAGAGGGATTTGGTGCTTGTCTTCTGCAATATCCTTTCTGTGATCCTTCAGTAAATTCTGCACACCCTTGTTTGACAGCTTTATAAGGCCTGTGGACAAGGGATTCTTGAATGGATTTTCACCATCCCTCTCTAAAATAAGGAAAGCAGCCTACTTGATCTGAGCAAATAAGTAACAGAAGTGTGACAAAGACTAACAAAAAATACACTGCAAAAACTTTGAGAACATAAATCAACTTTAAAGAGGTTGTCTCAGCAAGTTGCATTTATCATGTAGACAAAGTTAATACAAGCCACTTACTAATGTATTGCTATTATCCAGTAGTTCAGTTCTTCCTTGCTGGTATTCTTTTCCTCTTGCAGGCTGAGGGATGCTCCTGCTCTGCCCATCTGAGTGTCCTTCCCCTGGCTCTGAAAGGGCCCTAATCTTCCCCAGCCAGTGGCCAGTTACCTCAGGGTACATAAGGCAACTTTGCCTCTTTCCCTATGGGAAGGTGCCTGACAAATACTGTAGGTTCTAGTTCACAAGGTATGCTGTTTATACGTTCATCTGCCCTTGTACCGACTTCCTGGATCTGACTCTTCGTTGCCTGACCTGACCTGTGTTTGATCCCCAATCTGATCCTGAGCTGCCAGCCATGCCCAGCCTATCCTTGACTACAGTTTTGCCTGATCCCTCAGTGCTCCCGCAGCAATGTCTCTGGACCTCAGTGGGTCAGCAGTCACTTGAACAGGAACTACTCTAAGAGGCAGCAGTATCATCAGGATACTGCAAGTTCACATCAGAGGAACTTTGTACAGTTTGGGAAATACTACTTTCACACAAAGAATGTTTCCCAGAAACTCTCCTTAGCCTGTTGCGGGTTACTTAGTGTCATGAAAGGCCCATCTTCAGGTGTCGGTGAGACTACAGGAGGCATACACCACTCCACAATTCAATCTTATACTCGACCATCACTCAGGCTACAAACACTCCACACCCAGATACACCAATGCTGCCATCGCCCATCAAAAATAGAGCATGAAACCACTCACTCTCTCACTCACACAACATACCCACTGCACTAAAGTAACATAACCCTTGACTTATACTCTGTGAAGAGGCTTAAAGGGGTTTTCCGAGTTATATATATTGATGACCTATCCTCAGAATAGGTCATCAATATCAGATCGGCGGGGTTCCGACACCCGGCACCCCCGCCGATCAGCTGTTTGAAGAGGAGGTGCGCGCCATATCAGCGCTGCCTCCTCTTCACTGTTTACATGCTGGCCGTAACGGGGGTAGACCTGAGGATAGGTCATCAATATATATAACTCGGAAAACCCCTTTAAGAAAATCTATTAAAAGTTTTAGACTTTAATACAGAAAATTACAAATATAAATAAATAAAAGACATACAGTACATTAAATGTACAAAAGCAGTGATACAAATAAAAATAAATCAGATGGATATCAAACATGCCTTAAGTATTCAACACAGTGGTACAAATATTCATGTGTCAGAAGGTATACATATTTTATAATACGTACAAACCTGTTGAACCAACAGATGTGATGTAGGGCTACAGTACTTGGTGTTAACTAACTGTGCATACATAATGACCATGACAACAGGAGGTTTCAGGGGCGTTTGAACTGCACATGGTCAGATAAAAACTGGATCCCAAAGGAGTAGTCTGACAAATTTTTAATTCAAAATACAGTCTGTATTGTTTGCAACAGTGAAATCACCAGAAGTGTTTGAATAAGATAATGATTTATTCACATTGTCTTCAACAAAAATGCAATAAAAAATTACTTTTATGGCCGGGACAAAAATTAGACCAAAGTGAGAAGGAAAACTGTCTTATTTGCCCAAAGCAACCAATGAGATTGATCCTTTAATTTTCCAAATGAGTTCTGAAAAATGAAATGTGGAATCTGATATGAGCAACTAAGCCAGTTTTCTTTTGCACCATAAATCACTCCACACAATTTTTGGCACTGATTTTGGTTTGTGTCTGCCTCAAAATTAGCTCCAAAAATGCCTCAAAACAGCCTCCCATTAATTTGAATGGGGAGCAGTACTTATTTTTTTCCATGTGGAAAAAAGGAGGGTGGGAAAAAATACAGCATGCCCTATCTTGGGGCAGAATCCACACGGACTCTCCCATTGAAATGAATGTAAAGCATCACAAATATGCTCCGTATGTGTCCACATGGTTTTTGCATAGTTTTTGATGCTGACCCATGACTAAAACCATGAGCTGAAAATGCAGTTTTGAAGTCAACACCCATTGTGTAAAAAAAAAAAAAAAAAAAATATGCATGGACTCCTCACTGAATCCTGTAAGAGGATTTTCAGAACCCGTTGAGTGAACATACCCCAATAATATGATTTTGCTTACCCCCATTTATAATATAAAAAAAATGATTTACTATGGGTAATATTTATATGCTCTAGATACATCATAATTTATCAGTAGGTGCACTCATTTCTGCCTAAAGAGTTTGTCTTAGATCACGATATTGATGGCCTATCCTTCAAACAGGTCATCAATATCAGATTGTTGGGGATTGACTCTCAACAACACCACTAATCAGCTATTTCAACAGGCTTGGACAAGTGTGGCAGTCTTTTCAGTATTTACGTCTGTCCATACAGATGGGCCAAAGTAAACATTCAAGAAGCTGCAATGCTTGCCCACATGCTATTGCCTCTTCAAACAGCTGATTGGCAGGATTGTCGAGAGCTGAACCTCCATTGATTTGATATTGATGACCTATCCCCTAAAGATAGGCCATCGATATTGGGATCTCAGACAACCCCTTTAAAGTTGTCAAAAATGTAAAAACCTTGTCAAAAACTTTTAAAGGGGTTGTCCAGGAATGGTATACTAATATCTTCCAAATTATTTCAAGAGACTACACTTGATGGGATATTTTCATGATGCAGAGGAGACAGAACCCATCTTTACAGAAGGGAATTGAAATGTTGCAGTCAAGAAGAGATCTGACTGGACACCATCAAGTGGATGCAACTCCTATCTGGATAGATATATAAAATCATGGAGACAGATGTAAAAATCTACCATCTAGGATATGGACAAGAGCCATCTCTCTAATATTAGTGCCCAAGTGAGGAAGGACATGTAATCTTCCAAAAACCCCTGGTGAGAAATACATCCAGCTACCTCCAGGACAAAACTGACCTATTGAATAAACCGTCCATGTCATAATGATTTTGACTAGATGTGAACAACTAAAAACATTCAATGAATGCTTTAATCTGTTTCATCCCACAATTAAAGAGGTTTTCCAGGCTTTTAATATTGATGTACCCCCAACGATCAGCTGTATGAAGAGAAGTCCATTTTCCTTCTTCCTGCTCACCATAGAGATAGCAGCAGCAAGCAGGAAGCGAGACAGGAGATGGCACGCACGGATGGCACATGCCTTCTCTTTATACAGCTGATCAGCAGGGTTGATGGGTGTTGTATCCCTGCCGATCTGATATTGATGAGCTATCCTGAGGATAGTTCATGAATATTAAGACTGTAAAACCCCTTTAATTTAACACTCAACTACTCCTTTACTGGAATAAACTTTTTAAACACTATCATCAAGAACAATAAAATAGAAACAACTCTTTCCCAGAAACCAACTGGCTGCACAGCATACCTCAGATTGGGACAGTTTCCACCCCAAACACATAAAAAACTCCATCTACAGTCAAGCTATCAGATACAGCCACATATGTTCAAGCTCTACAGACAGGGATTAACACCTTGGAAACCTCAAAAAGACATTTTTGAGTAATGGATACCATCCAATTACAATGGAAAACCAAACGCCAGAGCCACCAGATTACAAGAAGTAAACTCCTACAATACAAAAGCAGGATGGTTGCTTGGAGACTACATCCAATACTACAAAAAGGGGTCTATAATCCATATTTCCAGACCTCTCACTCCCAGGTTATAGACAGCCCCCTAATCTGAAAAACATCATTATCAGAAGCTCATTGTTCTCTAATAGGAACATACCCCTGCAAACAGATGCTAAAAAGGTACAGATCCCCAATATACATCAGAGCTACAAGATCCCTGGTATGTTCACCTGTGCCACGCCAAATGTGATCTATTTGATTGTATGTCCCAAATATCCTATGTCCTATATCTGTATGTCTGTGAAAGTGGTCAAAAACTTAGAACAAGAATGAACCCACATCTCCACACAATAAAAGAAAAAGAAAAGATTTGGCGGACAGGAAATTCTGGGAATACAAGCTATTAGAGGACAATAAAACTTTCACACTGGTTATCTAAATTCCTTATCTATAAGTGCTCCAACAATTTACTGCTACAACTGTTTGTTTACTCCTCCATTCATATTGATCTGCTTTACATCACTTGTCTCATCTACCTCATTATTCCTATGAGGAAGAGGCCCAAGTAGCCTTGAAAACTTGCAATTGTGTCATCATCTTTTCAGTTAGCCATTAAAAGGTATCATTTTCTTTTTCTTCTATTTACTGGCTAACACAGTACAAATATATAAATATGCTTTTTTACTTTCATATCCTCCACCAACCTGTACTAGAATGTGACTAGGACAGGTTGATTTCACTTGTACAGTTTGTTAGTGGGAGGAGGGGGTGGGGCCTCGTTAATCCCTGCAGCCGCATCTGCATTCACTTCACACTACTGAGCTTTGCTGTTAGGCCACTCAGCCTGGCAGCATATCTCATGCATGATCGCTTCATAACTATCTATTACAGTGCGAAAACCTGGCAATGGCAATCTTGTGTGTGAACTGCTGTCATGGCTGAGCAGCCTGACAGGATTGAGGAACAAGATCCCATCATTACCATCTATTGCAAAGTGGATCTCTTGCTCCTGTACACAGTCAAACAAGATCCAGCCCACTCTCCCTAAGCAGCTGTACAAGTGGAGGCAAACCCTCCTAGTCACATTCTAGGATGGGTTATTGGAGGCCATTATAATACCATTCCTGGAGAACCCTTTTAGGCAATCCTGTTACTTAATATATTGGTTAGGTGTAGGTACTGTAATATAATTTAGAGAAAAAATACAGTGTTTCCCTACTTACTTCCCCAGTAGCCAAAGCAGGGACCCCATCCCCCAAGTAATCACACTAGGGCCTATCACTTCCCCAAAAATCACAGCATCCCTCTAGTTCCTCAAAAGTCACAAAAAAGCCCATTTTTTGCCAGTGGTCACAGCATGGCCTCAAATTGATCAGCACAGCGGGTAGGTACAGTAAGTGCCTACTTCCACTTTGGACATATGTTTTCCACATACATGGCCATGCACCATGATAAGACAGTTACAACAGAACTTTTCTCTAGTACCTTTCTACCATGTAATGTACGCATTGCTCCAGCAATAACCCTTCTTCAGGCGGGAAGATACATACAAGATCAATACAGGAGAAGCAGACACCAATGTCATTATATGACAGCCACTGTATAACCTCAGTTTCATTTGGAAGTGCATAAGGAGGCTTTGCAAGGGTAAACTTCTATTGATACCCATCAGGTAAAATAGACTGTTTAATTGGTTGATTGACTGCATATACTGCATACTTCTCAACACTTAAATTGCAACACCAAGAAGGAAAAGACCCTTCTGGAAGTGTTTTGGCTTAAGTTGTCCAAATGTGATGCATGCTGCGGTTTTGTCTATGACAAAGTTAGGCCTGATGCTTTTCCATCTGGCAAATTGCGTTGAACTGAAAGTTGCAGTAGGCATGGTCAGCAAGACAAGGAGTGGTAGACTGCAGGCTGAAAAGGCTTGCCAAATTGCAGATTCAGTGGTAAACTAGAGACTGGAAGGCTTAATGCGGGACCTGAAAAGAAGTTGTGCTGAGGGTTGCCTGGTGTTTTTGGATGAGCCTTATGAGGGAAACAGATTAGCTGTGAGCTACAACAACGCTTCATAGTCTGGGGCTGGGAAAGTCTGGCTGAGGAAGAGGGAGGTTTGCAGCGCTCTGAACCAATATAGTTCTTCCCTCCTCATGACTGTTTTTATTCTCTGATATCCATTGTGATTCCTTATATAAACAGGGCTGTGTCTTTCCAAATCAACTAAATTTAAATTTCAAGCTTCATCGGATACCAAAATTTTAGTTTTTTCTTTTAAATTGAAAAATTCTAAAATTCTGTTTTTACTTTATAACTATGGGGTATTGAGTGCAGAATAATGGGAGAAAGCTTAATTTTTTTATTTTAGCAGAAGTCCATAAAATATCAGAATGTGAAAATACTGAAAGGGTCTCAAGACTTTCCGAATGCACTGTATCTTAGAGTGGATGCTTCTAAATCATAGCATATCTAGGTATGTTTGCATTTCAAGGTCCCAGGAAAGCTGGGTAAAAAAACACATGGAGGTGTAATAGAGATCTGAATACTAAATATACCTAAATAAATCCCTCAGCACACTCCAAAGTCATGTCATAACTAGGCAGATTTGCCTTTCAGTGTCCTGGGAAAGCTGGGTAAAAAACAATGTGAAGCTGTAACAGAAATATTCAAAATAGAAATCTGAATACTAACTATGCTTAGAATAATCTACCTAGGCAAATCCCTCCCCATCATTAAATTACATTATATTAAGGCAGATTTGCTTTTCAGGAACCTGGGAAAGCTGGGTAACAACTTATGTGGATCTGTGATAGAAATCTGCTGAATACTAATACCACCTAGACAGATTTAGCTAAGCAAATCCCCTTCCTTGCTATCAAACAGTGCTATATCTAGGCAGATTTGCATTTAATTAACTTGGGAAAGCTGGGTAATTTGCACAATGTATGGCTGTTTAAAGGTGGAATTTTCTCAGTTTTTTAATTTCAGATTTGTGATGCATTTTTGTAAAAACAAGACAATTACTTCTCCTAACATGCTTCCAAATTGTGCCATAGCTAGGCAAATTTGCCTTTCAGGGTCCAAGGAAAGCTGGTTAACAAATCATGTGCGGGTGTAATACAAATCTGCAGAGTACAAAGTCTACCTAGATAAATCTTCCTTCTTGCTGCTAAGATGTGCCATTCCCTTTTTTGGGAAAGCTGGGTAACTTGAATATTGCAAGTCCTTCAGCATTGTGCAAATAACATGCTCCATCATAATCAAAAAGCACTAAGCCCTGCCCTCTTTACCCAAATTTCCAGCTTGAGCAGTGACGGTCATTCTGATGCACAGCACTGATTCCATCCAATCTCCAGCTAAAGACAGAGGTGGCTGGGAGGAAGGATTTGTCTGCAATATTTCAACAAAATTGCTTGTTCCTGTAGCTTGCATAAATTCTTGCAGCCACATCTATCAGGTTTATATATGAATTTATCCTGTTTTTATTGCTTTACAGATACAAAACACTTTAAAGTGTAACTACAACTTGTGTATTTAAAATATAACTATTATTGCACACCAACATTAAGTAATAACGGTGTGGACCATATGAAATAAAAGTTATTAACTGGGGAAACAGATAAAAATCTGAGTACTCAATGAAGGGACTTATAATATATACTTACAGAGATTGAAGAAATGTGTTTAGGTGCAGAGTTCCATGTATAGCCAGAGAAACATGATGCAGCCATCACAAAGGAAGACGACGTAAAAGAAAGAAAAAAAAGAAAAATACTGTAGTTTATTTATCTGTTAATATATTTAGTTCATTAAGTAAAAACAGTAAGGTTACTTTATAAAAGATGAAGTTGCTAAATGCTTTATACATCTGGTGGCATAGAGGAGAGAAGTGAGGGAGAGAAAAGGTTAAAATTTTATATGCCAAACGAAGACTGCTCCAACACAGAAAACAAGTGTCTTGAGCAAGGGATTACCTCTCCTATGTATGATGCTTTAGAAGCCAGTAAGAGGGGAGGGTCAACTGTCAGTAATTGGCTAAGGTTCTTCCATGTGTTAAATTAGCATAAGGAGACGCCGCTCCCAAAGTAGCCACTTGGGGGCCAAAGCTAACTGTGCGTCACAGCCTTCAGTAGAAAGAAAGTATAGGAATCAAGAAGCATGCAACTCAATCTGTGCCAATGGCATCACAAAAGGAAGGATGGATTCTGCTTGGGTGAAGTGGATACCTCTCCACTGGTTCAATCACAGCGAGATATGAAGCTCAAATCAAGAAGCAGCAGCCAGGACTAATTAAGATCTTCTCCTGTATGGATGAGGCTGCGCTCTTCTGCTCACTTGCTCAGCATTAAGAATCTGCTGTGAGGATGCATCTCGTGAACTGCAATTGATTTACAAGCAAACCACAAAGTAAGTGTTTTCTTTCAATTTCTCAGCACATATGTGAACATGCAGAAATAGATGAGACAATGTTAGGAATGGAGAAAGAGGGTAGAGATGAATTGGTTTCCAAACAGTAATTTAGAAATGTGTCTTCAGAAGTCATTGCTTATATGATCAATAGCTAGACAAGTGTTAATTCTAGTGTAAAAGAGAAGTCATCTGAAAGCATCCGTTTATGTCGTGCATGGATTTTACAGCTTTCCACTGACTTCCAGTTTACTTTCCAGATATGTAGTTTTAGCAAAGAACAGTTTTACAACTATCATTAAACCAATATATGCCACAACCAAAGTCATGTTCATATACATTACAAATGCCTAAAGGTTTTTGTGTCCTTTTTCACAGCTCTCTATTGTGACACCCTGTTCATGGACCATCTGATCTCCTGAATGTTCCCTCTAGGAATCAAGCTGCTCTCCTGAGATTTGTCGTTCTAAGTGAGAAAGGACTGCCTGGATTTTCTGTTGCTAGAGCTTGAGCAGTGAGAGTTGAAAACATGGCTTCGGAGAATACACCAGGGACAGCCAAATCTGCGGTGGAGAAACTATCAAATGCCATGGGTGAAAGAACTAAACAAATAGGCACAGCCATGAAAGAAGCCCACCACCAGAGGAGACTTATCCTGTTCATTGTCTGTGTGGCACTTTTTCTTGATAATATGCTTTACATGGTGATAGTACCAATTATCCCAGACTATATACAAAGTATGAGACTGGATAGTGAAAAACACTTTAGAGAAATAAATTCTAGTTCATCTTACTCAAATAAATCGATCATCAGACCCCCGTACCCAACAGAGAATGAAGACATCAAAATAGGAGTCTTGTTTGCCTCCAAAGCTATCTTTCAGCTGCTTGTAAACCCTTTGAGTGGCACTTTTATAGACAGGGTTGGCTATGACATCCCTCTATTTATTGGACTCATTGTTATGTTCCTTTCCACTGTTATATTTTCTTTTGCAGAGAATTATGCTACACTATTTGTAGCAAGAAGCCTACAAGGTTTGGGATCTGCCTTTGCAGATACTTCTGGGATTGCTATGATCGCAGACAAGTACACAGAGGAAGCAGAACGGAGCAAAGCCTTGGGTATAGCCTTAGCATTTATCTCATTTGGGAGTTTGGTTGCACCCCCCTTTGGAGGCATATTATACCAGTTTGTAGGTAAAAGAGTACCGTTCCTTATTCTAGCTTGCATTTCCCTCATAGATGGTATACTCTTATTAATAGTTATAAAACCCTTCGCTAATCGGACTAGAGAAAACATGCTAGTGGGCACACCCATTCACAGACTAATGATTGACCCATATATTGCAGTTGTAGCTGGAGCACTAACCACCTGTAACATCCCTTTGGCGTTTTTGGAGCCCACCATAGCAAACTGGATGAAAACAACTATGGGAGCCTCTGAGTGGCAAATGGGTCTAACTTGGCTACCAGCTTTTTTCCCCCATATTCTAGGGGTTTATATCACTGTAAAACTTGCAGCCAATTACCCTCAATATCAGTGGTTCTATGGTGCAATAGGAATGGTTATAATAGGAGCTAGTTCATGCACAGTACCAGCCTGTAAAAATTTTGAGCAGCTTATTATCCCCTTGTGTGGTTTATGTTTTGGTATTGCCTTGGTAGATACTGCACTATTGCCCACTCTCGCCTTACTTGTAGATCTCCGCCATGTCTCTGTGTATGGAAGTGTCTATGCTATAGCAGATATATCTTACTCCGTGGCTTATGCTCTTGGGCCTATAGTTGCTAGCCAGATAGTGCACACTATGGGTTTCACTCAGCTTAATCTTGGTATGGGACTAGCCAATGTACTATATGCTCCTGCTCTTTTGTTTCTTAGAAACGTGTGCAACATGAAGCCATCCCATTCAGAGAGAAACATATTGCTTGATGAGGGACCTAAGGGCTTGTATGATACAATTAAAATGGAAGAACGCAGGGCTAAGTCCAACAAGGGCTTACATAAAGGTGAACATATACAGGACAATGCTATTGACAATTACAACGGAGCGCAAACAGGTAAATACATATCTGATGAAGAATCCTCTGATTATGAGTATAGCTAGATGGAAGTTTTATGCAAAAGGTAATAAGAATCAGCCATATGTTTATGCACCAACATGAAACTGACAACTTGTACTTTTTATTTTCACAATATCACTTTGCTTTCTGTAAAATCTATTTTTTTAATGTCAGGTTTTTTTTTTTACTTAAAACATTTGAAACCATCATTACTTCAATGTCATAATAGGTAGAAATGTATACCTCTTCAAAAGAAAACTAGGTGCAGTATTGTGGAACCGTCTGTCTATTTTTAAAGCCAACTCTGTGTGAAATACTGTATATCTGTACAAAATAAGATAAACTATATGAAATAATACTGTGGCATATTCAGGGAAATAAAGTTGCTAAATATTGTAACTATCTCTAGTTTGTGCATTAATTACACAAAGTTCTGCACTAGGAAATCATTCACAAATTAAAGAGAAAAATAAATAATTTCAAATACTTCCACAGAAAGACTATAAAGCAATGCATATAGACTAGTCCTGAGTTCATGAACAGCTATAACGTTCTTCAAGAAAATATTTCTAACTCAGAGAATCATTAGTCTTCTGATTGATGGTCCTGCTTCCCAATTCCTGATTACTTTAGAAAATAGGGCTTTTCTATCAATAAATACATAATACACAGTGTCCATCAAACGTCTTAAAAAGATGACGGCTCTCAAGAGGTATAAAGGAAGGCCATTAATCAAATTCCCACTCGCATACACGTCTCACAATCCAATAGATCATAGACCACTTCTACTAGTGAGTGTCTGAAAGCTGAAATGTATTTCATTCAGAAATCACATAGTAGTAAGGCTTAGGGCTTTAGACTTCCTCTATATGATTTGTTTATAAATAGGTCACCACAAATTCTATTCTAAACCTTTCTGTGACACTTTTTCATACTCTATATACTTGCATATTCTATCTACTTGTCAGTAGAGCTCAGTTTTCTTGATAAACTTCATAATTAGTTTGATAGATCAACGTCACTCAGAGTGTAAGAAAGCTCTAATAAGGGAAATCATTTTTAAAGATTCTTCATACAATGACCATTAGACAATTTTGTATTAGACTGCACAGCATCAAAACGAAGTATACCTTACAATTTTACAATATATAAAATGAATCATCATTCTAGCTTCATTCCTTATATGAAGTGAAAGATTCATGTAAGTGCTTTCAATGTTTCCCACACTTGACTGCAAAGCAACAACACTAGTAATAAGTCTAAGAACTATTAATACAGTAGAGTGGAGTCATATTAGTCCTCCTCAGAACCTCATCTGGTGACTAAGGACATTTGTTTGGTGCGATCAAGTTGCACTCTGGTGGAAGGCAGGTTCTTCAAGCAGGTTTTGTCTGCAACAATTTAAATGTGTACGAATAGGAAAATGAAGGGAGGAGTTATACAGCAAGAACACCAAAGGTGGGCAGGAAGAGGTGGCTGGGGGGAGATCTTCCCCAACACTGGTGCCTTGGTCCAGATCATGTAGTGCTACAGGCAAGTGGCACTGTCTTCTAGCAGTTAGGTTAGGATCAGTACTATGGACAGCGGCACCGTCTGCTTGTGGTGGGAATAGCACTAGTACCATGGAGAGCACCGTCTTCTAGCAGGTGGGGAAATGATAAGTACCATGGACAGCAGCATAGGCGTCACCATTAGGCGCTCAGCAATGCTTGCACCTACTGTCAGTCCACAGCTACTTTGTGCTTCTGTGACTTTGTGAGACAAATCAATCGTGTGAAGGAGGTAAGAACTTGCATTACTTTATTGTATTGTATTGTATTTGCATCTTATACAATAAGGCTTTTAAAGTTTTAACTGTCTGGAGTCCTGCCGCCTTCATATTATTTTAAACAAAATGAAAGGGATGCAAAGAATAACTGGCACCTGGAAGAAACTGTACAAAGTTTCAGTGGCTGAAGAATTCCAATACATTAAGCTGCCAATAAACTCCAGACAAATAAATATTAATGCCGAGCTTTACTTGAGTGCTTAGCACTCCAAGTCATTTTACAGTAGTTCCATCAAATTATGTGAAAGAAATGCAGCAAACAAATAAAAAGTACAGTAGTCAATATATAAAACAAATAAGCTTAAACGTAAAACTAAGAAAGAGAATTTCTCTAACAGTTTAATACACACAGAAATTACTCTGCACATAAAAACTTCAGCTTTGAATGTGAAATAGCCAATTGATGCTTTCTGTGGTTAGCTAAATTATTAATGAAGCCAGTGAGATCTCATCAGGAACCTTATCTGGTAATCATTGCTATTTGGTACAGAGCATTGCTTTGCACTGCAGTACTTTCACTTGCATACAGAAGCAAACGTAGGACGATATCCAGGAAGATCTGAATTTATCGGGAACACAGGCTGCAAATTGTAATAATGAAATTATGTGAGTAAAGTGAATTAAACTCTTGCAATGTATTGTTCATTGCTCTGAGACACCATCTCCTTAGCAGATACAGTCTACATGCGTGTATGTGTATGCATACTTTTATATTTGCCTCAGTTAATTATAATATCATACAGAACATCAGATCCTATCTTTTAACCTACTACATACTATACATACTGTACAATTGTCAACTAGCTGGTGGACAGTCCTGTAATTATTAGAAAATGTACCAATATTTTATTACAGTGGTGGAAACTCTCTACTGGCAGTAATAAATAATAAAATCAATCTTATTATCATATTGAAGATATGGTATATTGCGTATTTCTTTTGTCTAGTCACGCCATTGTCGGGTTATATTTCTTACCACTGAGTGTATCTGGAGACATTTTATGTGCTGTAAATCACTTTTGGCAATCTAGCTCCAGTTTATTATTTTTGGGGGTGCTGAGTACCTGACATTTCTTGCCACCATGAACAGTGGTATCATAAAACGTAGTCAAAATCATTTTGTTGACTTTGTGAGGCATAATTTACAACTACATAGTTTACAGTCATAGAAACAATTTTATATTTGGAGTCATCAGTTCTTTTAATAAACTAGAAGAAAAATGACTTGTGCATTTGTAGCAGTGAGTTCTCAACTAAGGAAGTGATATGCGAAAGATAACTATAGTGTTTAGTGTTTTTATAGTTTTCCAAAGAGAAAAAGTAAATTATATTAAAATATAGACATAAAAAATAAAGAATATTAATGGTTAAACAAGTAAAATAAAAGTATTACCCATCAAACGCAATGTTCCTACTGGGATCCCCAGTAATAAGGGTTAAAGGAGCTAATGGCTGGTCAGATGATACAATCCTGCAGGAGACAGTTAATTTAATTCTAATATATATTCATACTCCAGACACTTAACCCTAAGCATAATCTGATAATACTTTAGGATGACAAGTGATGGTTACTTTTACCAAGGCTTGTTGTGTAATTGTACATCAAGCTATGCAAAAATTCCTTTGATGGCTCCAGTTTTACAGTAGGAAACCTCACATGGCACATGGTTTATAATTTTATATAGTTTGTATTACATGCATTGACACTGTTCAACTTCTTTCCCATAATCCTGTTTGCTTTCTTCATCAAATTGTGGCAATACCTTGAAAATACAAAAGCCACAAAGACAAATGGCTCTGTCTCAATGTAATATAATTTTATTTCAACAATCTATATGTGACTAGGTGCATGACCAAAAGCAAAATAAGGCAGCACATGTCAGGTAATGAGGGCTCAAAACTTAAAGGGGGTGTCTTATTAGAGACCTCCCCTTTCAGATAAGAGATAGTGCAGCTGATTGATGCAAGCCCACTCCTGGAAACTGGCTTTCACCAGTGAAAGCTGCGGCCAGGCATTTTCCTGAAAATGGCTGCTGCAGAGAAAATGTAATATTTCATTGAAGCTATTCAGATGGATGGGCGTTAATTGAAGACATGGACAACCCAAGTCTGTCAAAGCAGGAGTGCTAGGGAATATGAAATGTGGTTGGCTTCATGAGGCTACTTGTTTAAATGAGTCAGTGATGGGCCATAAGCCACACTAGATTGTCGAGAGAGAATCCATTCTGAATCCACCTGTAAAACGTACCTTTCTTTAAAGGGGTTGTCCGGGTTCAGAGCTGAACCCAGACATACCCTTAATTTCACCCAGGCAGCCTGCCTGACAACAGCATCGGAGCATTTCATGCTCCAATGCGCTCCCTTGTCCTCCGCTGGATCGCGCAGGGCAAGGGCTCTTTTGTTTACAATAACAGACTGCCTGGTGGAGGCTTCCACCAGGCAGTGTATTTGGTGACGTCACCGGCTCTGTTTTGCCGGCTTTAGTGCTGCCCTAGCCGCTTTACTGGATAGGGCAGCACTAAAGCCCGCCGATTAGTGCTGGTGACGTCACCAGGCTCACTGCTGGGCAGAAGTATTTTATTCAGGTTGTCTACTATAGTTTCAAGGAAGATAGCCCATCAGCTGACTTGTGGGAGTCACACTACTACATGGCTGCCATTAAGGAGTCCTCATTATCCACCCCCTGAAAACCAACTATCGTGGCACTGGCAACCTCAAAACAAACTGGTGCCTGCAGCCTTAAGCTGGCCATACATATTAGATGTAAATTGATTAACGTGTCAGGACCAACCGAACCATCTAATGTGTATGGGGGACTTCCAGATTTTGGAGACATAAGGATTGGGATGTTGGATTTCAACAGGCTCGATCCTTTTGTCCTATGTATCCTCAGATACAGTATATAAATAAATTAACCATCTTGCAGCTATTCCCCACTGTTCAATCCATATATTAGTGAAAGGCAAAAAGAAAATGGCAGGTCAACTATTACCATTAATAGAGGACTGACATTAACACTGACCAAATATTATTACCCCAAATATTGTACCCACTACTTAGCAACTTAAATTGCAATTCAGGACCATGCAAGTAATGTCTTTTTAAGGCTAAATTCACACACACAGTTTTATTGATGTTTTATTGATGTAAAACACCATAGTTAAAATGCTGCAGTCAAATTTTAAAAGTCTATGCTAAATACAAAGTATTGTTATAAGCTTGTGGATTTTTTTGGTTTTGTGTTTTTATTTTTTCCAAACACAGCATGCTGTAAATATAGTGTAAGTATAGTGTTTTAATAGTGTTCTTCACATAGATGTATCTATTACACTTAAAAAATGGCAGGAAAAAAAGGCATTACAAAACAATTTAAAAAAGTGTGTGTGACGAAGGTCTAAATCATGAAAAGTGCAAAAATGGCTAAAGAGTGGAAATGCCATAAAAAAACAAACAAAATAACGACTACCTGGCAAATCCCCAGCTGCTCCACTGCCATCACCCTGTACTCCCCAATGGTCTTTGTTTACTCTGCTCCAGCGATGACATGGCCGTCCAACCACATGACCATCTAAGGACCATCATGACCTCTGTGGAGTACAGCATGAAACTATTGTGGTAAGTCATTGGCTGTAGACGTCTCATGAATAGACAGGTATATCATCCCTGTAGCAAAGTAACCAAAGATTAGTAAGGAGCACTGGAACAGAAACGCTGAAGAAGTGGAGAATTTATCAGACGATCAATGGTTCTTCTTTTGTGTTATGTCATTACCCTCTTTAGCCATTTTTTTCAAACTGAGAAAACCCCTTTAACATTAGAACTACAGTAGAGTACAATAGAGCTTTCACCTGGTGCACAAAGTAGGGCTTCCTCTACCCTCTCCTCAGTAAACAAAACAGTGCTCTCCACCCTTTCAACTCAGTTAAAACAGAGTTCACCCATTCATTGTTCATCGAAGGAACCCCTATTTTTCCTGTGGTCGAAGTAGGGGGTTAAAGTGTGCTGATATTTTCCAGAACTAATGTACACTTGTATGCAGAGGAAAAAGCCTACAGTTATTGAGTCCTCAGCAATACCACTAACAGCTTCCAACTGGGGCATGCATTGGGACTCTAGAAACGGGAGCTATAGAATAAATTTCAGGATTGGGCATGCACTGGCACATAGGGTTGAAGCCACTGGTATAGACTAGTAAACATTGCGGAGAATTGGTAAGTGATTATAAAAAGAAATAAAAAAAGCTGCAAAATGTTCTATCATAATTATTTGTAAAATAAAGTTTATTCTCTCCAGCAGATTTAACCATCTTGGCGAACAGAATTCTGTTTTTAGCACAAAATGCCTGTGTTAAAGAAACCCACTCTTGAAAAGTCTGCAAGCAAAGGCAGCGAAGAGGCAGAGGTATGACACATGCATGTTTAAAGTGGACCTGTAATTTCAGGTGACTTTTCAGAATAAGCTGTCAGGTGTGTCTACATGAGGAATAACACTATATCTGTCAGTTATATGACTTATCCTGCATTTTTGAGCAGCTTTCCCCTCTGCAAACTCCATATATAATTGTCAGTCTTCCCTGAGCTTGTGGGTGGAGACTATGCACACATAAAAGAGGAGAGTCTTCTCTGCTATGTTTGTGAGACCTGTAGCACACCCTCTCTGTGGCATACCCCGAACAATGTAGCTGTGACTCCAGCACTGGGGTGAGATAGAAAACTTACTTAGGTCTACAACAATGTCTCTGTATGCATGTGATTCAAGCCTGGTTACAACCCACAGCACATGTGTGAGAATGAATCTCTTGCTAGTGCTGTATTGGCTGCGTAACAGGCCCATGAGAATTTTACTAGTACTACTCAGAATAGTACTAGTAAATTTCCCATGGACCTGCTGTACAGACTCCATTTAGGCTCCTACAGTAATAATCCTCCTTATTAACTTCATAACAACCAAGCACTATATATGCACAGGGCGTAATGCTGGTCTTTAATCAAGAATGCCGTACTTGTATGGCGTGGGATTAAGGCTCAAGCAGTCAAGCAAGTACAGGTCAGTGACAGCCGGAGACCCCGAGAAGACACAAGATGTTTTTACAGCTTCTGCCTTCTTCTTTGCTCAGTGCATAGTGCTAAATGAGCATAGCTACACCACTTCCTCTAATGGACTCGGCAATCACTTGACTCAGAGGCAGAGCAGAGCTGATGGGTGTTGCAGACCCTGATCAGCTTTACCTGTGCAAAAAGAGGCATGCCCACAGGTTAGGAGCACAATATTGGGTTGCCCCAGGTGCTGGCAACCCATGCTACGCCACTGCTACAGATTATCAAACTAAGTTTGTAGGGGTAAATTTAATAATTTCAGATGCATTTTCAGACGAAGGTGCCGTGTGTGTACATGAGGAATAATGTTATATCTGGCCATTCTATAAACTATATTCTGCATGCACCACCAGTTTTCCCCTTTGCAAACACTATCTCTAATTGTCAGTTTTCCCTGAGCTCAGCTCCACAGTGCACAGAGACTAGCTGCTATGATGTCTCCCAAAGACAGCACACAGAAAGAAGAGGAGATCCTGCTCCCCATCCCTCTTTAGCACACCCTCAGAAGCAGCATGAGTATAGCAGTACTGTACATTGCAGCTATGAATCCAGCACCGGGTTGAGGCTATAGAAACAGCAACAGCCTTGTGTGTGTGTGTGTGTGTGTGTGTGTGTGTCTGCAACTACTCCCCCACCTTTTCCACCTCCCCTTTCCATGGATTACTATAGGTAGCAACTTTAACCCGATCTTTCTCATGGCTGGTGCAATTGAAAAGAAAAATAGCAGTATCACTAACTGTAATGAAAAGATACCCAAACATTACCAGTCCCAAGACCAGTCAGCAAGATGTTAATGTCACTTTAAAAGCAACCAGACCAGTACCTCCTGGGATAGTCCCAGTGTGGATGACCTCCCAGTAGGTCAGGATATTAAAAGCACACCAGAACCACAAGAAAACAGCAGAGCAGTCTGAACAGTCACAAATGCTTAAATGCTTGTTTTCAGATCTGAACTTCACACAGATAGTGTAGATGAATGGAGACACAGGATAAACTGTCAGGCACAGTGGTGGTGAACACACAGTCAGGGCAGGAAGGCAGGGTACTTGACCGGTACATGAACAACACAGATGAGCCAGGTTAACTTAAACATTAAACATTATGTGCTTATTGGTGATCATATTTAGTTGCCTCATTTCCCCATAATATTTAACAAATCCCCCTGAGGAGCCCTGTTAAGGGGCGAAACGCGTTGGGGCTGTTTTGACATCTTATTTGGGGTGGTGTTTTTGTGTACTGCCCCTTCATCCTGCATACTATAGGGCCATATAGAATCCGCAGGTTAGGTACGGGGACAGGGTACCTCTACCACCTGGAGGTGTCCCTGGGCAAAGGGCTTACCCTAGGGATATGTAGGGTCAGCCCAGAGTTTATCCTTATTCATTTATATTTAATCAGTACCGCACATATGTGGCATTTTAATGCATACCTAGTAAAAAGTGTTTTAGGAGTCCAGTCTTTTAGTAGTAATATATAGTAAATATAAGGTATCTCCAGAACCTCTGCACATTTTTTCTACTATTCATGTTGGTTTATGTTTGGTTTTAACTTAAACATAAACAGAACTGAAACAGAAACTGTGCAGGAGTACAGGAGCACACAGGAAGGATGGGTACTGGCTGGAGCTCAGACTGGAACACAGGAAGGAATAATGCAGACAAAACACAGGAGAATTTCAGAAGAGCTAGACTTCAAATACCTTTGATAGTCTCCAGGTTACCTAAAAGCTCAGGCACCCTCTGCCTGGAGAGAGTGCCTATAATACCCAGGGAACCCTAGCCATTGGCTGGGGAAGATTAGCAAGCTTGCAGAGGATGCCGGCCACAAGAATGCTGGATAGTGTGGTGTGCCATCTGTGACTGCATGGGACAGCAGGGCTGTGGCAGGCATGTACTGCTGACCTAACACAAAATAAATCGACAATTGTGTTTTTATTGTTTTTCTTGACAATAGACTGTATTACTGCACACTATTAGTGCTAATAGTGCAAAAAATAAAATAAAAGTTGTAATATTTACCACTAGGGTGTATGAAATAGTCCCAGATTAATTACTTATACACTACTCACAAAAAGTTAGGGATATTTGGCTTTTAGGTGACATTTATGGAAAACATCACACTACAGTGATATTATATCATGAAAGTAGGGCATTTGAGTAGAAGCATGCAATGGTGATTTCCCCATCTCAAACAATTTATTAACACAAAAGCCAACAACAGTGGTGGGTATACCCATAAAAAATGTCAATGTCTCAATAACTTATCATGTGGCCTTGAGCATCAATTACAGCTTGACAATGACGTCTCAGGCTGTTCACAATTCAACTTATTGTCTGATTAAGCAGGTCATCCCACTCTTCTTAAAGGGCGGCCCTCAGGTCATTGAGGTTTTGTGGTACAGAGTTACTGATCCCATTGGTTTTCAATGGGATTCAGGTCTGGAGAAAGTGCAGGCCACTCTATTTGAGGTACTTCAGACTCCAGCAGCTGTTCCCTAATGATGTAACCTTGGTGAGCTGGCGCATTGTCATCCATGAAGAAGCAATTAGGCCTGTGTTGTTCATGCAGATGCACAATGACTGGATTAATGATGTTATTCAAGCAGTATGGGGTTGTCACTTGGCAGTTGCATAGCTAAAGGCTCATGGGCCATGGTCCAAGAGGTTCAGCTTGGCCTCCCCCCCACTTCCCCCACTAAGTGCTGGTGCACCTAGCTTTTCTGCTGCCCGAGGCAAATATTGAAATGCCTCCTCCTCCCACCCCACCCCATTTCAAATTCTCAACCTAACCCCTTCCCTCCAGTCCTACTGTTAAAGGGGTGGTCCTCTTCTTACTATTGATGACCTATCCTTAGGATAGGTCATCAATATCAGATCGGCAGGGGTCCTCCGGAGTTGTGTGGCATTTATCATCTGGTTCTGCAGGGCATTGCAAAGGACCTCCAGTTCTATGCTTTTCTTGCAACCTGCTGATGACACTCTGTGACACTCTAAGCTCAGTGGCCACTTACATCTGAGAACATTCTGCTCAATCGTTAGGTGTCGTCTTGGTCTCATGATGCCAAAGTGTGAACAGCATGGTGAGGAGGACTGTTTAAATACCAATTATAATTGAACCAGGGAATTTATTTGGCAATTCATGGATCAAACACCTGTTGTGAATTTTGCTATTAAGCTCCTTGTTAGAGAACAGCAAGTTGTGCAAAAAAGGACTGAAACATTGAATAGTTGGACATGTGCATTCAAAAGTTTAGAGAAGGTCACACTAAGTTCACCTGTAAAGGTTAGAGTTCACTTTAGGTTCATCCTGAAATTTCACTCACAAACCAAATATCCCAAACTTTTTGTGAGTAGTGTATCTATGCTAACTACGTTGAATGTCGCGAAAAAAAACATGCAGACATATAAATACCAATAACCCAATTAAAACATTTACATTAATACTTGTATAAACTTGAATACTTTGGAGAATAGATTTGTATGATAAATAGGGCCATTTTATTTTCTATAAGGAAGATATTTGTTCCTATGTACTGACTAATCCCCTTGCTTGCCTAGGCAACTGACATTACCACCTGTGCAGCCTAGTTGGTGGCCCTGGGTTCCCTACTGTGCTATATGGTACCTCCATATGGCAGGTGACAGCGGAGGTTTTCAACAGTAGAAATAATGGGACAGTTCTGAAGGAGACATAAAAGCTGTATTTATTTCTATCCAATCCCCCGTTCTAGCTGTACTTTATAAACTGGAATACTAATACTTCCATTATACCTAGAAGACAAATATGCAATTTAATGTACATTTCTATACCTATAAATATCCCCTTCACCAACAGTAGCCAGTAAACAAAGTAACAGCATCAGCAGCATCATAATCTGGCCTGTGATGACTCCTAACACCGCTACTTATATACCACAGTCTACAGCTAATTGTAAAGTGGTGCCTTCCGGCAGCTAAAATACTTTTTAATAAGCTAAATGCCAAACCTATGGCTCTAGTTAATTCATATACTGTATCCTATGTGATGCAAGACATACTTAGAAGGAGATTTATTTGCTCACACATCATTCACATAACTGTTTACCAGCATGCATATTATAGGTGTCTTTTTAGCAATAAAAGTATGAGTGAAAACCCCAAGAACACCCTAGTACAATGCATTGTGGAACTACATTTTGCCGCAATTACAGATTCAAGTCTCTTTTGGCACGATGCATTGGGATAGTCCCTTTCACTTTTATTCACATTTTATGTTGCAGCCTTACGTTTTTCCTCAGCATTCTGCACCCTTTGACAGTGATTACAGCTTCCAGTCTTCTGTATAATGCCACAAGTTTTGAACACCAGGATTTCTGGATTTTCTTCTCTCTCATTCCCCCTCACTGACATTCACAGAGTCATCCTTAAGCCACTACTGTGTTGTCTCAACTGTGTGCTTTGGTTCATTGTCTTGACCTTCGGGCAAGTCTGAGTCTAATGTACGTTACTCCATTTAGATTTTCCTGAACTCTGACTAGTCTCCCTGTCCCAGCCGCTGAAGAACACCACCATAGCATGATGCTACCACCACCATGCTTCCCTGTAGGGATGGTTTTTTCCAGGTCATGTGCAGTTCCCTGGTTTCCTTCAGAAATGACACTTAGCATTGAGACTAAACAGTTCAATTTTGCTTCCATCAGACCATGAGTCGTGTTTCTCACAGTCTGAGAATCCTTAAGGTGCTTTTTTTTGCAAATTCCAGAAAGGCTTTCATGTGCGTCTTTTACTGAGGAGAGGCTTCTTTCTGGTCACTCTCTGTCATAAAGCCCAGAATGGTCAAGTGCTGCAATGATAGTTGACCTGCTGGAAGTTTCTCTCATCTGCATACTTGCAAATCTGTGGAGCTCAGCCATCTTAACCATTGGGTTCTTGGTCACCTCTCTTACCATGGTCCTTCTCACCAATTACTTAGTTTGGTGAGGTGGTCAGCTCTAGGAAGAGTCTTGGTTGTTCAAATTTTCTTCTATTTAGGAACTATGGAGGCCACTGTGCTCTTGAGAACTTTGCAGTTTACAGTGCAGCAGAAAAATTGTTGCAACCTTCTCCATATTTGTGCCTCCACAGAATCCTGTCTCTGAGTTTTTTTTTCTCCTTATGGCTTGGTGGTTTCTCTGATATGCATTGTCAGATGTGAGACCTTATATAGACAGGACTATGTCTTTCCAAATCGTGTTCATGCCCAGAATTTACCACAGGCGGACTCCAATCAAGATGTAGAAACACCTCAAATATGATCAAGAGAGATGGGTGGCCCCAAAGCTCAATTTAAAGTGTCATAGTAAATGGTCTGAATACTCATGTCCAGGCAACATTTTAGTTTTTCCTTTCTAATAAATTTTTAAAAATTTGTAAAATTATGTTCACTTTATGGGGTCATTATGGGGTATTTTTTTATTTTAGCACAAGGTCCCAACATATAATGTAAAAAAGTAAAAGGATCAGAAGACTTTCCGAATGCATTGTATGCCTTTATTAGCCTAGCACATTCTTTAAGGCATAACTGCCCCAATTCATTCATGTTGCATGGATGTACAGAAGTCTTCAATTCTTGCCACCGATTTTCCAATGGATTTAGGTCTGTGCCTTGACCAGGCTGTTCCAAGATATTTAAGTATTTTCCCTTAAATCATTTCAGTGTAGTCTTACCAGTATGTTTAGGGTCCTCCAGAAAAGTGAACCTCTATCCCAGTCTAAAATCTCTGTGTTTAATATCTGAAAAAGGGACTGATACAGTCCAAAACATGCTGCTTTTATACACTAACAATAAATGGATTAAACCTGCCAACGAGGTATTTGGACTCCATTGGGATAGCAGTGCCAATATCAGACTATTTTTGGGTTCTCCTTGCTGACTTTGCACTGGAAAACAAGGCAGTAGCTACCCACCCATAGTATTTCCAGTTTTTTGGGATGCTGTGCCCCAAGTACCACTAGATAAGATGAGTAGTACCATCTACCCATGTTATAAGTGGTATGTCTTGATTTGTGGGTTTTTTTGTATTTTTTTTTTTTACTAGAAACTAATGGCATCTTTCCTTCAATCCTGTCCAGTTTTGAGGTCCCTGCAGATGAAAAGTATCCCCACAACATGATGCCGCTAACATGCTTTATTGTGGGAATGGTGTTTTAGAGCAATGGAAAGTGTTGGGTTTACGCCACATATAGTATTTCACATGGCAGCCAAAAGGTGCAACTTTAGTCTCATCTGACCAGAGAATATTCTTACATGTATCTGGGGAGTTTGCCAAATGCTGCTTGGTAAACTGCAAACTTATTTTCTTATGCGTTTCTATGTGAAAAGATTCATGAAAATTGTAATTTATTAATTAAAACCTCTGCTCTTGCTTATACTTAGGAGTAGAGATGAGCTAATCAATTCGTTCATCAGAGTTCTTGAGCAGAGACAGGCTGTCCCTGCTGTTCAAAAGGCTACCCGACGACTTGACTGGCAGGGCTGGACATCTTTCCTGGCCCTGACAATCTTGCATCTGCGATACTTCTCAGAGTAGCAGTACAAGCGCAGAGGCTCTGTTGCTGCAATCGGAGCAGCAACTGTGCATGCACCAATATACTTCCTTTGTGCTTGCACTGATATTCGGAGCAATTGCGCAGTTGCAATATTGTCAGGGTAAGATGTGTGGCCCTGTCAATCATGTGGCAGGGGGAGCCTCTTGAGCAGTTGGAACAGCCCCTTGCTGCTCAAGAACTCTGTTTTGATTGTTTTGTATGATTTCGTATCAATTTGCTCATCTCTACTTAGAGGTCATGTTGATGATGCTACTTACTGATTGACAGCTGTCTCTGTATATTTAGTCATGCACCTTTAGCTGTCAATCACTGATAATACCATACATAGCAGGGGTAACTATAGTGCCATGGCTGCTATGGCTATAGCTAAACCCATGGACGACATGACTCGTAAGCATAGAAAAAGCTGAGTTTTTAATAAATGACCGTATTTTTACTTTAAAGGATACACCTGATCATAAGACACACCTAGGTTTTAGAGGAGTAAAATAAAAAAAATAATAATTTTAATCAGAACTCAGAACACACCCCTAATCTTCATCAGACCCCCAAATTAAACCCCCAATCTTCATCAGACTTCATAGAAGACCCCAATATCAGACCTCAGATCAGACCCCCATATCAGACCTCAGATCAGATCCCCATTATCAAGCCTCAGATCAGATCCTCACATCAGACCTCAGATCAGACCCCCACACCAAACCTCAGATCAGAACCCCATGTCAGACCACCATGAGCACTCAGATCAGACCCCCATCAGAGATAAAATAAATAAACTAACTTACCTCTTCTGCTGTGCTGCCACTCAGATGCAGATTCAGCAGTCTCTCCTGCACTCACCACTCCCTGGTCTTCTCCAGGCTGCACTGTAACCTGACTGCGCACAATGTCAGATGCTACATCCTGACCCTGTACACAGTCAGATCACAGTGCAGTGCTGGTGAGGAGAAGACCAGGGAGTGGTGAGTAGAGCCAGCACCAGTGGCGTACCGCCAATGTAGGTAGACCAAGCCATTACTATGGGGCCCGTGGCACAGGGGGGGCCTGGAGCGCACAGAAGGCCCCGCCCCTTACATTGTCTGTACACAAGCCGGCGGGCCCTGCTGTAAGTTAAAAGCCCGCATGCGGCAAAATGTGGCACCTAAATCGCCAATATCAAGCCCAGTAGTGACACCCCCCGCCCTGATGACCTGACCGCAGCACTCCCAGGAGGACCCAGGCACTGCGTCTGCTGCTGTGCTTGCCAATCAGCATTTCATTGGCCAGTGTATCGCTGGCAAGCAGCAGGCGCACGCCCAGCCTAGACAGATATATGTACCTGAGTGTGGCCAGCCACTTGTCCGCCAGGTCCCCGTTGCTCCGGTCACTGGAAATTCTGGCAGCCACTCCAGCCTAGCTGCCAGCCTCAGCAGTGAGTGCACACACTCAGAGGACCTCCAGCCAGGCTCCAGTCCACGACCACAACAAACGGTAGGAACTTATTTGGTTGGAATATAAGGGTATTCCTGGGCAGCAGCAGGCAGCAGGAGTTTCTGTGGGGTTGAGGGTGGGGGGCATGGGGAACTGTAGGCTCATAGAAGACTTAGGACAGTGTAACCCCTCCCCCTTCCCCACAGGACAGTGTATCAAACTGCCCACTAAGCATCAGCCGGGAAGGAGTTAATGCCCCCCAAAATGCCCAGGCAGTACACCCCTGCTGGGCACCTTAGGCTAGTTTCACACTAGTGGCAGTAGATTCTGTGCTGCCGCAGGTGCAGGTGAACTACGGTACGTTCCACGACATTTTCTACTTTTGTTCCGGCCCCCTCTCGAAAAGTTTGCCGTGATGCGGCCAGATCCGCGGCCCGCCCGCCCCCATTACAGTGAATGGGGCCTGGCCCCGCACGTGCACCTGCGGCAGCACGGATCCGATAAATAAAGATTTCGTTTTCAGTAGGTCATGTATACATTTCTTTATTGGGGGTGTGGCAGGGGAGGAGCCAGGGCAGGAGGTGGGAAGGGCCAGGGTAGTGGGTGGGATTAGGGGGCCCAATTGAGATTCTTGCTATGGGGCCCTATATTTTCTATGTACACCCCTGGCCAGCACTAGCAGTGCAACAGTCACCACTCCCTGCGCCTCCTGCATACTAGTGAGCACTTCCATAATGAAAGCACTCACTAGTATTCGTTTTACAAGATGCATTGTCATTTTTCACCCACTTTTGGGGGGAAAAAGCATGTCTTATAAAGCGGATAATACGGTAACTACAAGTTTTACTGAATGTTTTCCAACAAAGCTATATATCAATCTGCTTGTGTCCTTCTGCTCTATAACATAGTGACTAATGTTCGAGACTTTATTAGAAATAAATTTTAAAAACACATAAAATATGACAGCAGGGTTAATATGGAATACAAAATAATAAATGTGTTTATTGGTTCTATGCAGTAGCATATAGCACTTAAAACAGTGCCTTTTGGTCCCACATTTCTTCTGTGTTCTCAGCCATAAATTTGCTGACATCAGTCAGTTTATTTGAAAGCAAAGTACAAGTTCCACGTTTTACTTTTTAGAGATTTAATTTCTATATACTTTACATACTGAGGCAGAACTGCTGTTAATACAACTGACATGGGCCCAGAAACAAGTGGTGTTTTAAGCTTGGTTATTCACTCCCATTACTCTTGACTCATGATATTAAGCTTAATTTCGGCACTGATCAAGTATAATGAGAAGCAAAGGTAAACTAGTATGTGAACCACTATGCCATCTGTATTTTTTTTCTTGAGACATGTATGGTCCATTGACCTACACTGCCTATGTCTCAGTATCCCCTGACGTGGAAATCAAAACTAAAACCAAACTGCAGAAGCTAATGCTACAACAGCAGGTAAGTTCTGTGAGCTATTGAGGTCATGAACTCTACTGAATGACAATACTATGAATGAAGGCATAGGCATTACCAAATGGCATTATTATGTAGAAGCTACAGCATGGCACTATTATGTTGGCTGACATTTTACCATTACTATAAAACTTTGTGTGTCATCTCGGGACCACTCTTCCCCTGGTAAACGTTGTTGATGCAGCAGTAGTCCATGCCTACTAGCATCTCTCTCCTCCCAGTGGGCACTGTCTGCTCCCCACTGTAGGCTTCCTCTGGCTTGTTCACCTTCTGCCTGCTATGGTCTATCTCGTTATGGTGTAAACGGTCTCTTTGGCTCTTAAAGGCCCACCGCATAAAGTTTATTCTGTCTTCAGCCAATCCCTGTTGTCCCTGGGTTATTATTATTATTATAATTATTATTATTAGGCTTCTTCCCCTATGGGAATGTTGCTGAACAATATGGTACCTAGCTAGTCTATCCCTGCAAAAGTGTATTCTGCTGTCTGAACTCCCATGCCTGACCTCTGCCTGTTTTCCATACTGAACTTGTGCAGTTTGACCCATTGCTTGTTTACTGGATTGAACGGGCTCTGTCTGCCCTTACCTTAGCTTGCCCATTCACTACAATTTCTCCTGTCCCTTTGGTGCTTTGCTATGGTGTCTCTTGACCTGCCCGAGTCAGCTGTCACTAAATGGAGACCACTTCAACTTGTTTTGGCCTGATGGTTCCCCTGCAATGAAGACCAAATCCCTGCATAGGGGTAAATGGGTGAAAAACAGGAAGGCAACTTAGATAACACCCTTAAGAGTAGCTCTAAGCCAAATCTGCCCAGTGACACTGCATCACATCGGCCTCATTATTTGGAAAATTGAATCTAGAATTTTCTAAAAGATCTGTATAGACTGAACTATACTAGCAATTTTTGATCAGGGAATAGAGAAAATGTAGATACGTTACAGACTAAGTCAGACTCATAGTAAAAAAATAAAATATATATAAATGATATATGTAACATGTTGTGATTGCCGTATTGTTACTGTATAAGAACTGTTTAAATTCAAATTTCTGATTTTGTCAGGAGTTACCCAAGCTGCCCGTGCCACCTCTGCAGCAAACTATGGACATGTATCTAAAATGCATGAAGCACTTGGTCTCAGAAGAACAATATAAAAAAAGCAAAGCAGTTGTGGATAGATTTATGATGCCTGGTGGTGTGGGGGAAATGCTGCAACAAAAACTGCTGGAGCGACGAGAGAAAACAGAAAACTGGGTGAGCCTTGTAATCCTCTGCCTACACCAAAGGATATATGAACAGATAAGAATTAAAGGGCCATAACAAAACCACTTGTGTGAATATGGAAAGATAAAGTAGAAGATGAAGTTCCACCTAATATTGGGACTAATCATAAAAAAGTGGAGGCAGATTTTATAATTCTATCTAATATTTATAACACTGAATAATAAAATTGGAGCATCTAGCTACAAGTTACACACTTTTGTCTAATGTTATACCACCTATGGAATGGCTTACTTTACACCAGAATTCTGGCGCAATTTTGCCAGTGTCTCATTTTAAGTCACTCCTTTTTTCCCATTAAGCCATGACCCCTTTTCCTCAAAAGACACTTTTACATGGGTCGTGGAGTGGGCAATTATGCATTTTTAGGATGAGTGTTCACAGCAGGAATGCTCATTCCAATAATTGCCCTGTGTAAATGTGTCACCGATCACCCAATGAATGAACAAACGCTTGTGTTTTGGGTGACAGCACATTTAATGTAGCACATTATATCAGTGTTTGCTGGCCTTCTGCTGGAAACAATCAATCTTTATGGAGATGAATGACTGTAGTAGCAATCACTCCTCCCCATATAGAGTGATTGCTGAATGCAAATGCAGCTCTCCTTTCTGCTCAACAATTGGAAATTATAGGGAAAATGGTTAGTTCCTGAAAAATGCCTATGAATCGGAGCTGCAAACAGTGTCCAAAACACATAATGAATGTGGTCTCAGGCATGTGTGGCAGATTTCTGGTGCCAATTGAACCAGAACTCTGGCGCATTGAGCTTGGTAAATCTTCCCTAGTGGTTTATCTTTAAATGACCACAGCCCAAAATGTACATACATTTTATGAATATATACTGTAAACAGTATGTTGCCTCCAAGTAACTGACCACAGATACAAAGTGTCAATTACATCAGTTCATATTAACAATATAAATGTTACACACAATTTCAGAGATAACTCTTTTAGAATAATTTACATTGGAGGCCCGAGACATCATGGGAAGCTGGCATAGATAAAATCATATGATCCCCAAAAATTGATCCTTACTGGCTCGCAAAATTAAGAATTAAAGCGGTATTCCAGTTGTGCTAAGTTACCGCCTATCCTCATGATAACAGGGACCTCATATCCCTCTGGTCCCCTGAAAGTCAAGGAGTGGCCTGACCTGCCACTCCAGTAATTGCAGGGGGCCTCAAAGAGTATGGTGTCCCCATTCTTGTGAACAGGAGGTGTCCCAGCAATAGGAACCTCACCGAAATAATAGTTATCCCCTATCCTATGGATAGGTGATACATAATGATACATAGTGATAATATCCTTTAAAATTTATAATCTAATTACCTTTAAGGTCCATTGATGCTTCTTGTTTTCATCAGTGGGCCACCTCAGTAATGCAGTGCATTGCGGTAAAGTTGTTGAGGATCCAGACTCTTAGTGCCACAGGGACAGTACAGAAGTGTAGAGGGTGACTTTATGTTAAACTGGATTTTTTGTGAGCCTGTTTTTGTATTTTTAGAGGTAACCACATTCCTTTGCTTTTACACCATGATTTGTAATGCATATACTGTACATATTAACTGCTCTAAGACAAAATCAGCAGCTCAGAAAATCCACATTCATTATAGCTTGTGAATTAAGACAAATTTTGGGGTCAATTTGTAATTGGTAGCTAAATACTGATCATTTCAGCAATTGATTATTTTCCTATTTTTCCCTGAGTTTATGTAGCAAGGGTGTTGATCATACTAATATTTAATATTCTCCGTATCATTCATTTTCCCTTCATTGATTACATTGCTCTCTCTAGGTTAGGCATGCTACATTGTAATTACACTATCGGTCTCCATAATCTCTGTGTCAGGAGATAGTACCTTGGTTTTACTACGGTTTTATTTTAACATCATGCCAAATGACTAGAAATATCAGTAAAGACAATTCCCATTTCATCGTCAGTGCTTTACCTTTTTCTTTTAGATTCATCAGTACTGGCTTGATGACATGTATTTAAATAATCGTCTGCCGCTCCCAGTTAACTCCAGTCCAGCAGTAATATTTGCACGTCACAACTTCCAGGATGCCAATGATCAGCTGAGGTAACTAATACTAAAAGCTTTCTTTCTAGTGTTTGGAGTCTACATATAATGCTTGTAACTGTGAAAGATGCAAATGACCTTCAAAATACGGTGTAAAACAACTGTAGGCGTCTGTCGAAGTAGTAAAATACTTTACATAAAGGAAAAAATAGATGCCTGTGTCTAACAGAACAAAAGGGGAATTGTAGTCTCTAATGCTTCCACAAATTTAACATGTAAAATCGTGTTTGAGTTCCCGTTAACTCAAAAGACTAAAATAGAAATGCGACCTTTTATATTTTACCTTCCCAATAGCATGCAAGCTGTCATCTGGCCTATTAGAACACAGCACAAAGGTTTATCCAATGTGGAATCTCTGTTCACATCTGCAGTAGTAGCCACTATCACAGATCCAGTCAAAAAAGCCGGACAAAAATGCAAGGTTAGCTTAAAGGGATATTCCGGTAAAGTACCTTAATTTTTGAAAAACTGCATGAAGGCTGCAAGCTGTGACCCAACCAGAACCCATACCTATACATATGATCAGAGCTTCAATTTACCTTGCAATCCATTTGTCTAGCTCCGGTGTGAGCCTGCAACACACTGAGAGTGGCTCCTGATCTTCCCTCACAAAACTACAATCCCTAGCTTTCCTGCTGTGAGTTTGTACTTGTTCATGAGTGTTGCTGTTCACTAATTGGCTGTCTGACATTCCAGTGCAGACAAGCCCCCTCTACTCAGTAATCAGCAGCACACTGACATTTAGCTAGAGAACTGATAGCAACACACTGAGCATGCTCGACCTGACAAAGGCTCAGAACTACAGGTCAGTGCCATGGTAACTCATGAGGAAACACAGTGGGTAGTAAGGAAGAAACTACTTTATAACTACTAAACGGTAAATATGTGAAACTGACATTATATTAGGTAATTATTGATGATGAATTAGTCTAAAACATAAGTTATATTTATGGTAACCGGAATACCCCTTTAAAGGGCATCCTTCAGCAGATTTGTACCTATGAAACTGGCTGATCTGTTACATGTGCACTTGGCAGCTGAAGTTATATGTGTTGGTCCCATGTTCATTTGTGCCTGCACTGATAAAAAAATATGAGGGTGTTGCTGTTACACCTAAAGGCTCAGCATTCTCTGCAACTACCATGTCCCCTGCACTTTGACTGACAGGATGTCTACACTGCCTGGCCCTGTCAAAGTGCAGAGAGCACGGCAGTTGCAGAGAGCAGAGCTTCTAGGTGTAATGGCAATGCCCTGTTGCTCATGGAGGATTCTGGAACATCCATTCTCATGACTCTATGTAGTGCCATTATTTTATTATGAATGATTAGCGGTTTGGTGGATGTTACCTGTTGGGAGGGTGTCATTCTGACACTAATCAATCAGTGCTGCTAGTGTCAGAATGCAGGGACACACTCCGAACTGGTAATACCCAGCTGGACTTACACTGCAAACTTCTAGTAATTCATAACTTTTAGTGGGAATAATAAAGGAATGGAACAACACAGAGTCATAAAGTCCACAATTTGTATCACATGGGAAAAGCAAGTAATTACTAAAACAGACATGTAAGGAGAAGCTATTCCTGAATAGAAGCAAGAGGCAGTGCAGAAATACATTGCTCGTGGCAGAATATACAGTGTCAGTAATATTCTACAGAAAGACAATGAAACAGAGAGGACTGATACCTCTTTCCAGCTACTTACAGTGCCTTGCGAAAGTATTCGGCCCTCTGGAACTTTTCAACCTTTTGCCACATTTCAGGCTTCAAACAAAAAGATATAACATTTTAAATTTTTGGTGAAGAATCAACAACAAGTGGGTCACAATTGTGAAGTGGAACGAAATTTATTGGATCATTTAAACTTTTTTTGTAATAATAAAACTGAAAAGTGGGGCGTGCAAAATTATTCGGCCCATTTACTTTCAGTTCAGAAAACTCACTCCAGAAGTTCATTGAGGATCTCTGAATGATTCAATGTTGTCCTAAATGACTGCTGAAGATAAATAGAATCCACCTGTGTGTAATCAAGTCTCCGTATAAATGCACCTGCTCTGTGATAGTCTCAGGGTTCTGTTTAAAGCACAGAGAGCATCATGAAGACCAAGGAACACACCAGGCAGGTCCGTGATACTGTTGAGGAGAAGTTTAAAGCCGGATTTGGATACCAAAAGATTTCCCAAGCTTTAAACATCCCAAGGAGCACTGTGCAAGCGATCATATTGAAATGGAAGGAGTATCAGACCACTGCAAATCTACCAAGACCCAGCCGTCCCTCTAAACTTTCATCTCAAACAAGGAGAAGACTGATCAGAGATGCAGCCAAGTGGCCCATGATCACTCTGGATCAACTGCAGAGATCTACAGCTGAGGTGGGAGAGTCTGTCCATAGGACAACAATCAGTCGAACATTTCACAAATCTCGCCTTTATGGAAGAGTGGCAAGAAGAAAGCCATTTCGCAAAGATATCCATAAAAAAGTCTGGTTTACAGTTTGCCACAAGCCACCTGGGAGACACACCAAACATGTGGAAGAAGGTGCTCTGGTCAGATGAAACCAAAATCCAACTTTTTGGAAACAATACAAAACGATATGTTTGGCGTAAAAGCAACACAGCTCATCACCTTGAACACACCATCCCCACTGTCAAACATGGTGGGTGCAGCATCATGGTTTGGGCCTGCTTTTCATCAGCAGGGACAGGGAAGATGGTTAAAATTGATGGGAAGGTGGATGGAGCCAAATATAGGACCATTCTGGATGAAAACCTGTTGGAGTCTGCAAAAGACCTGAGACTAGGACGGAGATTTATCTTCCAACAAGACAATGATCCCAAACATAAAGCAAAATCTACAATGGAATGGTTAAAAAATAAACGTATCCAGGCCTTAGAATGGCCAAGTCAAAGTCCAGACCTAAATCCAATTGAGAATATGTGGAAAGAGCTGAAAATTGCTGTTCACAAACGCTCTCCATCCAACCTCAAAGAGCTCGAGCTGTTTTGCAAGGAAGAATGGGCAAGAATTTCAGTCTCTAGATGTGCAAAACTGATAGAGACATACCCCAAGCGACTTGCAGCTGTAATCGTAGCAAAAGGCGGTACAACAAAGTATTAATGCAAGAGGGCCGAATAATTTTGCACGCCCCACTTTTCAGTTTTATTATTACAAAAAAGTTTAAATGATCCAATAAATTTCGTTCCACTTCACAATTGTGACCCACTTGTTGTTGATTCTTCACCAAAAATTTAAAATGTTATATCTTTTTGTTTGAAGCCTGAAATGTGGAAAAAGGTTAAAAAGTTCCAGCGGGCCGAATACTTTTTCAAGGCACTGTACCAGTCATAATGCTGTGTGGAATGATGGACAAGTTCTCATTTTGCTTAAATGGGTTGGCCCATCTTGTAAATTGGAGGCATATCGCAAGGATATGCCACCAATGTACGATAGATGTGGGACCCACACCTATCTTTAGAATGGAGCCCACAAAGTAAATGAGGGCGCATTACCCCATATGCTCCCAATCTACAAGATGGGCTAACCCCTTTAAGGATGACACATAGTCGTATCACACACTGCAGAATGTGGTTGTGGTTGTGACGTGATTAGGAGTGGACAGTTTTAGTGAAAGAAGGTTTGGCCTATTGAATTTGAATAAGGCCTTTATGTTATCATTACTTTCCAACTGGTAATTTATGTTCAATATTTAGGTATTACAATGTCATTGGAGGAAGAAAATCTTCATACAGGAAAGGTTCATGTGGTGTGACATATTTTCTATATATAACATTATGCTCTATGTTAACTTCCAGGTTTACCGCTAACCTCATCTCAGGAGTGCTGGATTACAAAACTTTATTGGACATGTAAGTCATATTCTTTGGATAATGTAAAACCTGGCAATAAATATTCCTTGTGGTAATTAAGTTATACAAATATTAATGTGGCAGTAACAGCCAACAGGCTAATGTAATTTTGTCATACAATGATTTCAGTTACATTTATTAGCTTATTGGTTTATATGTTCCATGCCAGAAGACAAAAATGTGAGATGCATCTAATGCTAGAAGAAAATATAGTGCAGTAACATTCCTGGAATATTTGGATAATCAGTAAATTGAGAGATAAATTAAAATGATATTATGACTTATATGGTATTTCTAAGCATATAACACTGTATAATCATAAGGTTAGTAAATTCATAATGTGTAAGGTTTTAAAAACAATGCAAACACTACAGTACCTCCCAGGGAAAGAGAACCATCTCACTAGCACCACCTTATGAAAGTGGCTCCCTACGAGTCAATGTCCAACTTTTTAGCAAGCCTTGGGACATGACAAGGGAAAATAGCCAAGCCAAATATCCATCTGTAGACAACCAGTTTGGTGTGTCTTCCCCCATCAGTATGGGGTAGGATTCTGGCTGGCTATGTGCGATGCCTTGGATGCAGCTTAGTCAGGGAACTGGTTCTCCTTAAATATACCAGCTGTGTATTACCAGTTTTCCATGGAAACTTTGCCACTAATTCACCATACCTTGGAGCATTGCCAATAGTTTTTTTCCTTGGGAGATACCTCTTTGCATATTATTTTCCCACTAAGTCTCCATAACATGGAGCAAAAACAATGCAGAATGACTTAGTTTAGATGAGAAATGTACAATATTAATATCCTCCATGGCTTTCTAACTGCACATCAGCAGACTACAAAATGTTTTACAGCCTTTAAGAGGTAATCTCATGAAAATTATCCACAGTGTAGGTGATCAAAGTTAGGTTGCTCGGAGGATCCAACCCTAAAGTGGATGGGTCCCTGAGTTCCTCTCTGAATACAGCAGTAGTGCAGCAGTAGTTGGTGGCTCAATGGTTAGCACTGGAGTGAATAGAGTAGTGGACCAACATGCCCATGACTACTCCAGTTAGACAAGGAACTCAGGAAGACTTCAATCTTGGGATCACTGGGGATTCCAGCAGTAGGAGCACCAGCAATTCCATAGACTGTATATCATTTATCTTGTGGATTTATGTTAAATATTCTTTGTGGGATAACCCCCTTTAAAGTTAAATTCACATTTGGTACATTTCATGCATACATTTATGTGACTGAATATCAGATATATTTATCTGAAAGAGATTGTTTTGGCAACAAGAATTTCCACAAACCCTATTTGGATGAATCGGACAAGAAATTTGATGTATGCGAACATACCCCAAGTTGCTGACAAACTACAGTAGGCTAAGAGGATTTTACATAAAAGGAGCCTCTAGATCCAGGCAGAAGTTCTGTACCGAAACACACCATACACACCAGCATTGAATCAACTGTATGGACGGCCAATTCTTGTACTTAAGGTGTTATGCAAAGTTATAAAAGCTCTCTGTTCTGATGCATCGATGTGTTTCAGAATTACTTTAGTGTATATCTGACTTTTTCAAGAAGGCTCAAGAGCAGGAAACCAGTTAATTGCATTATCATAGGGTGGCAACTACGTACTCTTAATATTAATGTAAATGTATTCATATATAGTAGTAACCCTAATTTTACAGTGCAAAGAAACAGCAATGTAGTGTAGAAGCGCACCTGATGTGCCTATGTGACAGATGAACAGTTCCCCATGGGGAAGACAACTGATGGATGAAGGGCTATTGTAATTTATGTGATAACAGCATGAGGAAAACACACAATGAGAATTCTACTGATGCAATCTGATGAGCCTTTCTGGACAGCAGGTTCCTAGCATCAAGATCATATTTTCTAATGGGTCCAAGTTTCCCATCTACAGATTAATTTCATCCTGCTAGAAATTCCTCATTTATAATGAATTAAGATGTGCATTTGCCCTGAGCGTGAACTGATATCCTCACCAGTCACTGAAATGATGGGAGCTTCTGCACTGTACCAATTCTAGTGAATGCAAGGCTTTTAATTCAGAGATCTTTAAAATCTCAGAGTATGTTCATAGGATTCTTACCAGTGAAATACATTAGGGGAATGTATTATTCTAATATGCCAGTTTTCTGGTGTACAAAAGTCCCATCTAAAGTCACGTAATTGCAGTTTTGCACCAAAATATGTACCTTTTTGCACTTTTCTGCCACCCTGGCCTCTCTTACAAAACGTGGGTAGGGTGTGGGCAGGAGGTGGTAGGACACATTTGCAAACATACACTCCAGATACACCTTATACTCATCAATGTACAGTATTTTACTCCTTTCTCATTGACTTCAAAGGGTAAAGCTACCTCAAAAAAGCTTCAAAGAAGTGACATATCACCTCTGAAGCAATTTTTTAAAACAGCCATGTTAAAAAAGGACATGTCCGTGTGCACTAAAGTGTGTATTTCCCATTGAAATCAATGAGAAGCTGGTTGGTAGCATGTTGCACATATTACACAGCATAAAACTATTTCTCCCAATCAAATTCCTAGGCAGATTGCATAGCCTAAGGCAGATTTAAAGAGTACCTTTCACCATGAAATGCAATGTAATCAGCAGTAAGTTACAGAGCAGAATGTGCTGAGCAAATGGAGATGGTTGTGTAGGAATAGATTTAGCAAACTATGTAATTCAATCACTTTCTGAGTTCAGTAGCCTTATGGTCCATATTATCATATTGACAGCTATCTATGTATATATACAGGGAATGCTACCAATAAACATAGTTTATAAGGCCGAAGAAAGACATCTGTCCATCCAGTTTGGCCCGTTATCCTGCAAGTTAATTCAGAGGAAAAAAACCCTGTGAGGTAGAAGCCAATTTTCCCCACTGATAAGATTGGCCACCCGACTACTCAGGCTCATAATGAGCCTTGAAGAGGTTGTCCCACGAAAAATATTGTACCATTTTCAAACTAGCACCTAGCACCAGATCTAAATACTTTTGTCATTGCATGTAGTTGAAAATTTTGTACAGCCAGTGAGCTAATTGATAAAATGTATCTGTATAGCGCCACCTGCTGTTTGTTCTTTTTCTTATTTCTTTTTCTGGCTCAGTGAAAAGGCCGCATATGCTCAGTTTCATCCTTCAACTGCCTCCGCCTCCTTACCCAGCGCTTCCTCTTCAAATGTGTGGTAGTCTACTAAAACTAATGTCACATGCTTCCCTGCAGTTTATCTGCTGCCAGCGCTGATCACTGGCAGGAGAACTCTCTCTACCTTTGCACCTACCTATGTTCTGGTTGGAGCTGAAAAGATGAGCAGGGCTGTAGCAATCAGTGCTGATAATAAGTATACAGGAACTTAATACACTTACTGTCAACTGCAGCCCACTCCTCTCCCTATCTTCCCAGCTCTAACCAGAGACATGCTGGGAAAGTTAAGGAAGGTATATTACAGCCACACACCTTACAGCCATTTTAGGTAGAACATTTAAAGCAAGAATTTTCTTAGCAATACCTAGTAACAGTGTTGCTAAGGGAACACTTTAGAGGCATTTATTGAATAAAAGTCAACATAATTTCCTAATAAAGTATATTAGAAAATACATTGAAATACATTAAAGGGAACCTGTCATCTCCGAAACACCCCCTGAACTAGAGTAAGCGTTGTATAGTGTAAGTGATGCTGAATCCGAATATGAAAGTTTTATCTTCATACTCACTTCCATTCTGACGCTGTGTTCCCACAAACCTGCAGTAAAATGCACTCACTGGACTCTTCTTTGAGTCGTCTACATTATGTGAGAGAGCACCGGAGTCCACTGAGTGCATTTTACTGCAGGTTTGTGGGAGCACAACATCAGAATGGAAGTGAGTATGAAGATAAAACTTACATATTCGGATTCAGCATCACTTACACTATACACCGATTACTCTAGTTCATGGGGTGTTTTGGAGATGACAGGTTCCTTTTAAATAAATTAAAATGATAGTTATGCTTTAAATATTATGTTTCAGAAGTACATGGTCATTTGGCTGCTAGAATACAATAACAATATTTTTGTTCAATGTTTTAGGCATGCTCTACCTGTAGATTATGCTCGAGGTCAGCTGTCTGGACAGCCTATGTGCATGAAGCAGTACTATGGGCTATTCTCTTCTTATCGTCTTCCAGGGGCAACAAAGGATACACTTGTGGCTCAGGAAAGCAGTATCATGCCAGAGCCAGAGCATATTATTGTTGCTTGTAACAACCAGGTAAGTTCCTTTGTTCCTGCATAACCCCCCAAAAAATGCCCCAACAACTGTGTCAATCACGGGCGTAGCTAAAGTCTCATAGGCCCTGGTGCAAGAGTTCAGCTTGTGCCCCCCTTCCCTCATTGCTTTGTGGCCAGGGGCAGTGAAGCACATAACCTTTGTGCTGTCGGAGGCAAAAATTCAAATGGCACCCCCTCCCCATGCCAAATTCTTGACCTAACCCTTCCCTCAAGCCAGAGGTGTAACTTGACCTGCATGCACTTTCTATAATACCAGTGTCTTCTTATGTGGCACAAGGATCCTTGGACCCCCTCTGCACCCCCTATAGCTACGCCCCTGGTGTCAATGCAACTTTTATTATTTCTGTCAGTATGTGAGAAGTACTGTACAATGTAAATTTGATCTTGGATTATAAAATTGCACTATTGCAGAGTGGATATGGATATTTTTTCCTTGAAAACACACTTATCTTGTAGTTATGCTGACCATACACATGAGGATTTCCATTCAAAGAACAAAATAATATCCCTAGTAACCCTAACCACTACATCTATGGTTCTGTTCATGGTGTGTTGTATTATAGAGACATTGCAGCTAGCATACTTATACAAAATTATCTGACTGGCACATTTTAAGGCCTTTATGAGCTTTATAGCCCTGTTCAATATCCATTCATGTCCCTTCTTGATGTGGTTTGGGTGGCAACACAAATTCCCATTGTGAAACTTACCATTTGGTAAGTGAAACTTTGCTGATTGGTCACTGCAGATTTTTTAAATCTGAAGCATGTCTATTTATTTTGCAGATTTCCATAGCATGCATTATCCTTTGCAATACATAAGGTGAAATATGCAACAAGTCCACAACAAATCCACATGTAACTCATGCAAATTTTGCAGCGGATTTATCACAGATTTTTCAGCTGAAATTACATCCCATGTGGATATACCCATAGGGATAGGAAGTGGGGAACTGCTAAGCCAACGTTCTTCCAATAGATATTCCACTTGGGTTCCAATGATTGTCAAGCGCAAACAGATATTAGGAAAATAGTGCTATCCCCTCATGATAGAAGAATGAATATTCACATGAAAGGATTATTCTTAAAGAGAAACTGTCACCTCTTCTGACATGTTGTTTTAGTAGTATTCCCCATAATAGAAACAATTCTGCAGAATACTTTGTTACAACTCGCTTGTGCATATGTCAGACTGTGCAGGACACACTCCTTTGAGGGGGAAATGGTAACGCAATGGAAAAATTATATGTACAAAAGTATTGGGACACCTACATATGCATTGCACCTACAGGAGTTTTATGGCATCCCATACTAAATACATAGGCATTAATATGCAGTTGGTTCACCTTTGCAGCTAAAATGAAATGGCTTCCACTCTTCTGGGAAGGCTGTTGTGGAGTGTCTGGGGGAATTTTTGCCCATTTATCCAAAAAGCATTTTCTGAGGTCAGACACTGATGTTGGATAAGACGGCTTAACTCACAATCTATGTTCTTGTGCATCAGGGTGTTCAGTGTGGTTCAGGTCAGAGCTCTGTGCAGCCAGTGAAGTTCTTCCACACCAAACTCACCCATGCCTTTATGGACCTTGCTTTGTGCACTGGGGCACAGTCATGTTGGAAAATAACCTTTTCCAAATTGTCCCACAAAGTTAGGAGCATACAACGGTCCAAAATGTCTTAGTGTGCTGAAGCATTAAGAGTTGCCTTCAATGTAACTAAGGGGCTTGTGCCAACCCCTAAAATTCAACCCTATAGCAATATCCCTCCTTCACCAAACTTTACAGTTGCCACAATGCAGTCAAGCAGGTAACATTCTGGCATTCCACACTTGTCCAACAGACTGCCAGATAGAAAAGTGTGAGTCATCATTCAACAGAACATTTTTCCACTGCTCCACAGCCCAGTAGCAGCATTCTTTACATCACACCATCTGATGTTTTTCATTGTGCTTGGTGACCTAAGGCTTGTATATGTTATAGCAACAGGTGTGGAATCACTGCACCAACCACAAATAGTCTCTGTGTGGTTGGAAGCTGTCCCATGGGGGTAAGAGACACTGGTGCGGAGCACCGAGGAATCAAGTTAAATTGTAGTCAGGGAAAGGCCAAGGTCAGGGTATCCAGAGTACCGTCAATCCAAAGAACAATCCAAGGTCAGGGCATGCAGTGAGTGGTCAATACAGTAATTAGGCACAGATCAGGGAATCAGGTCAGAGTCAGGGATCGGGCAGAAGTCAGTACACCAACAGACAAACAGAACAGCACACCTTTGCAGGAACTAAAAAGCTAGTATAATCTATTGCTAAGGCACCCTCCCCTAAGGAAAGATGCCTTAAGTACCCTCATGTGTCCAGACACAGGCTGAGAACTAGGGTTTGTGTGAGTGCTGGCCTATTAAGAGGCCTATAGACAACAGGGAGAGGCCACTGCCCGCAAGGAGCAGGCTGCAGCCTGCAAGGAGAACAGCACACTGGATTCCAGTGTCTGGACCTGCTACTGGGAAGCAGAGGAAGACCAGTGGGCCCAGCAGCAGGGTGAGTGGAGAGGTGCTCATGCCCGCCTGGAGAAGTGTGACAGCGGTGTGCATGGGGCACTGACATAACAGTATGCAGCTACTCAGCCATGTTATGAAGATCCCAATGCACCATTTTTTTGTGCTGATATTAATGCCAAAGGAGGTTTGGAAACTTGCAAGTCAGCAGAGCTCTGGCGACTTTTATGCACTATGTGCCTCAGCAGTCGGTGACCCAACTCTTTAACTTTTACATGCACTTTGCAATAATAGCACTCATAGTTGATCACAGAACATTTAGAAGGGAAGAAAGTTCACAAAATGACTTGTGGCATCCTATTACAGTACTACACCGCATTTAATTGAGCTCTTTACAACCTAATCTTTCACAAATGTTTTTAAAGGCATACTGCATAGTTAGGTGCTTGATATTACACACATGTGGCAATGAGGCTGAATGAATAACCTGAATCCAGTGATTAAGGCTACAGAACACAAACATCAGTGAAAAACGGCTGTGTGACGGCTGTTTTTAGAACCAAGGTCTTTTCACATGGCTGTTTTTAATGGTCAGTGAATAGCAGCTGTCAAAAAATGGGAAATGTCCTATTTTTGCCCATTTTTACAGAAAGATGGACTTCATTGAACTCACTGGGCTCGTTTTTCATGTGCATATAAACAGGAGTACACAGTCTAACGCCCATTAAAAAACGGATTTAAGTGTCTTTTAGGGATTGAAAAAAAAAAATAGCCCCCTTATCCACAAATACACTTGACACTAGCTCTGAACTGGAGGAAACTGGAAGGACCTGATAGTCCCAGCAAAATTGGTGCTGCTATGCGGGGGCCTTATTTCTACTGAAAGCACTATTGGGGGCCTTTTTATACTAAGGGAACCCTATTGTTGGACATTTTTTATACAGGGGGGCAATCGGGGAGGATTTTATATGCAGGGTGGCACTATTTTAAACACGGGGTACTGTGGGGGCATTTTATATACAGAAGTTACTGTGGGGGGCCTAATATATATATACTGAGGCTACTATGGGGGCCATTATAGATACTGGGGGCACTGTGGGGTGCACTGAAGGAACTGCAGGGTTGGATTGCTAAAAAAAATTGAAATTCATCGGTTTTTCATGGCCGTTTTAAACAGAATACATAACAGACACAAAGTGGCCATTAACATGCACAAACGACCAGAAATTGGTGCAGACATGGATACAGAATGACTGTGAAAAACTGATGAGCCAGTTTTAATGGTGTTTTTTTTCCACTGTCATGTGATTATAGCCTAAGAGGTGTGCCTGTCCATAGTGTAGATAGATAGATAGATAGATAGATAGATAGATAGATAGATATACAGACATATAGAATAGGGGAACACATGCACATATCACAAGTTGATGTTATTAGGCATCCAAACATGCACAGAGAAAAATCTGTTACAGTATACATTTTTCATACTTTACCTTAATTTGTTTCCACAGTTTTTTGTGTTGGACGTTGTTATTAACTTCCGCCGTCTCAGTGAAGGTGACTTATTCACTCAACTTAGGAAAATCGTTAGAATGGCAGAAAATGAAGATGAGCGCCTTCCGCCAATCGGACTACTGACATCAGATGGAAGAACTGAATGGGCACAGGCTAGGGAGGTGTTAATGAAAGGTAAGCTGTTGTTCAAAGACTTATACAAATATAGCCACTAAACAGTCCTCCCCAAAGTGCCTTATAGGGGATAAAAAGAATGAAAGCCTTTTTCTGTAGAGCCAAAGCAGTGATTTCAAGCCACCATCTCCACCAGTGCCGCACAAGGAGCATATGGTACTGTCTATGCCCCTAAAGAAATAGGGGTCAAAGAAAGTGCCACATGCTTCTCAGCTAATTTATAGTAGACAGGGAACGTGATCGCAACATGTTCTCTTTAAAGAAAACCTGTCATCTCCGAAACACCCCCTGAACTAGAGTAAGTGGAGTATAGTGTAAGTGATTATGGACACACACTATGGACAAGCTGACTTGGACACACTGAGTGTTTGGGCATCCTCTTGGCAGATGAGGTTCAATGTGGATAAATGTAAAGTTATGCATCTGGGTACTAACAACTTGCATGCCTCCTATGTCCTAGGGGGAGTAACACTGGGAGAGTCACTTGTAGAGAAGGATCTGGGTGTCCTTGTAGACCATAGACTGCAGAATAGCATGCAATGTCAATCGGCTGCTTCTAAGGCCTGCAGAATATTGTCATGTATTAAAAGAGGCATGGACTCGCGGGACAGGGATGTCATATTACCACTGTATAAAGCATTAGTACGGCCTCATCTGGAATATGCTGTTCAGTTCTGAGCTCCGGTTTATAGGAAGGATGTCCTGGAGCTGGAAAGGGTGCAGAGACCGGCAACTAAACTGATAAGGGGCATAGAGCATCTTAGCTATGAAGAAAGATTGAAGGAGTTAAAGTTGTTTAGTCTTGAGAAGAGACGTATAAGGGGGGACATGATCAACCTGTATAAGTATGTAAATGGCCCATACAAAAAATATGGTGAAAAACTGTTCCAGGTAAAATCCCCTCAAAAGACAAGGGGGCACTGCCTCCGCCTGGAGAAGCAAAGGTTCAGACTCCAGGGGCGACAAGCCTTCTTTACTATAAGAACTGTGAATCTGTGGAACAGTCTACCGCAGGAGCTGGTCACAGCAAAGACAGCTGAGGGCTTCAAAACAGGCTTAGATAAATTCTTAGAGAAAAAAAGGTCACCACATATTAAGAAATATAGAGCCATGTCTTAAGGTTACCCGTCCCCCTCCCCTTCATCACTCCTACCCCCTCCCTTGGTTGAACTTGATGGACATGTGTCTTTTTTCAACCGTATTAACTATGTAACTATGTAACTATGTAATAGTAGACAGGGAACGTGATCGCAACATGTTCTCTTTAAGGCTAGTAGTGTCCAACGTAGTAAAACTGCAACAGTAGAGTACAGGTAAGGGCTCTTGTACACAAGCGAGTTTCACATGGGGTGGCATCTTTGTATAAAACAAACCGTACCTACAGTGAAAACTGACTCACTAAAGGGGAATTTATCATTAGGGGAAAATTTTAAGTCAGTTTTTCAGTCTGCGTTGGAATACTTTATGCCACATCTATCAAATGCATCATGTTACTTGATGAATTTGTCTTATCCTTAAACCTAACACTTGTCTAGAGAAGCGACTCCATTTTAGACGCCGGTCTTAATAACCCCTGTGCTGGTGGTGAATCCACTGAAGTTATGTAGAGGCGCTGGCCTTTTTTAATTAGACCTCAGATCAGACCCCCAATCTTCATCAGACCTCTGATCAGACCCCAAAACAGGCCCCACATCAGACCCCTAATATTCATCAAACTCCCAAATCAACCCCCTAATCTTCATTAGACTACAAAATCAGACCCCCTAATCTTCATCAGATCTCAGATGAGAGAAAAAATAAATAACTTACCTCTCCTGCTCTGGACAACACCCCCAATCGAGAGATCCAGCACGCCCTTCCTGTTGCTCTGCACTGTGAACTGCCGTTGAAAAACATCAGGCCAGAGTGAGCGCTTACGCACACTATGTCCTGATGCTGTACACTATCAGGACTCAGCACAGCCTCCACAGAAGACCAGGGAGCTGTGAACAATACCAACGCTAGCAGCGCTACACTTACTGCTCCCCGGTCCTACTGTATTAAAGAGCCCTTCCATAATGGAAGCACTCATTATTATTCACTTGATAAGACAGGAAAAAGTGAATCTTATAGAATGAAAAATATGGTATTTATGTTTTAAAAATATGTTTAGCTGCTTTTTGCTACATTAGGGCACAATTATGTGAAATGAATAATTGCAATGTACATGCAATTTCTTATGTAAGCACAGTAGTAGTCTGAAATCCATCACAGGCTAGTCCTACTTGTAGTTCTCAGACTGAAAGACCCAGAGTCTGATAGACATTTTGGACGATTTATAACGGTTGTGATTCTGTTTTCTTACATATCAGTCTAAAGAGAAAGTTTAAGCATAACCAGGTTAACCAGTAAAAGTCATCCTGGCAGAGTTACGGTCTATATAGAAAAGGAATTTTTTCACAAAAAGTGGAACAGTTAGGGATCTGGAAATGAAGAATCCAATGAGTAAATCTGTCCAAATATAACCGTAGCATGAAATTCAGCATTTACTTTGAGCTACAGTAGTTAAATCAAGCCCTGAGGTTTACAAAGTACCTACAGCTCATTTGTTAACATGACAAGCTACAACCTACAAAATAAGAGTAAGCTTGGTGAATGATGAAAAAGCAGAGTGTAAGTGAACTAAAGACAAAGAGTTATTAAATGATCAATAAGGCATTTATTTACCACATTTACCAACTGATCCGTAGTGTATTTGAGGCATGGAATGACCTACTGATTCCCCTTTTATGTGGGTTTAAGAATCTCACATATACATTTTAATACATCCCAACTGGTAATCTCTAGTAAAATACAATTAATGTAGCAACTAGAGGAACAGGAAAGCACTAAGGTATTGTATATTGTAGATGATAGACCAAACCTACTAATTATTAAGCATAAAGAAAAGTCATAGAAACTTAAAAATAATAAATCCATTACTAACATGTGTAGCTCGGAGTTAGAGTGCACCCCAAAATGAATCAGTAAAATTAACGAAACTATGAAAATCCCATTACTTACAATAATTATAACCCTTTTTTATACAGTGCCAACATACTCCACACCTCCACAAGCAAAAATAGCAAGAAGTGCACATTTAAAAATGACAAATATCATTGACCATTTCTACTACAATGAAATAAAAGCATAGAGGACGCTGCCTGTTATAGATTACAATCCGTTAGGTAGAAAATACTGATATGGCCTGGGAATCAGTAAAGTTGGCCATAAACATTTGATCTATTTTGGCTGGTCCAAACAATTTTGCTGTGTTCAGCTGACCATTGAAGTCTATAGTGTTCTCTCGACTCTCCCTTAAAGGGGTTATCCCACGAATAATGTAAAAAATGAAAATCAGACATCATGTAGTACATGACAATCTCTTTCTAACAAAGCTAAAACCAGCCCTGTACCTCACATGGATCCAGAGATCTCCACATTCATTTCTGTGCTAGATTTATATCAAGCTGACAGCTCAAGGGGAGTGTCTTTTCTGCTGCAGCTCAGGGGGCGTGTCTCAGCTCAACCTATCACAGCTCAGGACACAGTTAAAAGTTGAAACTGAGCATGTGCGGCCTGCTCAGTGACCAGGTCAAAGAAATAAGAAATTAAGTGATCCTATACAGATGTATTTTTTTTAAATAACTCAGTAACTATACAAAATTTTTAATGACATGCAATTACAAAAGTATTCAGATCCAGGTGCTGGTTTGAAAACTGTAGAATATTTTTCGTGGGACAACCCCTTTAAGGCTGATGGGCAAAAGTTGACTGGAAGTGAGATAAGGACTGGGCATTTTGGATTTCAAAGCCAGATCTTTTGAGTGTTGTTTGGCAGCAGCTTTCATCCTTCTCCCCATTCTCTGCATATGTCCTGGAGTCACAACAGATATCGGTATCGGTCAAACAAGAGTTCAGTCAACAGTTATCACATGTGTATGGCCAGACTAGGTTATAAAGAAGGAGTATAAATAATGCTACCTGGATTAATTGGCACGCAATTAGTTAACAAACATAAAAGGTATACACTGCTGTGCTGCATTTAACAACATTAGGATGTTGTCACGCGAGGTCGGCGTCGCGCTCCCTCTGCACGACATCGCCGGACCTCTCCGCCCCCCTAGAGACGAGCAATAGGGAATTGAAGTGCTGGTCTTGTCAGCCAGCACTTCATGAGTTAATTCTCTGTTTGGGTTTAGCCATGTGGTGCTGATCACACCACATGGCTACTTTACATATTGTTTGGACAGCTTGCTCCGCCTCAGGTCATGTGATGCTGGCCACATCACATGATCCTGGGCGGGCTATTTAAAGATGGCAACTGCACCACTCAGATGCCTGTGATTAGTCTTCTGAGATCAGTGCTGTGTGTTGAACCTTGCTGTTGGATTATTGGTATATTGGATTTTGGCTTCGGACTTAGACTACGCTTTTGTGATTTCCCTCGGTATTTGACGTGACCTTCTGTTCTTGACTTGGCTTGCTGACTATTCTGCTATTGTGTTTGTTCTGTCTGTGTTCGTCTTTCCCTGTGTTCCCTTCCCTTCCCTGTGCACGAACTCAGCATAGGGACCGTCTCCAAGTTACGGTTTTGCCGCCTAGGGCATCTACTGTAAGTAGGCAGGGAAAGAGGTGGGGTTCAGACAGGGCACACTATCCCTTGTTTCCCTGTCGTGACAGAATCACAGGCCCTACCTATGGAGCCGTTGCGAGTACTCACGGACCAGATGAGTAACATGGCTCAGATGATCCAGGATTTGGCCGAGAGACTCCAACATCAGGAGCAGCTGCGGACTGCACCCGCAGTCGTTCCCTCCATGCCAAACCCCAATATTGAACCCCATGTAAAATTGCCCGATAGGTTTTCTGGGGACCGAAGGACTTTCCGTTCCTTTAAGGAAAGTTGTAAATTATATTTCCGTTTACGCTCACACTCCTCGGGTTCTGAGCAGCAGCGGGTAGGAATAATTATATCCTTGCTGCAAGGTGATCCGCAGGAGTGGGCTTTCTCATTGCCACCTGACTCCCCTTGTCTATTGTCTGTGGAGGCTTTTTTCCGGGCCCTAGGTCTTTTATATGAAGAACCTGACTTGGCCGCTGTAGCTGAAACTCAGCTCAGAGACATTCGGCAGGGTAACCGTCCAGTTGAGGATTACTGTGCTGAGTTCAGAAAATGGTGTGTGTCCTCTAAATGGAATGACCCTGCTTTGAGAAGCCAGTTTAGGGTGGGACTGTCTGACCATCTGAAGGATTTACTAGTTAGTTATCCTACTCCTGACACCTTAAAGGCGACTATGACCTTAGTTATGAAACTTGACCGACGGTTTAGGGAGAGACAAAAGGAACGTTCTGTTGCCCCTCAAGTTGCCGTGTTGTCCGAAGTTCCTCTTCAGAGCCCGTCTCCTATCAAGGTCCAGGAGGAGCCTATGCAGTTGGGAGTTACTATGAGGGATCAGAGACGCCTGAGAGGGGCCTGTTTTTACTGCGGTGAGATGAACCACTGGCTCCAGCAGTGTCCGAGACTTCTGCTCTCAAAAAGGTCTGTTCCTGGAAGTAAGGTACCCCCTACGGTGGTAAGAAAGAAAATCTTGTTACCTATTTCCATTTATAACCAATTCAAGAGGTCCGGTGAAGCATTTGTGGATTCAGGTTCTGCTGCTAATTTTATTGATTATGATTTTGTGCAATCTGTGGGTGTGCCTATAATTCCTTTAAGGGAGGTAATTCAAATTATCGCACTGGATTCCACTCCATTGAATAATGGGAGAGTGGAGTTTTGTACTCCTGAGGTTGTATTAACTGTAGGAATTACCCATACCGAGACTTGTTCCTTCCTTGTATTAAAGGATTTACCTGCCGACCTTGTTTTAGGTCTGCCATGGTTACAGGACCACAACCCTGTGATCAACTGGTCGGTAGGTGAATTGGAAAAATGGGGAATGAATTATGACAAATGTTGTAGATCAGTATTGCTGTTTGGAGGTACCACTGAGTCTCTTTCCTTGCCCAAGTATACTGGCGAGTTCCTCCCTCCTCACCGGCAATATGATTGCGCCATCGACCTTATTGAGGGATCCAAATATCCCAAAGGTCGCATTTATAATCTCTCTACTCCTGAACGTCAGTCCATGAGGGATTATCTCAAAGAGAGTCTGGCCAAGGGTCACATCCGGCCTTCAGTTTCTCCCATGGGGGCAGGTTTTTTTCTTTGTTGGTAAAAAGGATGGAGGATTGAGGCCCTGTATCGATTACAGGGAGCTCAATAAAATCACTGTTAAAAACAGATACCCGTTGCCCCTTATTCCTGACTTGCTGAATCAGGTCCAGGGGGCCTGTTGGTTCACCAAGCTGGATTTGAAGGGGGCATACAACCTAATCAGGATTCGTGAGGGGGACGAATGGAAAACTGCTTTTAATACCCCAGAAGGTCATTATGAGTACTTGGTAATGCCTTTTGGGTTAAGTAACGCTCCGGCAATTTTCCAAAACTTTGTCAATGACATTTTTAGACCATTTATTGGGAAATTTGTAATTGTCTATATTGATGACATCCTGATTTTTTCTGCAGACTGGGAGAGTCACGTATCTCACACCAGGCAAGTGCTGGAGGTGTTGTTCGTTAAAGGGGAAAAGTGTACCTTTGGTGTTCAGGAAGTGGCCTTTTTGGGATACATTCTCACCCCTTTTTCTTTCAAAATGGACCCAGTTAAAGTACAGGCCATTGTGGATTGGGTGCGACCTTCCTCTTTGAAGGCGCTCCAGCGATTTCTGGGGTTTGCTAATTTTTATCGTAAATTTGTCAAAAATTTTTCAGTGGTAGCCAAACCCATTACGGATTTGACTCACAAGGGGGCTGATCTGGTCAATTGGCCCCCTGCAGCTATTGAGGCCTTTGAAAGGTTAAAGCAGTGTTTTATTAATGCTCCTGTGTTGGTCCAGCCTGATCAAAGTAAGCCTTTTGTAGTTGAGGTGGATGCGTCTGAGGATGGTGTGGGGGCTGTACTGTCCCAGGGGTCTTCCACCTTAACTAATCTTATGCCATGCGCCTTCTTCTCCCGCAAGTTCTCTCCTGCCGAGAGGAATTATGATATTGGGAATAGGGAGTTACTTGCAATCAAGTGGGCATTTGAGGAATGGCGTCATTTTTTAGAAGGGGCATTTCACCGCATTACGGTCCTCACGGATCATAAGAATTTAATGTTTCTAGAATCGGCTAAGCGATTGAATCCTAGACAGGCGAGGTGGGCTTTGTTCTTTACTCGTTTTGATTTTTGTGTTACCTTCAGACCCGGGAGCAAGAACGTTAAGGCCGATGCCTTATCCCGAAGTTTCCAGGCGTATCAGCCTCCTGACGTCCCTCCTGAGCCCATCCTGCCAGCTGATATCATCGTGGCCGCTACCTCATCTGACCTCGCTTCTGAAATCTCGGCAGGACAACATCTTGCTCCCATTGGTACCCCCAATGACAAATTGTTTGTGCCGGCTCATTTGCGGTTGCGACTGCTGGGTGAGTGCCATAATTCTTTTTTGTGTGGACATCCTGGCATCAATGCCACCAAGGAGTTGGTCTCTAGGCAGTATTGGTGGCCGTCAATCTCCAGAGATGTTCAGGCTTTTGTAACTGCGTGTAACACTTGTGCCAGGTCCAAGAATTCCAAGACACGACCTATGGGTGAGTTACATCCTTTACCCATACCTAGCAGACCTTGGTCACATCTGTCCATGGACTTTATCACGGATTTGCCGTGCTCTGAGGGTAAAACCGTGATATTTGTGGTGGTTGACAGATTCAGCAAAATGTGTCATTTTATTCCTTTGTGTAAATTACCCTCTGCGAAGGTCTTGGCGTCCGTGTTCATTGATAATATTGTCAAACTGCATGGTGTTCCTGAGAATATCGTTTCTGATAGGGGAGTACAGTTTGTGTCTAGGTTATGGAGGGCGTTCTGTTATAAGATTGGTATCTCTTTGTCCTTTTCATCAGCCTTTCATCCGGAGACCAATGGTCAGACTGAACGTCTTAACCAATCAGTTGAGCAATATCTCAGATGTTATGTTTCTGATAACCAGCATGTGTGGGCCAGATTCCTGTCTCTGGCTGAATTTGCAATTAATAATCGTGTTAATTCATCCTCTGGGATGTCGCCGTTTTTCTGCAATATGGGTTTTCATCCACGCTTTACCTCCTTTTCCCCATCTGCGTCGGTTGTCCCAGAGGTCAATGATTTTTCTCAAGAACTGTGCACAGTTTGGGCACAGGTTCAGTCGAACCTGGAAAAGGCCCAAGGAGTTCAAAAAGCGAAGGCTGATAGAAAACGTTCTAAGGGTGTGAATTTTAAGGTTGGGGATAAGGTATGGTTATCGACTAAAAATCTCAACATGAGGGTACCATCCTACAAGTTTGCACCTCGCTTCATTGGTCCTTACAGGATCACCAAGGTGATCAATCCGGTTTCTTTTAGGTTATGTTTACCCGACTCCCTTCGTGTTCATAATGTTTTTCATGTGTCTTTGCTCAAATGTTATGTTGCTCCCGTTGGTCCTGAGGAACAGTCTCCGCCTCCGGTTGAGGTAGCAGGACAAATGGAGCATGAGACTGCCAGAATTGTGGATGTGAGAAGGGTCCGGAATTCCTTCCAGTACCTCATACATTGGAAGGGGTTCGGTCCTGAGGACAGGTCTTGGGTACCATTGACCAGGATGCATGCAGACTCGCTCATCCGAAAGTTCCATCTGCAGCATCCCGATAAGCCTGCTCCCGCTGGTAAGGGTCCGGTGGCCCCTCGTGAAGGGGGGGGTACTGTCACGCGAGGTCGGCATCGCGCTCCCTCTGCACGACATCACCGGACCTCTCCGCCCCCCTAGAGACGAGCAATAGGGAATTGAAGTGCTGGTCTTGTCAGCCAGCACTTCATGAGTTAATTCTCTGTTTGGGTTTAGCCATGTGGGGCTGATCACACCACATGGCTACTTTACATATTGTTTGGACAGCTTGCTCCACCTCAGGTCATGTGATGCTGGCCACATCACATGATCCTGGGCGGGCTATTTAAAGATGGCAACTGCACCACTCAGATGCCTGTGATTAGTCTTCTGAGATCAGTGCTGTGTGTTGGACCTTGCTGTTGGATTATTGGTATATTGGATTTTGGCTTCGGACTTAGACTACGCTTTTGCGATTTCCCTCGGTATTTGACGTGACCTCTTGTTCTTGACTTGGCTTGCTGACTATTCTGCTATTGTGTTTGTTCTGTCTGTGTTCGTCTTTCCCTGTGTTCCCTTCCCTTCCCTGTGCACGTACTCAGCATAGGGACCGTCTCCAAGTTACGGTTTTGCCGCCTAGGGCATCTACTGTAAGTAGGCAGGGAAAGAGGTGGGGTTCAGACAGGGCACACTATCCCTTGTTTCCCTGTCGTGACAGATGTGTTTAAATGTTTTTTTCTGTGGGAATTTTTGTAACAATCCAAGACTTGGTAGACCACCAAAACTGCCACCAGATAAACTCCCAGCTTTCATAAGAAAAATGAACGCCATTTTTACTTTAGATTAAAAACGTTACAAAGACAGGGGCGTAACTACTATAGCGGTAGACCATGTGACTGCTATGGGGCCCAGGGCAAGAGGGGGCGCTGTCTTAGTTGGGATCATCTCCTCTTCTACTGGAGGTGAAATCTTGGTCAGGACTCTACCCTCTAAAGGAACAACTTTTAGCAAATGAGGCACTGGAAAAATGGCCCAAGAGTCATTGAAAAGAGTTTAGGTAGAAACCCTTCTGTCCTATGTGAGGGTCTTTGCTATGCGGCCCTTACTTCTCTATGTATGCCACTGGACACTGATTTTTTGTTATCCACTATAAGAAGATGCTATTTGTTTTAAAGTAAAATATGTGCAGCCATAAATAACCCATTACTGACAAAAGGATACAGATAAAAAGGCAAAAAAAAAAACTTGAACACTGAAAGTGGACATGTGAAATGTGGAGTAATGCTGCTGTTCATAATTAGAGAATTCAGTCGTTCATAGATTGTCTGTGAAGATTGTCATCTGAGATGTGAGAAGTCATATGAGAGTTCAGACAAAATGACCAATCGATCTCTGGGATGATCTATTGATGGATGCAGATTTGTTGTTAATGACAGCACCCAACGGCAAAAACAGATCATCTTTAGACAGATATCTGCCATGACATATCTGTCACACCTGTGTGTGCCACAAAAAGGTGCTAATGGTTGTCAGAAAATGGGCTAATTTGGCTTTTTCAGCAATCCAAAATCTATATTGTATAACCATGTTAACAGGTTGTCCAGGATTAGAAAAGCATGGTTCCTTTCTTCCAAAAACAGTATCACGTCTGTCTATGGGTTGTGTCTGGTATTGCAGCTCAGTTTCCTTGTAAAGAATAAGTCTAATAGTCTAATAGTCTAATAGTCTGAAATACCACACACAACTTGTGGACAAATGTGGTGCTGTTAATGGGAAAAAGCAACCATGTTTTATTAATACTAATTTGTGAACTTTCGAGTCTAAATTGGAGACATTTGGAAGTGAATTAAGGTAAAACGTAAAGAAAGGATGAAACTTTTTTTAACTGTGTCTATACCCGTCAGTCAAGCATGGTGAACTGTGGAGACATTTTGCTGCTACTTCAATGGTCAGCTTCACAGTCTTTTTCTAACATTTATTTTACAGATTCCACAAACCGGGACTCTCTAGATATGATTGAGCGGTGTATGTGTCTAGTCTGCCTGGATGCACCAACAGGGCTAGAGCTTAATGAAGCCAACAGGGCGCTGCAGCTTCTTCATGGAGGAGGTTATGACAAAAATGGAGGCAATCGATGGTATGACAAACCTATGCAGGTAATTTCAGATTTCATAGGTCCACTTATATCTTGTGCTGCATTAACTAAAATGGGTATTACCAAGAATCTGGTCTCCAGCACATGCAGCCATCTTCCTAATATTTCATATGCAGCTATTTCAGAATAAATGGTACTACTTTTAAAACACCTAATGTGCTTTTATATATGTTTAATCATGTCAACCATTTCATTCTGGACCTTGTTCAGATATGTAATAAAAAAAAAGCAAATATGCAGCTGTTTCAAAACAAACATGCATATAGTAAAATGGACCACAGGGAATTTATGTGGGAAAAGAACCACTTCCATCTGTTCTCTGCTACAAACTTATAAAAGGATGAGATCCCCTTAGACCCTTTGTTTGCTAGAGTCTTGGCTCATGTGTAAGAAAGCTCATTAAAATGAGAAAGATTTCCTTTTCCTAACCTATAAAAAACACATCTAATTTTCACTTGATATATTCATTTATCCTTGTGGAGATTAAATTGTACATTATATAACACATTTAAACCTACAGACATGCACACTATGATACATTTACTCTATGAAACTTTGATTAAATAATCACATTAGCATGTTACTCCAGTACTATCCACACATCTCACATACGATATGACCTTGCATGTACCTGTTTTTAGAGGGTCGTGAGGGGATTTGCAGGCTATAGATAACTTTACACTGAACATTTTTGCTATTTAAATGCAAAATTAAAAAGAAATCCTCAATAGTCTTAATTAAAAACTTTTGTACATAGTTGGCTATTCTGATACTTCTGACACAGATCTGACAGCACCCTGCTCCTGGCCGTGTCAGCTCTCTGTGCTCTCTTCTCTCAGTGTTGAAGACATCAGTAGAAAGGTGTCCAAGTCTTCAAGGGGCAGATCACACAGGCTGCACTGTGTCATGGTGTAGGTATGTAAAAGAGCACACATGGCAGTCTGAGCACAACTGGCCAGGGAATGTTGTCTATCAATCTAGTGGCAGAGAGAAATCACATACTCCTCAGTGTCAATGTCTGCAAGCACAAGGCAGAAGAGATCCCTCATTGGCTGTAGAAGGAAAAAGCAGTCCAGGAACGAAGCTGATGCTTGTGAGCTAGCAAAGGCAGCACATCCTGCCTGCACAGGCCTCTCCTAAATAATTCAGATGTTTCTGGTATAATAGATTGTTTGAACAGAGGCATGACATTTCGGAGCGGTCTCTCATCTATGCTGGAGTTGGAAAGTCACCATGGGCGATCAGTCTGTCCTACCGTGCCACAATGGGTCTCTTATAGACTAATCTCTGCCACAGCCTGTCCCGCCTATACACAGATTACAAGGGTTGCACCTCCACAGGCCTTGTAGCTGCTACATTTGTACCTTATACAGAAACTACCCTCAGCTGCATTTTTACACTGTGCAGCTTGCATACATGCTGCACAACCCTGAAGTGCAGCCCCAAACTACAGGGTTGCAAACACAGCCATAGTCCAAGTTCTTTTAAAAAGCGTCCCAATTTCTTTTAAGGAACCAGACAATGTTATTTGCAATTTCAGTGCAACAGCAGCTTAACTTTTGAATATATAGTGGCAAATAGTTCCACAATATATTGTTAATGGTATATTCAGAGGCTTAAAATTGATGATCTATCCTCAGTATCAGATCAGCGGAAGTCCAACTCTCTGTAATTTTAAATGAGTCAGCAGCGCTCAAACGAGCAATGCTACCTCTTCAAACAGCTGATTGGCGGGGGTGTTGGGTGTTCCCCGCTGAAATTATATTGATGACCTATCCTGAGGATAGGTCATAAATATTAACCCACTGCACAATCCCTTTACTGTAACTCTAGAACATTCCACTCTGTAATGCAGAAGAAGTACTCTTGCGATTGTACCTTTCTGTTCTACCAGTCCAATCAACTGTCAACTCCAACAATTTTAGTGGCTTCCTAAAAATCACATCTTTTTAGGGTGGCCTATTATATCACCTAACTACTCTGATCCAATTATTACATTTTTCCTCCAAACAATATGCTCTCCTATCCCTACATAAAAATTTCACAGAGAAATGTTTGCACCATCTCACTGCCCAGCATCACCATCAAGCCCTATGTGGGCCTACATTGATGCTGGACTCCTCCTCCTGCAGGTAGAAGGCAAGCACATATACCACCTGGTGGCCAACAATTCTGGCAGAACTTGGCAACACTACCGCATACAGCAGCCCAATGACCATCACAAGTTAGCAACATTTTAGAACAAGCAAGTGGTACAACATTTTAGAACAAGCAAGTGGTACAAGTAGGGGAATACATATACAGACTACAGTGGGGCACACCAACAGGCAATAACAAATAGAAGAAGGAACACCATGGAAGCAGGGGAACTAGGGCTATCCCCCATTACATATTACTGGGTATATTACAGGACACAGTGCAGACATTTATGTTACAGTAGGTCCCTAAATCTACATTAAAATATTCAGACAACAACAGTGTAACAAGTTTTATAGATTCTTCCAATACTGCCAATTTAATTAAAAAAAATACAATTTTTAAATCCCTCCTAACTTAAAATAAATTCAGTGATATTAAAGTGCAAGTCTATTCTTTTCAATGTTGCCTTAATGTAACAGACAATATAAAATCAATCTGACAGCAAACAGATGTGCAAACAGTAACAAAAATGGGGGAAAAGTCCTGCAATCTCTGAAGAGCCTTCTGTACAAATAGCAATGATTGGGTTCCAGCGAAGAAAGACAGTGAAACACAGTAGTAAGAATGCAGGTTGTGTTCTTTCATCATCAGACAATGAGTTTCATATAAAAGACATAAATACCATTACTGTAGAGCATCAATCTTCACTCTCAGGGAGAGGCACATACCCACATGGTTTGTTCAGCAGCTCACAGTACAAAATGATAGGCTATATTTCTTGCAAAAATTGTTAAATACATTTTGAGTGAGAATAAAAAATGGAATTAATCTAAAGACAATTGGACCTAAACAAAAGATAAATAAATGACTGTCTATTAAAGGAAAATTCCAGGTTAAAACATTTCTCACCTCATGCTTGACAGTTGATAACTTTTAGATCGTGGCACCACAGGGTCCACCTTGATACCTAGAACGGGGGACCCTAGTCCCTTTTTCACAGAGCCACAAGAGTGCAGCTAGAAGTTTAAAAGGAACAGTGGTGGAGCATTGATAATAGGTGGAAATTCAGTCAGTTAGGCCTCATGCAATTCGGTCCACATGCGGAACCATAGTAACATAGTTACATAGTTTACCGTATAAGGCCGAAAAAAGACATCTGTCCATCCAGTTCGGCCTGTTATCCTACAAGTTGATCCAGAGGAAGGCAAAACAACCCTAATAACCCAAATTTTGATAATCTTTCTGGGTATTGTAGTCTACCCATTCAAGTTATTACGTTAGTTGCCCTCCTTTGAACCCTCTCCAGCTCTGCTATGTCTGCCTTGTTCACAGGAGCCCTCCATGTGTGGCAGAGGCGTAGCTAGAGGTTCAGCACGGGGGGGGCGAAACATACTTGAGTGGGCCCCCCACTTAGTTTCCAACTTCACAGGCACATACTACTAGTTGTGGTTATAATATTGTATTAGAAAGAAGACTGTATAAACTGCTAGATCATCTATGCTGTTAAGTGCAGTACAATAGACTTTCTACATACCCTAGTCTAAATACTCTACCACATAATGCAGTAAAATATAGGAGTAATAGGAGTAAAAAACAAGGGGACTCCTATGTTAAAGGAAACCTGTCCCCAGTTTCTACATCACTAAACTAACAGTCCCCTGCCCCATCAGACCTCAGATAAGCTTAATGTGCCCCCATCAGTCCTCAGATCACGCGTATTGTGCCTCCATCAGACCTCAGATCAACGTATTGTGCCCCATCAGACCTCAGATCAGCGTATGTTCCCCATCAGACCTCAGATCAGCGTATTGTGCCCCCATCAGACCTCAGATCAGCGTATGTGTGCCCCATCAGACCTCAGATCAGCGTATTGTGCCCCATCAGACCTCAGATCAGCGTATTGTGCCCCCATCAGACCTCAGATCAGCGTATTGTGCCCCATCAGACCTCAGATCAGCGTATTGTGCCCCATCAGACCTCAGATCAGCGTATGTGTGCCCCCATCAGACCTCAGATCAGCCCCCATCAGACCTCACATCAGCCTACTGTGCCCCCATCAGACCTCAGATCAGCGTATTGTGCCCCATCAGACCTCAGATCAGCGTATTGTGCCCCCATCAGACCTCAGATCAGCATGTGCCCCCATCAGACCTCAGATCAGCCTAATGTGCCCCATCAGACCTCAGATCAGCGTATTGTGCCCCCATCAGACCTCAGATCAGCAGAATGTGCCCCATCAGACCTCACATCAGCCTACTGTGCCCCATCAGACCTCAGATCAGCGTATTGTGCCCCAGATCAGACCTCAGATCAGCGTATTGTGCCCCCATCAGACCTCAGATCAGCGTATTGTGCCTCCATCAGACCTCAGATCAGCGTATTGTGCCCCATCAGACTCAGATCAGCATTGTGCCCCATCAGACCTCAGATCAGCGTATTGTGCCCCCATCAGACCTCAGATCAGCCTATTGTGCCCCATCAGACCTCAGATCAGCGTATGTGCCCCCATCAGATCAGCCTCAGATCAGCCTACTGTGCCCCCATCAGACCTCAGATCAGCGTATTGTGCCCCCATCAGACCTCAGATCAGCGTATTGTGCCCCATCAGACCTCAGATCAGCGTATTGTGCCCCATCAGACCTCAGATCAGCCTATTGTGCCCATCAGACCTCAGATCAGCGTATTGTGCCCCATCAGACCTCAGATCATTATTGTGCCCCCATCAGACCTCAGATCAGCAGAAGTGCCCCCATCAGACCTCATATCAGCCTACTGTGCCCATCAGAACCTCAGATCAGCGTATTGTGCCCCATCAGACCTCACAGCACTGCACCATCAGACTCAGATCAGCATATTGTGCCCCATCAGACCTCAGATCAGCATATTGTGCCCCCATCAGACCTCAGATCAGCGTATTGTGCCCCATCAAGACCTCAGATCAGCAGATATTGTGCCCCATCAGACCTCAGATGCAGCATTGTGCCCCCCATCAGACCTCAGATCAGCCTACTGTGCCCCCATCAGACCTCAGATCAGCGTATTGTGCCCCATCAGACCTCAGATCAGCGTATTCAGTGCCCCATCAGACCTCAGATCAGCGTATTGTGCCCCATCAGACCCATCAGACCTCAGAGATCAGAGTATTGTGCCCCATCAGACCTCAGATCAGCAGAATGTGCCCCATCAGACCTCAGAATCAGCCTACTGTGCCCCTCAGACCTCAGATCAGCGTATTGTGCCCCATCAGACCTCAGATCAGCCTATTGTGCCCCCATCAGACCTCAGATCAGCACTTGCCCCATCAGACCTCATCAGACCTCAGATCAGCGTATTTGTGCCCCATCAGACCTCAGATCAGCGTATTGTGCCCCATCAGACCTCAGATCAGCGTATTGTGCCCCCATCAGACCTCAGATCAGCCTACTGTGCCCCCATCAGACCTCAGATCAGCCTACTGTGCCCCATCAGACCTCAGATCAGCGTATTGTGCCCCATCAGACCTCAGATCATCAGCAGATCATGTGCCCCCATCAGACCTCAGATCAGCAGAATGTGCCCCCATCAGACCTCAGATCAGCAGTATTGTGCCCCATCAGACCTCAGATCAGCCTACTGTGCCCCATCAGACCTCAGATCAGCGTACTGTGCCCCCATCAGACCTCAGATCAGCGTATTGTGGCCCCATCAGACCTCAGATCAGCGTATTGTGCCCCATCAGACCTCAGATCAGCGTATTGTGCCCCATCAGACCTCAGATCAGCGTATTGTGCCCCCATCAGACCTCAGATCAGCCTACTGTGCCCCCATCAGACCTCACATCAGCCTACTGTGCCCCATCAGACCTCAGATCAGCGTATTGTGCCCCATCAGACCTCAGATCAGCGTATTGTGCCCCATCAGACCTCAGATCAGCGTATTGTGCCCCCATCAGACCTCAGATCAGCGTGCCCCATCAGACTCAGATCAGCGTATTGTGCCCCATCAGACCTCAGATCAGCGTATTGTGCCCCCATCAGACCTCAGATCAGCGTATTGTGCCCCCATCAGACCTCAGATCAGCAGTATTGTGCCCCCATCAGACCTCAGATCAGCGTATTGTGCCCCCATCAGACCTCAGATCAGCGTATTGTGCCCCCATCAGACCTCAGATCAGCGTATTGTGCCCCCATCAGACCTCAGATCAGCAGAATTGTGCCCCATCAGACCTCAGATCAGCAGTATTGCCCCCATCAGACCTCAGATCAGCAGTATTGTGCCCCCATCAGACCTCAGATCAGCGTATTGTGCCCCCATCAGACCTCAGATCAGCGTATTGTGCCCCATCAGACCTCAGATCAGCGTATTGTGCCCCATCAGACCTCAGATCAGCATATGTGCCCCATCAGACCTCAGATCAGCGTATTGTCCCATCAGCCCATATGTGCCCCAGACCATCAGCAGAATTTGCCCCATCAGACCTCAGATCAGCATGTGCCCCATCATCATCAGCCTACTGTGCCCCAATCAGACCTCAGATCAGCGTATTGTGCCCCCATCAGACCTCAGATCAGCGTATTGTGGCCCCATCAGACCTCAGATCAGCGTATTGTGCCCCATCATCAGACCTCAGATCAGCAGATGTGCCCCCATCAGACCTCAGATCAGCAGAATGTGCCCCCATCAGACCTCAGATCAGCAGAATGTGCCCCCATCAGACCTCAGATCAGCAGTATTGTGCCCCCATCAGACCTCAGATCAAGCGTATTGTGCCCCATCAGACCTCAGATCAGCATATTGTGCCCCCCATCAGACCTCAGATCAGCATTGTGCCCCATCAGACCTCAGATCAGCCCCCCATCAGACCTCAGATCAGCGTATGTGCCCCCATCAGACCTCAGATCAGCCTATGTGCCCCCATCAGACCTCAGATCAGCGTATTGTGCCCCATCAGACCTCAGATCAGCAGTATTGTGCCCCATCAGACCTCAGATCAGCATTGTGCCCCATCAGACCTCAGATCAGCGTATTGTGCCCCATCAGACCTCAGATCAGCGTATTGTGCCCCATCAGACCTCAGATCAGCAGTATTGTGCCCCATCAGACCTCAGATCAGCAGAATTGTGCCCCATCAGACCTCAGATCAGCAGAAATGTGCCCCCCATCAGAACCTCAGATCAGCGTACCCCCCATCAGACCTCAGATCAGCTATTGTGCCCCATCAGACCTCAGATCAGCGTGTGCCCCATCAGACCTCAGATCAGCAGATGTCCCCCAGACCTCAGATCAGCCTAGTGCCCCCATCAGACTCAGATCAGCCCACCGAGGGCCCATCGCAACAGGTCAGAAAGGTTTTTTATTTACTTATGTGGCCGATCCTCTGATGGGGGCCCTAAATAAAGTGCCCCATCAGACCTCAGATCAGCAGAAGTGCCCCCATCAGACCTCATATCAGCGATATGTGCCCCCAATCAGACCTCAGATCAGCGTATTGTGCCCCCATCAGACCTCAGATCATATTGCCCATCAGACCTCACTTCAGCTATTTGTGCCCCATCAGACCTAGATCAGCGTATTGTGCCCATCAGACCTCAGATCAGCGTATTGTGCCCCCATCAGACCTCAGATCAGTATTGTGCCCCATCAGACCTCAGATCAGCATATTGTGGCCCCCATCAGACCTCAGATCAAGCAGAATGTGCCCCATCAGACTCAGATCAGCAGAATGTGCCCATCAGACCTCAAGATCAGCGAATGTGCCCCCATCAGACCTCAGATCAGCGTATTGTGCCCCATCAGACCTCAGATCAGCAGTAATGTGCCCCCATCAGACCTCAGATCAGCTAAGTTGCCCCCAATCAGACCTCAGCATCAGCTAATTGTGCCCCCATCAGACCTCAGATCAGCGTATTGTGCCCCCCATCAGACCTCAGATCAGCCTCATACTGTGCCCCATCAGACCTCAGATCAGCGTATTGTGCCCCCATCAGACCCTCAGATCAGCAGAATGTGCCCCATCAGACCTCAGATCAGCGTATTGTGCCCCATCAGACCTCAGATCAGCGTAATTGTGCCCCCATCAGACCTCAGATCAGCAGAATGTGCCCCCATCAGACCTCAGATCAGCCTACTGTGCCCCCATCAGACCTCAGATCAGCGTATGTGCCCCATCAGACCTCAGATCAGCCTACTGTGCCCCCATCATCAGATCAGCCGTGCCCCATCAGACCTCAGATCAGCGTATTGTGCCCATCAGACCTCAGATCAGCGTATTGTGCCTCCATCAGACCTCAGATCAGCATATTGTGCCCCATCAGACCTCAGATCAGCCTACTGTGCCCCATCAGCCCATCAGACCTCAGATCAGCTACTTGTGCCCATCAGACCTCAGAATCAGCCTATTGTGCCCCATCAGACCTCAGAATCAGCGTGGGGTGCCCCATCAGAACCTCAGATCAGCGAATTGTGCCCCTCAGACCTCAGATCAGTGTGCCCCCATCAGACCTCAGATCAGCAGAATGTGCCCCATCAGACCTCAGATCAGCCTACTGTGCCCCCATCACAGATCAGCCTACTGTGCCCCATCAGACTCAGAGATCAGCGTATTGTGCCCCATCATCAGATCAGCCCCCCAGTGATGCCCTCAGACCTCAGATCATAGATCACCTCAGATCAGCAGAATGTGCCCCATCAGACCTCAGATCAGAATGTGCCCCCATCAGACCTCAGATCAGCGTATTGTGCCCCATCAGACCTCAGATCAGCATATTGTGCCCCATCAGACCTCAGATCAGCGTATTGTGCCCCATCAGACCTCAGATCAGCGTAATTGTGCCCCCATCAGACCTCAGATCAGCGTATTGTGCCCCCATCAGACCTCAGATCAGCAGAATGTGCCCCATCAGACCTCAGATCAGCCTACTGTGCCCCCATCAGACCTCAGATCAGCATTGTGCCCCCATCAGACCTCAGATCAGCGTATCCCCATCAGACCTCAGATCAGCGTATGTGCCCCATCAGACCTCAGATCAGCAGATGTGCCCCCATCAGACCTCAGATCAGCAGAATGTGCCCCCATCAGACCTCAGATCAGCAGAATGTGCCCCATCAGACCTCAGATCAGCGTATTGTGCCCCCATCAGACCTCAGATCAGCGTATTTGTGCCCCCATCAGACCTCAGATCAGCATATTGTGCCCCATCAGACCTCAGATCAGCCTATTGTGCCCCCATCAGACCTCAGATCAGCGTATTGTGCCCCATCAGACCTCAGATCAGCGTATTGTGCCCCATCAGACCTCAGATCAGCGTATTGTGCCCCATCAGACCTCAGATCAGCAGAATTGTGCCCCCATCAGACCTCAGATCAGCGTGTGCCCCATCAGACCTCAGATCAGCGTATGTGCCCCCATCAGACCTCAGATCAGCGTATTGTGCCCCCATCAGACCTCAGATCAGCGTATTGTGCCCCATCAGACCTCAGATCAGCGTAATTGTGCCCCCATCAGACCTCAGATCAGCAGAATGTGCCCCCATCAGACCTCAGATCAGCGTATTGTGCCCCCATCAGACCTCAGATCAGCGAATGTGCCCCATCAGACCTCAGATCAGCGTATTGTGCCCCCATCAGACCTCAGATCAGCGTATTGTGCCCCATCAGACCTCAGATCAGCGAATTGTGCCCCCATCAGACCTCAGATCAGCGTATTGTGCCCCATCAGACCTCAGATCAGCGTATTGTGCCCCCATCAGACCTCAGATCAGCAGAATGTGCCCCATCAGACCTCAGATCAGCCTACTGTGCCCCCATCAGACCTCAGATCAGCGTATTGTGCCCCATCAGACCTCAGATCAGCGTATTGTGCCCCATCAGACCTCAGATCAGCGTATTTGTGCCCCCATCAGACCTCAGATCAGCGTATTGTGCCCCCATCAGACCTCAGATCAGCGTATTGTGCCCCCATCAGACCTCAGATCAGCGTATTGTGCCCCATCAGACCTCAGATCAGCGTATTGTGCCCCCATCAGACCTCAGATCAGCAGAATGTGCCCCCCATCAGACCTCAGATCAGCCTACTGTGCCCCCATCAGACCTCAGATCAGCGTATTGTGCCCCCATCAGACCTCAGATCAGCCCCCATCAGACAGCCGCAGCCGCCGCCAGGTAAGTAAGGTTTTTTATTTTAATCTTATGTGGCTGGGTGGGCTGATCTGTGGTCTGATGGGGGTCCCTAAATACAAGTGAGCGCTTCCATGATGGAAGCGCTCACTTGTATTCGCCTGATAGTTTTAAGGGTCATCCTTGCTGGGCCCCCTGAGTCACTGGGCCTGGAGCCATCGCCCCCCTGCCCCCCGGTAGCTACGCCTCTGATGTGTGGTATGACTAGTGATTTGTAAAGTGGCAGGACTATGTTCTCATCATGGGCATCTATGCCCTTTTTGATGCAACCCATTATCTTATTGGCCTTGGCAGCAGCTGTCTGACACTGGTTTCTACAGCTTAGTTTGATGTCCACTAAAATTCCTAGGTCCTTTTCCATGTCAGTGTTACGCTGTGTTTTACCATTTAGTATGTACTGGTGACTTGCATTATTCCTTCCCATGTGACATACATAGTAACATAGTAACATAGTTTGTAAGGCCGAAAAAAGACATCTGTCCATCCAGTTCAGCCTGTTTTCCTACAAGTTGATCCAGAGGAAGGCAAAAAAAACCCTGTGAGGTAGAAGCCAATTTTACTCTCTTTAGGGGGAAAAATTCCTTCCCGACTCCAATCAGGCAATCAGAATAACTCCCTGGATCAACGACCCCTCTCTAGTAACTATAACCTGTAATACCCTCCAGAAATACATCCAGGCCCTTCTTGAACTCTTTTAGTGAACTTACCATCACCACCTCCTCAGGCAGAGAGTTCCATAGTCTCACTGCTCTTACCGTAAAGAATTCTCTTCTATGTTTATGTACAAACCTTCTTTCCTCCAGACGCAGAGGATGTCCCCTCGTCACAGTCACAGTCCTGGGGATAAATAGATCATGGGAGAGATCTCTGTACTGACCTCTGATATATTTATTCATAGTTATTAGATCTCCCCTCAGTCGTCTGTTTTCTAAAGTGAATAACTCTAATTTTGATAATCTTTCTGGGTACTGTAGTCCACCCATTCCAGTTATTACTTTAGTTGCCCTCCTCTGAACCCTCTCCCAGCTCTGCTATGTCTGCCTTGTTCACAGGAGCCCAGAACTGTACACAGTACTCCATGTGTGGTCTGACTAGTGATTTGTAAAGTGGCAGGACTATGTTCTCATTACGGGCATCTATGCCCCTTTTGATGCAACCCATTATCTTATTGGCCTTGGCAGCAGCTGTCTGGCACTGGCTTCTACAGCTTAGTTTGCTGTTCACTAAAATTCCTAGGTCCTTTTCCATGTCAGAGTTACCCAGTGCTTTACCATTTAGTATGTACTGGTGACTTGCATTATTCCTTCCCATATGCATAACCTTACATTTGTCAGTGTTTAAACCTCATCTGCCACTTTTTGACCAAGCCCCCAGTCTATCCAGATCCTGCTGTAGCAGTGCACTGTCCTCCTCTGTGTTAATTACTTTACACAGTTTAGTGTCATCTGCAAAATTGATATTTTACATGCAAACCTTCTGGCAATATCATTAATAAATATATTGAAGAGAATAGGACCCAATACAGACCCCTGTGGTACCCCACTAGTGACAGTGACCCAATCTGAGTATCTACCGTTAATAACCACCCTCTGTTTTCTATCACTGAGCCAGTTACTTACCCACATACAGACATTTTCTCCCAGGCCAAGCATTCTCATTTTGTATACTAACCTTTTATGTGGTACCGTGTCAAACGCTTTGGATAAGTCCAAATATACGACATCCTTTGAGTCGCGCGGTCAAGTCTAGAACTTACCTCCTCATAGAAACTGATTAAATTGGTTTGACATGACCGATCCCTCATGAAGCCATGCTGATACGGAGTTATTTGCTTATTTTCATTGAGGTACTCCAAGATAGCATCTCTCAAAAAACCTTCAAACAGTTTACCCACAACAGAAGTTAAACTTACCGGCCTATAGTTTTCCGGACTCTGTTTTTGGACCCTTTTTGAATATTGGCACCACATTTGCTATGCGCCAATCCTGTGGAACACTCCCCGTCAGTATAGAGTCCTTAAATATCAGAAATAAGGGTCTGTCGATGACATTACTTAATTCTCTTAGGATACGGGGGTGTATGCCATCCGGTCCTGGTGATTTGTCTATTTTAATATTTTTAAGACCTTGCTGTACCTCTTCCTGGGTCAGAGAGGACACTTTTAAAGGGGAATTTACTTTTATATTCTGCATTTCATCTGACAGTTTATTTTCCTCAGTGAATACAGTGGAGAAAAAGTTATTTAGTAGCTTCGCTTTCTCCTCATCGCTCTCTGCAACTCCCCCCTCATTACTCTGTAAGGGGCCGACACCTTCAGGTTTATACTTTTTAGTATTTATATAATTGAAGAACATTTTAGGGTTAGTTTTACTCTCTTTGGCGATTAATCTCTCAGTCTCTAGTTTGGCTGCTTTTATTTGTCTTTTACATATTCTATTTTTTTCCTTATAGTTTTTCAATGCTTCCTCGCTCCCCTCCTGTTTTAGTGATTTAAATGCTTTCTTTTTGTCATTTATTGTTTTCTTTACAGTTCTGTTTATCCACATTGGTTTTTTCTTGTTTCTTATCATTTTATTCCTATACGGTATGTACCTCTCACAATTAGATATTAGGATGCTTTTAAAAATATCCCATTTTGTGGCTGTATTTTTACTTTTGAGGACTTTGTCCCAGTTAGTTAGGCCTATGGCCTCTCTTAGTTGGCTACATTTAGCTTTTTTGAAGTTTGGTATTTTTGTCCCTCCCTGAAGAAACGCTCTTTTGAATGACAATTGGAAGGTTATTATGTTATGTGCATAACCTTATATTTGTCAGTGTTAAACCTCATCTGCCACTTCTCTGCCCAAGCCTCCAATCTATCCAAAACCATCTGTAGCAGTATACTGTCCTCTTCTGTGTTGATTATTTTACACAGTTTAGTGTCATCTGCAAAAATTAATATTTTACTGTGCAAGCCTTCTACAAGATCATTAATAAATATATTGAAGAGAATAGGGCTCAATACTGACCCCTGTGGTACCCACTAGTGACAGTGACCCAATCTGAGTATGCACCGTTAATAACCACCCTCTGTTTTCTATCACTGAACCAGTTACTTACCCACATACAGACATTTTTTCCCATTCCAAGCATTCTCATTTTATATACTAACCTTTTATGTGGTACAGTGTCAAAAACCATTAATTTTAATAGGGCCGCAAAGGATACAGACAGCACACCGTGTGCTCTCTCCATCCGTACTGAATGCCAGTTTTGCAGACAAGAACAGGCAGTTCTAAGAGAGGGCAGGACATATCGATCCGTAAAATGCGGAATGCACAAAGCTGGTATGCGTATTTTGCGGATCCACAATTGGTGGACCGCAAAAACGTCTACAGCTGTGTGGTGCATGAGCCTTTATCCTGATAAATTGAGACTTACTTGATCTGCAAATAACATTGACTATTTTAGATACTTCATATTTTCTATACATATGTTTTTTCAGACCTATTGTGAACAAGTAGCATTCAGTAACGACTTCAAATAATTAATATAATTAATTGGTGTAATCTGCAAAGGTAATTGAGGGTGCACAATACCCTAATGCTGTGATGGCTAACCTCCAGCACTCCAGTTGTGGTAAAACTACAACTCCCAAGATGTACACTTGCTTGGCTGTTCTCAGAAGTGCATAGAAATGAATGGAGCATGCTGGGAGTTGTAGTTTCACAACAGCTGGAGTGCTGGAGGTTAGCTAACACTGCCCTAATACTTTACCTAGATGGCTTACCACATTCATTTTCTTTTCTCATTGTTTAGTTTGTTGTGGGCAGAGATGGAGTTTGTGGAACCATATGTGAACATTCACCCTTTGATGGAATAGTCCTTGTACAATGTACAGAGCACTTGCTGAAATACATGTGAGTTCACACCATGCCAGGCTTTTTTCTTCTATAAGTGTAGATATTGCTATATGTTACACTGTCTTCTGCTTATTGAAATGCACTTGACATTCACCATTTTTATATTATTCTGTTGGTCCTCAGAATGTGGCTTCTTTCTGATGAGCTGTGGGAGCATGATATCATGCTTTGTGTCTCTGTATGAACTTGTTCCACAGAATTATTCTGAAAGCATATTATATTACCATATAGCATATTATTACCTATAATTCTGTGGAACAAGGTCATAAACAGGCATGCAGCACATTATAAATCATTACTATGCCGTGCAGTCCTGTGAAAGTAGCAGTGTCCATAATGGGAAATCATGCTTCCACAGGGAGTGTGTTTTCTGCACTGAACACACTCATCGGAACAAGGCCAGTACAAGAGTATACACAAATGATAAATGACATAATCATTTCCGTAACTGAATTTTACATTTTTAATTAAAAAGGTTAGTCAGGGAGGTAACACAAACTTACCTGCTAGGATGTCATTTCTTGTAGATAATATTGTTTTTTTTCTATTTTTTTTAATTATCATGGCATTTTCTGAATAAGATCATGACAATATATGACATGCTGATGTTTGCTGAATCATTGTAAATAATTGCTTGCTTCATGAGAGGGTCCATTTTTCTTCTGTTTCTCAGGAGAATGATAAAATAAAGTCCTACCAGAAATGGCAGCATTAATTGCTATCCATATGTTACAGTATGTTATACCTTATGTATATACACTGGTCCAAAAACAGATCTATCAATAGCTATCTACAAATGTGTATGTAAACACCACCCATGTAGCAGGCCATGAGATCATTAATCATGGTTCTAGTCCCAATAGAGTGTGTTACAATATTAGAGCATGCCTTGTGGTCATTTATTAAAAACGATTACATATAAGGTAACATGGTATGGGTACACAAAATTATAATATACAGGGCACTTTAAAATTCGTTCACACTTTCTCAACTATATGTTCTGCCCAGGCTTATTTCCTCTCATCGGGGGAAGACTGCCAATTTTGGCAAATATCAGGTGGGCCAATGCCAGAGTGCGTCACCTGCTCTTGGGTCATTGCTAGGCCAAAGCCATGGATGTTTTGCCCAGGGCACCAAAAAATAGTGGCTGTCACAGATACAATATAACTGACAACTGCAATACCGTTAAATATTGCGGCAAGGAACCAAAGGTTCCTTCCTGGCCCCGTCATTCACTCTCATAAGCTACAGTAGGCCTCAAATCTATAAGGCAATGCAGGCGGTCAAGAAGCAATGACATCTCTGCACTGGGTCTCAGGCAATAACGATGTAATCATGCCAGGACACAGGCGATGTAATGACTTCATACCAACCTAATGCGCCGAGATATGGGCAACTCAGACCACAGGATGGACGAGGACTGTGGTCTGCTTTGCAGACTCAAGCAAGGAGGGGGACAGTATAACTACTGAGTACACTACAGGGGGCATTCTAACCACTGGGGCCGCTACAAAATTTGTGACACATAAATTGGACATTTTAGGTACGTACACTTAAGCTAACTATTAGGCTGGGTTTCTACATTCAAGCTTTTTGATACACTTTGAAGCTCAAATTAGAATTCAAAAAGAGAAGTCCTCACTTTATTATCCATTCCTGACTTTGGCACCAAAAACTGCATAACAATACATCAATGGGGAAACCCAGCCTTAATGACTAATTGAATATACCAGCCAAATCACAGGCTACGTTTACATAGTAACATAGTTTATAAGGCCTAAAAAAGACATCTGTCCATCCAGTTCGGCCTGTTATCCAAGCAATCTAGGAATGCATTATATGGCCAAAAATATGCAGAATTCAGGTAATTTCTGGACCACACCTGTATTAGACATAATATAATATGTACAGATGTGACCAGAAATTAATGGTCATCCACATGCGGATAACATGGCTCAGCCACCCTGTGTAAGGGCACACAGCCATGAAATCTCCATAGACAAACACTGATATGGTATGGCCATGATCAGAAAAAACAATCCGGCTTCCACACAGAGCCAATATCCTGTCCACAAGTAATGGTAATTCCTCACTTTTACCAGCAAAATCTTGTGGACCTTGATCACCATGTCTGGGCATGATCTCAACCACGTGCAGCAGCAGGAAACAAGTTCTGCAATGTGTGGCACATAAGCATCACATAGTGATAGATCACTATGTACAAAATTTCCTGGCTCTGGAGGTGACATCAGCACAAAAATTGTAGGCCGCAAGCTTCTTCAAAAGGGGTTTTCATGGTGGAGTAACTGTACACAAGCTTAAACTGTTGTCAAGCGGTATTATGTTTTAAACATATAGCTCACAGTGGCTTAAAAGTAAAAAAAAGAAGCCATACTGACTCTCACGTATCCTGCTTTATTTCAAACACAGCCCCACACCTTTCCATTGGTTGATTCTGGCATTGCAGCACAGCTCTACTGAAGTACAAGAGGCTGAGCTGTAATACCAGTAGACATCTTTTCTTATTAAAAGTCTTTAATAAGCTCTTAATCATAGGTCATGTCTTATAACACTCATTTGTTGTCTTGGCTGAAGCACCCATAGTCCTGATAATGGTACAGCCTGATGAAACTGAAAGGGAATTTATGAAAAGTGCTCCCAGCAGCTGAACCCCCACTGATTACTTTGATCAAGTCTTAGATACTTGTTTTTTCTATCTTTGGCTTACTATAAAAATTCAGAGCTGTTCTTTTTTGTAATAAAGTGTTTTGCTTACAATATAATTTTGTATTTTACCTATTGCAGTAAAATCTCTGTTCTCCATCTTCCATTGGAACCACTGGATAATATTCCTCTGTAGTTCTACAGCATCATTTTACCCGACATGATTAACAAACTTATCCTCATAAGTCTCTCATAAATTCATGACACATAATGAGCAATCACAATAATAAATTAATATGGTATTACCGTCTGAATGGCGTAAATTACAGCCTTGTAGGTTCTGCTGTTCATTTACCGTCTGGCGGAATAAGTGGTATTACACTTATTCTCACCCAGAAATCTGCAATCTTTGTAAGTGGAAGACTAAATATAATGCTACATTGAATCCCGTGGTCTTCACAACATAGGTGTACAATTTCTACAATACCAGCTAAATGTCAGAGACACATTTTACTCTGTTTGCTTAAGTGAAGGAGTACTTTTTTTTTTTTTTTAATAAAAGCATGTATGTTCCACATGACTTAGAGGATATGAGAAACAGTATTAATTTAGGAGATAATTAATGCAGTTTATGAACAACCAAATGTTATCAAGTCGGAAATTACTGTTCCTTAAAGGGAACCTGTCACATTAGAAAAGCAGTCCATTCTGCAAGCAGCATGTCAGGGAAGGGGGATATATAATTTTGTGAGAAAAAGTTCAGCATAATTTGAAATTCATTGAGCTAAAGGTCCTTTTACATGGGCTGATAATCAGGCAGATTATCAGGAATGAAGCAGCTACGCAGGAACCATGATTTTTGATGCCGGCAGAATGACATGATCACCCAATGAAGGAGGGTTGCTGGTTCATCAGGTGATCGCCGGAACCTTTTACACAGGACAATTATCGGTAATCATCATTTATACAAATGCTCATTCCCCAATAATCTGCCTGATTATCGATCCGTGTAAAAGGACCTTAAACCTGTAATCATTCTGAGCTTAGGAGACCAGTGGACAGTCGTAATCTGTAAGTGACAGCTATCACTGTATGCACACTCGTACAAGGAAGGTTAAGGTCAAGGACTGCCTATTGGACTCGTAAGCACAGAATGAACATAGTAAAACCAACATAAAGGAAGGTGAAATGCGGGATGGCACTAAAAACTCTCTTGCATCACCCAGGAAGCCAATATCTGTCGGGTCCGGGAAAAATCACTGCGACCCCGGTGGTGCTCAGCTCCAATACAACAGTCCAGACATGAGAAAAATCCAAAAACAGAAGAAAAGAATAGAGCGGCACTCACCGGAATAGTCGATACTTTATTACATCTTCGGCATACACAAAATCGTTCGGGAGCGGGCGGCGTACCCTACATGTGCAACATGGGCGACGGCCGTTTCGCGCACTCTGCGCCTCGTTAGGCCCTATGCGTCCTACAGAATGAACATAGGGTTTAATCAATAAATTACAACTTAAAGGGTTATTCCCAATCTCGGACATTGGGGGCATATCCTAGCAGTCCCCTGGGACCCGCACTTATACTTTGAACGGAGTCCACAAAGTACAGCAGCTGCCCTCCATTCGTTCATATGGGGAGCACTGAAAATGAGCAGCACATTATTTGCAGCAGTATTTGTCCAGCCACCTCTTGCCATATTTGCTGTGTTGCAGCCAGATTTCCACTGGTCCCCATTATAGTGAATAGGGCCGGAAGGACTTCCAGCAACGCACGGCTGCACATGGTAGTTATGGATCCGGCAGGCTATTCTCCCGCTGGAACCATTAACGTCAGTGTGAAACAGGCCTAAGGCAAAGTTATTCAGATTTTTAAGATAAGATATCCTGTATGTGGGTCTGTTTATGGGTCTGGTTTGGGTGTCTGTTATTTTTGCCCGTCCCTTGTGTCATTTTGGTAAAAAGTCTAGTAAAAGCCTAATAAATCTCTCCTTTTCTGAAATGTTCAGGAAAAACAGTCCAAAAAAACTAGTAAGGGCAGACTCTGTGAGTGAACTCCCTGCACCTAGAAGGCTTAGATGGAAATGCTCCCCAGAAATTCAGGGACACTTAGCATCATCAGCTGAAAAACTTCAAAGGTATGTACTGTATAGCTATGATTTTGGTTTTAATGATTATTCTCATACATCTGCCACCAGCACCAACTCTGACTGACAGTAATATAGAGAAATACAGTGCTGGAGAACTGAGTTTTTTTTTTTTTTTTTTAATACTACAAAGGTTAATAAGAAACAGATTACCTCTGCTGACATGTATTAATCGGGTTCATAGTTGAGTTGCCTTTTAAATACATAGCACTACTTGGCCTGTCCATAAGTTACTACAGGCAGTCACAAAAAAAGGAAAGAATGGGTAACATATGCAATCAAGAACTTCGGACTAATTAAACTGTTTAATATCTCCACATAAACAGCCATACTACTAAAGCTTGTCAAATAAATATGTCAAATTCATATCCAAATATTAAATGGAGAGGTGGCCATTCATATCGCTCTTACTATTCAACTCAATAGGTATTACAGAAAAAAACAAGCTGCCTCATCTTGTGGATTGGAGTCACAAAATTAGAACCCCACCATTCCAGTAATTTTGGGCATATACAGCTGACACCATACACCAGGGATAAGCAACCTTCGACACTCCAAATGCTCTGAAACTACAACTCCCAGAATCCTCCTTTCACTTCTATGCAAGTTAAAAGAACAGCCAAGTGTGCATGCTGGGAGTTGTAGTTTCACAGCAGCTGGAATGCTGAAGGTTTCTGATCACTGCTATTCGCCATATATGGTTTGTTAAAATCACAGGAACACAATGGAAAAAAATATACAAGAAATTTTAAAGGGCATCTGTCAGCAGATTGTACTGATGACACTGGCTGATCTGTTACATGTGTACTTGGCAGCTGAAGGCATCTGTGCTGGTCCGATGTTCATATGTTCCAAAGAACAGAGGGTAGGCAATAGAGGTAAATACAATATAAATATGTAAATAATTATTAGCTTTATTAAGTATAACCAGTTCATACCATGTATAACAAAGAAAGACACACATTGCCCACCTTCTGTTCTTTGGTGTACTATAATTATTATTAGGTACGGCAGTGTAGCACCCATCAGTTGTTTTTATACATTTGGGGTTGTGCACCCACTTGTTGTCTTCATATGTTCATATATTCCCACAATGCTGAGAAAAATATGAAGTTTTAATATATGCAAATGAGCCTATAGGAGCAACGTGGTGTGCAACTAGAGGCACTGCTCTCTCTGCAATTGCCAGACCCTCTCCACTATAGGACAAATCAGGGCCAGATGTAATCATGTTTGCATCGCCTGGCCCTGTCAATTAACCCTTTCAGTACCGAGCCACTTTTCACCTTAAATCCCAGGCCGATTTTTCCAAATCTGACATGTGTCACTTTATGTGGTAATAACTTTGGAACGCTTTTACTTATCCAGGCCATTCTAAGATTGTTTTCTCGTCACATATTGTGCTTCATGATAGTAGTAAATTTGTGGCAAAATATTTCATTTTTATTTATAACAAAAATACCAAATTTAGCAAAAATTTAGAAAAATTTGCAAATTTCAATTTCTCTACTTTCAAAATAAATAGTAATACCTCCAAAAATAGTTATTATTTTACATTCCCCATATGTATACTTTATGTTGGCATCATTTTATAAATGTAATTTTACTTTTTTTGGACGTGAAAAACCTTAGAAGTTTAGAAGCCATTTTTCAAATTTTCATCAAAATTTCCAAAACCATTTTTTTGAGCACCAATTCAGTTATAAAGTGATTTTGGGAGGCTTACCTAATGGAAAACACTAATAAATGACCCTATTTTAGAAACTACACCCCTCAAATTATAAAAAAAACTGATGTTACAAACTTTATTAACCCTTGAGGTGTTCCACAAGAATTAAAGGAATATGGAAGTGAAATTTCGAAATTTCAATTTTTTGGTAGATTATTCACGTTAATAATTTTTTTCTTGCAACACAGCAAGGGTTAACAGCAAACTAAACTTCAATATACATTGCTCTGATTTTGCAGTTTACAGAAATACCCCATATGTTGTGGTAAACATCTTTATGGGTTTGTGGCAGTGGTCAGAAGGAAAGGAGCGCCATATGGATTTTGGGGGCAGATTTTGCTAGAATAGTTTTTAGGCACCATTTTGTAATTGAGAGACCCTGACGTACCCCTACAGTGGAAACCCTCAAAGAGTGACCCCATTTTGGAAACTACACCCTTCAACGAATATATTAAGGGGGGTACTGGCCACTTTGACCCCCTAAGGGTTTTATGGAATTTGGAAACACTTGGCTGTGAAAATGAAAAGTTTCATTTCTTTCAATAAAATGTTGCTTTAGCCCCAAATTTTTCATTTTCACAAGGGGTAACAGGAGAAAAGCACCCCATAATTTGTTACACATTTTCTCCTGAATACGGCAACACCCCATATGTGGTGGTAAACTGCTGTGGGGGCACATGGCAGGACTCAGAACAGAAGGAGCGCCATATGGATTTTACAACACAGATTTTGATGGATTGGTTTGCGGGAGCCATTGATTTTTATTTTTTTGAGTTATTGTCTTATGTGGGGGCTCATTTTTTGCGGGACGAGATGACGGTTTGATTGGTACCATTTTGGGGTAAATACTCCTCTTTGATCGTGGGGTATTACACTTTTTGTGAGGCAAGGTGAAAAAAATGGCTGTTATGGCATAGTTTTTTTTTTTTTTTAATTTTTACAGCATTCGCCTGGGGGGCCATTTCATGTAATATTTTTATAGAGCAGGTTGTTACGGACGCGGCGATACCCAATATGTCTAACTTTTTATTTTTGGAAAGTTTTACACATTAGATTTATTTTTGAACAGAATAAAATCTTTTTTTTTTGTGTTGCCATTTGCAGAGAGCCGTATTTTTTTTTATTTTTCGGGCGACTGTCTCAGGTAGGGTATCATTTTTGAGTGACAAGATGACGGTTTGATTGGTACCATTTTGGGATAAATACGCCTTTTTGATCGCCTGCTATTACACTTTTTGTGAGGCAAGAGGGAAAAAAATGGTTGTTTTTGCATAGTTTTTTTTATTATTTTTTACAGCATTCGCCTGGGGGGCCATCTCATGTAATATTTTTATAGAGCAATTTGTTATGGACACGGCAGTACCCAATATGTCTAACTTTTTTATTTTTGGAAAGTTTTACACATTAGATTTATTTTTGAACAAATTAAAATCTTTTTTTTGTGTTGCCATTTTCAGAGAGCCATATTTTTTTTATTTTTCGGGCGATTGTCTCAGGTAGGGTATCATTTTTGCAGGACAAGATGATGGTTTGATTGGTACCATTTTGGGATAAATACGCCTTTTTGATCGCCTGCTATTACACTTTTTGTAAGGGAAGGTGACCAAAAAATGTCTGTTTTGGCACTTTTTTTTGTTTTTTTTACTGCATTCACCAAGGTGGATGACGTGATATTTTTATAGAGCCGGTCGATACGGACGCGGCGATACCTAATATGTTTATCTTTCTTTTTTTACCTTTTTTTTACAATTTTTTTTTGCTTTTTTTGGGAAAATGGCGTTTGTTTTTGTTTTTTTTTTAGGAAACTTTATTTTTAACTTTTTTTTTTTTTACTTTAACTTTTGGGGGTCTGATCCCCTTTACAATGCAGTACAATACTTTTGTATTGTAATGCATTGGCTGTAAGTGTATTACTCAATGTAATACACTTACAGCCTGCTTCCTGTGCGATCCAGGGGGCTTATCGCACAGGCATGCAGGGATAGCAGCCACGATGCCTAAGGAAGGCATCAGGCTGCTATCTGAGCCATCGGGTCCTCGTCACAGCAGCGCGGGGACCCGATGGCCCCCCGCTCGCCATCCTGAACTCCCGCACACCACATGTGCCGCGGTCAGCGCTGGCACATTCAGCAGGGGTCCGGCACCTCGGCACAGCCGGACCCCCGCCGCTGATCGGGCGGGTGCAGCTCCTGCGCCCGCCCGATCAGAGCACCGTACATGTACGGCGCTGGGAGTCTAAGGGTTAAAGTGCAGGGGGCGTGGCATTTGCAGAGAGAGCAGAGCGTCCAGGAGTAATGGCAATGCCCCAGTTGCTCCTAGGAGCTCATTTGCATAAATCCCAACTTAAAGGGGTTGTCTAAGTTATGGAAAAAAAAATATAGCACTGTAAATCTGATGGGTAGCAATATATAACTAAGTTCAGCAAGTTTTAGGCAAAAAAAATCTATATTTCCTCATTTCCCTGGTTCTCTTCTGGCCTTGTTTACATGCAGTAATAACAATCTCTGCCCCTCCCCCCTTTTCTGCAAAGGCAGTGAATATAAGTGCTGTGAGTACATGTCTGCCTGCTGGGATACTCAGCAGCATGTTGTTTGTGTAGGACTACAAGTCCCAGCTGTACAATGACACTGCTGATACACACAGGAAATTCTCCCTACCTGTTCTTGTACAATTCCTCTATAGCTCCTTGCCCAGCATTTGTCTCCTCTCACTGCTGCAGCTACTATTTGTTGTAAAGCCTTGAGCCCTCAGTGTGTTCTGGCTGAAGGGGTTAATGTTTTATCTGAAGGAATCCAGGGAGAGAGCAGATAGCAGGAGCCCGGCAAAGAAAGGGGGCGTGGCCAGTGATGTCTCGTGTACAGACTGTTATCTGAACTCTGAGGCTTGTACACGAAACATCACAGACCAGGGAGATAAGCTGACATCACAGGTCATGTGACCCCCAGTCAACTCTGAGAAACCAGCAGCTTTAGAAACACAAAGTATATGGGAAAGTTGTTATACCTGACAAGTTAGAAACATATAAAGAACAAAAAAATAACTTGGACAACCCCTTTAATTTTTCTCAGCAATGTGAGCACATATGAACATGGGACCAACACAGATGCCTTAATCCTGGTGATCACGTGACTGATTGCTGTGTATACACAGATAGAAAAAATTATGAAATGATTAAATATAATATTCTCTATGCAGCCGCTGTTCTGCAGTGCTGTAAACAGACCCTTAACTGGTGCTGTGAAAACAAACACATTTGTTTTTCTTCTGAACTTGGGAAGAAAACTAAAATTATTTTTTAAGGGTTAATAAATTAGGTTGAATTTTGAGGGGAATATGTACCAAGTGGGAGAGGTGATGTATTTCTAAGTTTGTGTACGTAAGCCATATTTTATATGTCTTTTTACAGGATAGTGAATAATCTTGATTTCACAGTATATAGATTCAAAGGTTATGGAAAAGAGTTTATAAAAAAGCAGAAGATGAGCCCGGATGCTTTTATTCAGCTTTCTCTACAGTTAGCATTTTATAGGTAAGTAAAAAGTATATTTAATCTGTAGCAGCGACCTTCCTATGGGACTGTCTGCATAGACACATAACTGTGGTTCACCTCATTAAAACGTTTTCTTTTGTTGATCCGTAGCTTAGTTCCCATGTTATAGCACTTTTTGTTAATATACAAATTAGGCCTTTGGTGCAATGTGGGTGTCACCATTGCTCTTGTTGCACCCAAGCTCCACTCCTTTCTGTGGCCAGCCCCTCCCTGGCTGCTTTTATTGACAGGACCAGGCAGTGGCAGGGGCTAGCCACAGAAAGGAGCAGGGCTTGGCTGAAATGAGAGCACACCCTCATTGCACCTAATATGCACATTAAGAAAAAGTAATTGTAATTCTGGAATGGAGCCTCAGATCAATGAAAGAAAAACAGTGCTTTAATCAGTCGAACCACAGCTTTGTCCATGCAAACGGTTGGAAAGGGAGATCGCTGGTGACAGATTGCCTTGATAAGTATCAGCTCACAATACAAGGGGTCTTATGTAAAGTATTCTGGGTTTACTAGAATTAACGGATATCAAGCAGTCACATTATTGCAAAAATAAATTTTTTTGACTTACCCATCATGCATAAGGGACATAAATCTGCTGATATTTGTACACTATAACTGGTCAGAAGGTTTGCAATTAGTAATAGCAGGCCTAACAGACTTGAACTTGGATGAAATGGATTTGACGAGGCCATCCAAAGCATATGATTCTGCAGAAATGTGGGCATAACCAGCTCAACCAAACATGGATTAAGTAGACTGGGGCAGGGCTGTTTTTAAAAATTAAAGGTGTTACTGCAGTGGGTGTAGAGGGTGTTATCAAGGAATCCTCTGGTATTCACCCTTAAACGCCTGTAGAGGGATCTGGATTTTTCTGCAAGGGAACCATCAGGCCGCTACCTCCTAGAATAGTCTATGTATGATTGACAGCTGACCCACTGTTATCAGGACAGGCAGAGTATTTGCTATATGATAAATGGTAGTAGGTCAGGGCAGGCAGGAAAGAGTCAACACAGATGTCAGTTAAAGGTCAGGTTAGGCAGCGGAGGGCCAGAATCCAGTAAACGGGCAGAAAATCAGTACACGGGCAGACAACAGAATACAGCACTTTTGTAGGGAACTAGCAAGCTAGACAACCTATTGCTCAGGCACCTTCCGACAGAGGAGGCTGCCTTAAGAACCCAAGGGTTGCCAGCCATTGGCTGGTGAAGATTAGGGTGTGCGTGCTGGACTCTTAAGAGCCAGAGTGAGCACTCGCACCTCACATTGTACCACCTAAATGCAGAAGAGGCCTTCACAGCAAACAGGCTGCAGCCTGCATGGAGGGGTAGAGCAGAGCTGATATGAAGGTGATGAAGATATCCCTTGCCCATTGCTAAGCACCCCAACTCTATGAACCACAATACAGAATACTCAAATACAGAATACTCAAGCTGTCTTTTTAGTACTGTATACTGATGACCATTCATCTGAATAGCTACCATGTAATACTAGCTGGCTGTGGCTTCCCCCAACAAAATCCACTGTTTGCCAAGGGTGCCAGAAGTGGGACACACAGCAATCAGATGATTGCTATGGTGTTTGCATATTGAAAGGGGTTGTCTCTGATGAGACATCCTCTTTCAGTAAATGAAGATTTTCTTTGATATGATGCTTATGGTATAGAAGCATGCAAATATACAGGCTAGATTTTTGTACAATGTTATATTGTACCATCTAAATATAATAGAAGCAATTATGTTCAGTAAGCAGCAATATTGGAAACAGAGAAAGTGTTCACCTTGTATTGTTTTTTCTTATTTCCCTCTGTGTAGATGCCACAGAAAGCTTGTCCCTACATATGAAAGTGCCTCCATTCGCCGCTTTCGAATGGGGAGAGTAGACAACATAAGATCATCCACTGCGGAAGCTTTAGCATTTGTAAAGGCAGTGGTGGACGGTAAAGCTACAATACCAGTAAGTTCACTTCTGAATTTTGAAACCATGTGCACTCCACACACTAAAGAAGTGCTCAAATGCAGAAAAATGTGAAATTGCTAAATGCTTAAAGGAGTTATCCAACCCCTATAATGCCCCCCAATATGCCCAGGCCCCTCATACTGGTCATACTTACCCCGCGCTGCTCCTGATCCCCGCCCTAGATCCCCGGCACTCATATCCGGTGACGGGGTGGGTGCAGGGGTTGGAGCAGCCAATAGCAGGCAGCGATAGGAACGACCATCCCTAGTGTCACCCGAGATGCTGTGATAGGTACATGAACACATGTTGTCGAAATTTTTATACTGATCACCTGTCCTCCTGTGAGCATCGAGGCCTTGTTGCCTCTTTGTCTGGACTATGTGATATCACATTCATGTATTACGTGGCCTAGGAGCATCTCAGCCCCTTTCAAGTGAATGGGGCTGAGCACAATATCAAGCACAGCTGCTATACAATGTACGGCGCTGTGCTTGGTAAGCTGCGAGATAGCAACGGCTTTCACAGGAACGCCGGTGCCTTCTCAAAACAGCTGATCAGCGGGGTTACGGGGGTCAAAACCCCAATGATCAGAAACTGATGACCTATCCTAAGGATATCCAGAGGATAGATCATCAGTTAAAAAATCCTTGAAAACCCTTTAACATAGACATTATAGAGAAATCAGCCATCAGACAACCATATAAATCAATCACTGATAGAACACATTTCAGATTCCACCTGCATGGCAGATCATTGTTTTCTACAGGCTGTCAGTAATAAAATTCTATAACAGCAAGTAGTTTTCTGTATTGGGCTATTTTCTATATAAAAGGGTTTAAAGGGCATCTATTACCACATATATCCTTTGAGATGTGCAGTGGTCAGCTGAACACCATGGTCTTGGTCCCATCTTCCTCAGTGCTCGCATTGCCAAGAAAACTGTTGTTTTATAATATGCAAATGAGCCCCTAGGAGTAAGGAGGGCATCTCATTGCTCCCAGAGGCTCCACTCACTGCCTTTCATGCCGCCTCCCCACTGATAAGACTTACAGGTCAGGCAGTGAAAACATATTAAGGCCTGTCCTTAAGAGAGAGTGTGTTTGACACGTGTGTAGTAAAGGGATAGAGACTGTTGGCAAATGGGCAGTCTCCATTCCTTTACTATGCAGTTTTCTTTGCAATGTTGGCACCAAGGAAGAAGTGTCTGGCATTCAGCTGACCAGCGCACATCCCAAAGGCCAGCCAGATTTATTTGGACATGCCCTTTAAACCTTTTTACCAAAAAAAAATATGTCAATATGACAGATGCCCTTTGAACTTGAAGGTTAAAATGCAGATGGATAAACTCTTATCTTTACATGTTAAAATGCTGTTTTGTATTTTATTTTTCACATTGTTTTTGTAATATAAACAACAAGATACATATTTAACCCCTTCCCGCCCAGTGCCGTACATGTACAGCGCTGCGGGAAGTGACTTCCGCCCGCCCAATCAGCTGCAGGGAACCATCTGTTCCCGGTAGCCGGACACCTGCTGTATGCGCTGACATCGGTGGAAACACAGATTAACCCTTGATGTGCCGCAGTCAGCTCTGACCGCGGCACATGCAATCTGTGGAGCGGGAAGGGGAGTCCATCGGGTCCCCGCGCTGCGTGACGATAGCTTGGATGGCAGCCTGATGCCTTTGTTAGGCATCGTGGCTGCCATCCCTGCAAGCTTGTGAGATCCAGCCCCCTGTTCTGATCTCACAGGAAGCAGGGTGTGAATGTATTACACTGTGTAATACACTTACAGCCAATGCATTACAATACAGAAGTATTACGCATTGTAAAGGGGATTAGACCCCCAAAAGTTGAAGTCCCAGAGTGGGACAAAAAATAAAGTGAAAAAAAAAGTAAAAAAAATAAGGTTTTTTTAAAAAAAAATAAAAGTTTCAAGTAAAAAAAAAAAGCGCCCTTTTCCCAAAATAAAGTTAAAAAAGTTGTAAAAAAAAAAAAGGAGGGAAAAAAGAAAAGTAGACATATTAGGTATCGCCACGTCCGTATCGACTGGCTCGACGCAGTAAAAAAAAAAAACTGTGCTAAAACTGGCATTTTTTGGTCACCTTCCCTCACAAAAAGTGTAATGGCAGGCGACCAAAATGGTACCAAACCGTCATCTTGTCCCGCAAAAAATAAGACCCTACCTAAGACAATCGACCAAAAAATTAAAAAAAATATGGCTCTCAGAAAATGGCAGCACAAAAACAAGATTTAATTCTGTTCAAAAATGCAACTGTGTAAAATTCATTTTCACAGCTAAGTGTTTTCAAATTTCGTAAAACGCTTAGGGTCTCAAAGTGCTCAGTACACCCCTTAATATATTCTTTGAAGGGTGTAGTTTCCAAAATGGGCTCACTTTTGAAGAGTTTCCACTGTAGGGGTACGTCAGGGTCTCTTCAAATGAAAAATGGTGCCTAAAAACCATTCTAGCAAAATCTGCCTCCAAAATCCATATGGCTCTCCTTTCCTTCCTACTACTGTCACATGCCCATAGAGCAGTTTACCACCACATATGGGGTATTTCTGTAAACTGCAGAATCAGAGAAATGTATATTGATGTTTAGTTTGCTGTTAACCCTTGCTGTGTTGCAAGAAAAAATTGATTAACTTGAAAAATCTGCATAAAAAAATTAAATGAAGTTTTAAATAAATTCAGGGGTGTAGTTTCTAAAATGGAGTCATTTATGGGTGGCTTCCATTACGTAAGCCCCTCAAAATCACTTTATATCTGAATTGGTGCTTAAAAAAATGGTTTTGGAAATTTTGTTGAAAATATGAAAAATGGCTTCTAAACTTCAAAGCTTTCTAACGTCCTAAAAAAGTAAAATGACATTTATAAAATGATGCCAACATAAAGTAGACATATAGGGAATGATGACTCATAATTATTTTATGAGGTATTACTATCTGTCTTAAAAATAGAGAAAATTCAAATTTAGAAAATTGTGAATTTTTCCAAATTTTTGGTAAATTTGGGATTTTTTAAAAAATAAAGGAAAAATATATTCACTCAAATTTACCACTGTCATGAAGTACAATGTGTAACGAGAAAACAATCTCAGAATGGCTTGGATAAGTAAAATTGTTCCAAAGTTATTACCACATAAAGTGACACATGTCAGATTTGCAAAAAATGGCCTGGTCAGGGAGGTGAAAACTGGCCCAAGGCTGAAAGGGTTAAAGATATAATGAAATTATGCTGTTAAAGGGGTGTCCAACCTTCAAAAAAATGTAGTAACCAACAGGAAACTGCTATAAAAAAGAAACACAACATTCACCTATTGACGAGCCCCCATGGGACGTCATATCGTCCACTCCACTGGGGAATAGAAACAGTGGGGACAGGAGAATCAGCGATCAAATGGAGGGATTTCAATAGGTGTTTTGTTTTTTTTATTATTTGGTGGTCGGACAACTCAGGAAGACAACCAGTTTCTAAAATAAATCTGGTAGACCGCCATGGTTCTAGCTTCTTGGCAAACTGTTATCTCAAGGAAAGACCACTTCTGGCCAAATACTTCATGGCAGTGGTTATTGCAAGAGATAAGTAGCATTACTTTGGACAAGTCAAATGCATCACATGGATAAAGCAGTTCCCCCAGGTCAGGCTCTGGCTCATGGGGTTTCCTGGGCACGGGTTGTTGTTGCCCAAATATCCTAATATGAAAAATCAAATATAGGAAAAAATTGTATTGCGTGACTGTGATTGGCTGAATATTCGTCCATCCTTTTGTTGCTGGATGGAATAGTGCAATTATCTGCACTTTCCTGTCCAGTAAAAAAAAAAAAAAAAAGTTAAAATACACAAATGATAAAAAATGTATGCTCTTTTGGCATATGTATTAGAAGCCTATGTATCAATGAAACACTCTTGGTTTCCTAAGATTTCAGTGTAAAAATGAATGTTTTATGGAAATAAAAACATGGTATGAAAGAGGCTTTAAACAATAAAGATGGTTTTAGTAAATTGTACTGTACAGCATGGTGACATTAATCACACTGTATTTTTCCATTAACAGGATTCTGAGAAAATGGAATATCTTAGAAATGCTATTGCGGCCCAGACAAATTACACCATTTTGGTATGCAATAATCACAAAGTACATATTAAATATAAGAAATACTTCTGTATGCAGCACAATATAGAAACGTGCAATATTATATCATTAGTATGACATGTTATATTACCCCAAAGGCCATCTGTCCATGCACAGTAAGCAACAAAACATTTGATATGATATTGTCTCAAGCCAAATCCCCCCATGTAGTGCTATTTGTTCAGATTTATGAGAGAATAAATCCAATATGGACCCTTGATATTCTATTCCAAACAGTTTAGGTAAATGCAGGGCATCGTACAGTAAAATATTACTTGTTTTAAGATTCCCATATGACATGGCATTGATAAATGCTACAAAATGTCAGAGTTCTCAAGAATGTTTATACTGAGGCAACGTGACATTTAATTTAGCCTATTAACCAATTTCCATTAATGAGGTTGAATGGAACTGAAAGTGACAGAACACAATTCTGTTTCGGGGGTTCCAGTTCTTAGATTTTATTACACTTTGTGTATCAAATGAAATTAAATGGCTGAATAAAAAAATTCAATCTTACTATAGATGGCTGAATTTTTTGGTAGGTCTTATTGATTTCAATGTTAGGCCGAGTTCACATCACCATTTATTTTTCTGTTCTCCTGATCTGTCAGAAGAACAGAAAAACAAAGAAAAAAACGAACCTGTATTTTAAGCATCCTGATCAAATGTGCATAAATGAGCATAACGGATGCTTAAAATATAGGATGCTTTTTTTCTTACTTTTTCTGTTCTTCAGACAGATCAGAAGAGCGATTAAATAAACGGTTATGTGAACCCAGCCCAATCTGCCAATAATGTATTGTGTATTCAGTTTGCTGCAGTCCATCCTTCTTAAATACAAGGGCTATAGCTCTGAAGTACAAATACAGCTGAGATAAACTTGATGGTTAACGCGTTAAGTAAAGAATTCAATGGATTTCAATGGCCCTTGGCACAAGATAACAGAGATAACACTGTGCCATGTGTTATCAGAGTCAATTTTAGCTAGGCTACATCTGTATAGTTATTTGGATGACCACTGGCAGAAGATGTATAATTTTTTGTTAATTACCCAAATCCAAACTACATTGATTAGTGTGTATAAAAGGATACAATGTATTAACCTCCTTCCTGACCAATGCCGTACTAGTATGGCGCTGGCCGGCCAGAGTCACGGGGAGCCTGTTGTTTCATAAAGTAGACACCCGCAGCTCATGTCCATGACCGGAGATAATGCTGGATGTGGACATTTAACACTTAAGGTGCCATGGTCAATCCTGAGCACATGCAAGGGTAGAGTCAATAGCAGGACTGTTACTCAGTAAAGTTCATAGACAGAAAGAGGTTGAAGACTCAGGATCAATTTCAGAAACAGTCTTTACTATTATGAGGCACAAAGCTTTATGGATATTACAGGGACATTCAATGCTGAGAATTAAAAACAAACAGGTCATTTAGTAGAAAATGTAATGTAGATCTTAGCCTCATCTCTGGCCTCTCAATTACAGTCCCTTGGTGCTATTCCTCTGGCAACAATAGTAATAGTCCTGCTAGTGTGGATCACACCAGCAATAATATGATTTGCTGAAGTGAAGCTATCCCTCTTTACATTGGCTCTTCCATGCTGAGGTTTCTCTCCCTCTTCAGCTTCATGGACCCCACACAATAGCACTTCTGTCAATCTAGTTCCCCATTGAGGGGGCCATCACTTTACATGAAATAGAGTAAAACAGGACACTCAGATAAGATAAGATATGCAAGGAACATAATGTAGTGCAATTTAAAGGTAGAGTAACATCAAGGCCGATTCTAGCTCTTCTGCTGCATGAGGCAAAAATTTGAATGGCGCCCCCCCTCCCATTACAAAATAGTATGAAAGCCAAGTAGCCACCAAACTCCAAGACTGTCCTGCCAGATCTGGGGCGGTACAAGTACAGATAATATTACTGATATCACCTGCAGTCCTATGTAACACCACAGATAACACTAGTGCTGATAATGTGGTAGTGTAAAGGCCCTTTTACACGGGCCGATGTGTCTCTCTGCCCTGATCGGCGCTCGGGCAGGGAGCCTTTACACGGCCCGATGAATCGAGCGCCGGGCCGCACGAGTGATCGCTGTATCGCTCGTGCGGCCCGGAAGCTCCATACTGTCAGGCGCACATCGCCTGTTTACACAGGCCGATGTGCGCCCGACAGATTGGATCTTTTGTAGAAACCAAAAGATCCAATCAGCCGACGAACGAGCGTTTTGCTCGTTCGTCGGCTGATTAGGGTCACTTTTACACGGGCCGATTATCGGCACTAGCGTTCCTAGGAACGATTTTTCCGCCGATAATCGGCCCGTGTAAAAGGACCTTTACCTGCAGTCCTTTGTAACACCACAGATAACACTAGTGCTGATAATGTGTTAGCGTTACCTGCAGTCCTATGTAAAACCACAGATAAGGCTACTTTCACACTAGCGTTTTTAAATTCCGGTATTGAGCTCCGTCATAGGGGCTCAATACCAGAATAAAACGCTTCAGTTTTGTCCCCATTCATTGTCAATGGGGACAAAACTGAACTGAAGACAACGGAATGCTCCTGAAAGCATTCTGTTCCGTCTTCAGACCGGAGAACAAACCGCAGCATGCTGCGGTTTGCTCTCCGGTCCAGGCATCCGCACCAAGACGGATCCGGAATGACCCCCAATGCAAGTCAATGGGGGCGGATCCGTCTGGTGTGACCACAATGGTAACCGGATCCGCCCTCCATTGACTTTCAATGGAGTTCATGACGGATCCGGCTACACATACACACATACAGACATAGACATACACATAAACATACACACACATATAGACATACAAATACACATACATACTTACATGCTCCCCGGCAGGTCTTCAGAGCGGCGTAGGGACAGGTCGGCGCGCACAGATGACGATTCCACCAGGCGCCCAGCAGAGGGCGCTGTGGGGAATCGTCACCTGTGCAAGCCGTCCTCCTCCTCCGGCGCTCCGAAGACCTGCCGGGAGCATGTAAGTATGTGTGTGTGTTTGTTTGTCTATATGTGTGTGTGTATGTATGTACTGTGTGACATGTGTGGGGCCGGAGCACGGTTCCGGCTCCACACATGTCGCTGCGGCAGTCCTGATCCGGCAGCACCCTTCACCTGCCGGATCAGGCCTGCCGCTAATGTGAAAGTAGCCTAACACTAGTGTAGATCATGTGGTAGTGTTATATACTTCCTTGGCGTGCCTCCCTGTGCCTCTCCCACGGGACTCCATGCTGGTGGCACTGCCTCCTCTTCCATCTTTTTCTTTTTGCCCCCACAGAAGGTCCTGATGCAGCTGCATCAAGACATAGGAACACTGTGGGCATGATGATGGTGACACACACACACACGGACACACACACACGGACACACACACAGGGACAGACACACAGAGGGACAGACACATCTGTGCCCCTTTCACAGTGGAAATACCCTTTTTGTGCCCCCTCACAATAGTTATGCCCTCTCTGTGGCCCCTTCACAGTAGTAATGCCCTCTGTACCCTTTAACAGTAGAAATGCAAATTGTGCCCCCTTCACAGTAGTAATGCCCATTGTGCCCCTTCACAGTAGTAATGCCCATTGTGTCCTCTTCAAACTAATAATGCCTATTACGCCCCCTTCACAGTAGTAAAGCCCTCTGTGTCCCCTTTATCGTAGCAATGCCCTCTGTGCCCCCTTTATAGTAGCAATGCCCTGTGTGCCCCCTTTATAGTAGCAATGCCCTATGTGCCCCCTTTATAGTAGCAATTCCCTGTGTGCCCCCTTTATAGTAGCAATTCCCTGTGTGCCCCCTTTATAGTAGCAATGCCCTGTGTGCCCCCTTTATAGTAGTAATGCCCTGTGTGCCCCTTTATAGTAGCAATGCCCTGTGGGCCCCCTTTATAGTAGTAATGCCCTCTGTGCCCCATTATAGTAGCAATGTCCTCTGTGCCCCTTTATGGTAGTAATGCCATCTGTGCCCCTTTATAGTAGTAATTCCCTCTGTGCCGCCTTTGTGATATTGATGCCTTTATGCCCCCTTTGTAGTAGTAATGCCCACTGTGCCCCATTATGGTAGTAATGCCCACTGTGCCCCCTTTGTAATAGTAATGCCCTCTGTGTTCCCCTTTGTAGTAGTAAGGTCCAATGTGCCCCCCTTATGAAAGTAATGCACACTGTGCCCCCTTTGTAATAGTAAAGCCCTCTGTGCCCCCCTCTGTAGTAGTAATGCCCACTGTGCCACCTTATGTTAGTATTGCCCACTGTGCCCCCTTTGCAATAGTAATGCCCTCTGTGCCCCCTTTGTAGTAGTAATGCCCACTCCTCTATACCCCCTTTATAGTAGACATGCCACCTGTGCCCTCTCTGTGTTTAAAAAAAAAAAACACAGTACCTACTCACCTTGTCCTGCTCCTGAAGTCCTCTCTTCCCTGCAGACACAGATATCTCTGCAGCACTGTGTGGGGGCGTAGCTTATGCAGATTCCCGGGCTGCAGGCTTCGCCCACACAGGCCGGGCAGCGCGATCCCTGCGTGCAGGCTGATTGGTGGAGAGGTAAATGACAGGACCGCAGCTCCCTGCGCTCCAGGGGGGAGGGGGATGGGGGTGGCGTGGTTGCAGGCTGAATGGGCAGCTTAAATGGACCACTGGTGGCATCCATCAGCAGTGTTTAACTACTGTGTGGATTGCCGCCCTCTCAAAAACACAGAAAACTGCTGCCTGAGGCAAGATTTAATCTCAACTTATGGCAGAAGCGGCCCTGAGTAACATTTTGTAGAATATATATATCTCCTATATTACTAGGAGGACTACTGACATTTATATACACTAAAACTAGTATTGTCATTAAAGGGGTTGTCCGGGTTCAGAGCTGAACCCAGACATACCCACATTTTCACCCAGGCAGCCTGCTTGACAAGATCATCGAAGCATTTCATGAATGCTTGAATCGCACAGGGCAAAGGCATTTTGTCTAGTTCCAGTGACGAACCAGGCTGTGCCAGGCAGAGGTTTCCGCCCTGCCGAAGCCTCCACTTGGCAGTCTGTTATTGTAAATAAAAGAGCCCTTGCCCTGCGCGAACTAGCACAGGGCAAGGTAGCGCATCAGGGCATGACATGCTCCGATGCTCTTGTCAGGCAGGCTGCCTGGGTGAAAATATGGTTATGTCCGGGTTCAGCTCTGAACCCGGACAAACCCTTTAATGTTAGGTTTGTCAACAGCTGCTAGTAGAGGTTTGTGTTTTTTTGAGTCTGAAAATTTGTGATTGGCAATTAGATACAAGATGGAAAGAGACTAATTATATTTGCATCAGTAACACAAGTGGTGGCGGTGTGAGTTATAGAAGTACACAGAAAGTCCTTTTAGAGTTATAGCTACCATATTTTTCACTCTATAAGGTGCATCTGACCAAAAGACGCAACTAGGTTTTAGAGGAGAAAAATAATAAAAAATATTTTTCATCAGATCCACATAAGACCCACAATCTTCATCAGACCCCAGATCAGACCCCCAGTCAGGTCATAGTCCACACTCACGTGCACTACGTACAGAGCGTGGCGCAGAGCAGCGCTAGACTGACAGCTTCCTGCATCTTCTGTGTACTAATGAGCTCTCTTAGTATTCACTTTATAGGACTTACTTTTGGGGGAACAAGTGAGTCTTATAGGGGGAAAATATGGTACTTTTTGTCTCCGGGGAGAGGCATTTATAGTTCATTGGTTATTGGTAAAAAAAAAAAAAAAACTTGTGATACTAACCTCCTTGTCCCTTGTATGACATATATACACTGTGACTTAAAGGGTTTCTCCAGGAATTAAAAAAATAAAATTACTGAAAATACTTAATTATTATGTTATTATAAATATGTTCCCAAATACCTTTCATTAATTATAATGGCTCGTTTGTCAGGGGCACAATCATCAGGGGAAAAAAAATGGCTTCCATCCTATTAGTAAACAAATCCTAGGGTCATCAGCTGAATCTCTGTGGGAATGGAGATCATGAGGAGACATGAAGTACAGAGAGGAGGTGGGGATGTGGCTATTGAGCAGCAGCAGCACTAGTACAGTATGCAGTCTCCATTACTACAGCCCCACATTACCACAGTCTGTCCTGTCCATCGTCCCTGTACTTCATGTCTCCTCATGAACTTGATCCCCACAGCTGTATTCAGGATCATAATCTGACAAGCAGAGCAGAGAGGAGGATGAGGCAGCTCTTTAACTAAGTGTTCTGAAGTAACCTGTCCTCCTGTGTGATTAGGACAGGTTTTTGATTAGGATAGTAGCTATTTTATGTCTCCTAATGATTGCTCCCTAGAGAAAACAAGACATTATATCTAATGAAAGACATTTGGAAATATTTTTATAATAAAGTAAGATTTAACTATTTTAGTGTTTTCTTCAATCCCAGAGAACCCCTTTAAAGGAAATGTGTCACTATTTTTTTCTGTAAGTTAAAACCAGATAGTGACACATATTGTAAATTTTTTAATTATATTTCTTGAACCTGATTATGAAGGCTGCCATCTTGCCTAAGGTGTTCTTAACAGCATTTATGAGAGATATGCTTTACCGTGGGCACAATCGGCCATAGACACAATGGACAGGAGGGGACCTCACTGATTTCTATAGGAAAGTTTTCTAGGCATGCTCTGTGCTCTGTGTACAGGTCAGGAGGGAGTAGATATGCTTTGACAATCACCTATTGTGAATGATGGATCTGGTGTTATCTATAAATATGTGATATCTGTCAATGTAATCCGTAATGAAAATCAGATAACTCCAGTAAAGTGATCTGTACAGATCAAGAAGTGACGTCTATTAGAAGCTTAGTGGTCAGTGTGAAAACTGCAATAAAAAAAAATATATAGATATTGACATTAAAATAACATCACTAAAACTCTTTAAAAACACATTTAACATAAAAACTGTACCATTTTCTGAGGACACATTCCCTTTAACCTTAATCCATCATCAACATATTTTAGCTTCCCTGGACCAAATCTCTTTTTGGCACTTCAGCCTATCTCTAGCAGTATGGCATATTAAGCTAGCTTAGTCTCTCTGCCATCAAGTCATGAACTATCAAACCTTCTGGCAACTAGATCCTTCCAAGTCCTGCCCCATTGATCCAAGTGGGTAGTAACACCCACCTGCGTCACAATGCTGGTAGCTAAGGCAGAATGTGGCCTATTCACAACTATGGTGCTTGGGTCTATATTTTCCCAAGGTTACGTCAGATGGACATGTACAGAACAGACTCCCAACAGCCAGTTTCACGCTAATACATCTGTAGAGCAGTACTGGCTTAGATATAAGCCTAGATTGTGTCTCAGGGCCTGTTTTAAAGGTCGAACTTTGACTCATATGATAGCTACATTACATCTGGTGACATTAGAGGCTCAGCTTTCTTTTCTTTTTGGAAAAAGAACTAATTTGACTACCTTTTTCCCAGAGGAGCATTGCCTGTAAGATTCCTTATGCCTACTAGGTGCTCAACACAAGGAGAAACAGTTCACCACCGATCCTGACAAAGGCCTCTCACGCAGTTACGCCAGTTCTTTCTGGTCTGCACTGATGAGGAGCAATTATCCCAAAAACATCTGCCTGCAGATGAGGTACTGACTTAGCTACAATCCTATATTATGTTTCAAGGCCTGTTTAAAAGGTCAAACATGAACATGATCAGATGAGGTCAGGTTGACCAGTTGAAGGACTTCCCTTGGATGAATCATGAGTCTCCATGATTAGGTTGGAATAGTGTATGTTGCTTCTCTTTACCTTATGCATCAATCCATCTCTCTGGAGGTTTATGTTGTTTTGTCTTGTCTGTATCGACTATGGCTACTGCCCACCAGCCACATGGCCCGTTTGTGTGATAGTATGCACGTTCTCGATATTGGAAGTTATGATGTTTCTCGGAAACCCTGTGGTCTTCACTGACCTGCAATGAACAAAATGGGTTCCTCCAGAATAATCCACCAGTATATAGCCACACCCGTTTTGGGGATCAACATTAGGGAAAATTCTCCCCATACTCCTCCTTGCAAGTGTCTTTACATCAAGTGCAGCCATTTGGCCAGCAGTTTTATTTTATCTCTCCAGACAGTCAGGATAGTCTCTTGTTCTTCTATTCTCATACAATGACCATGCTTGCAGCATTACATGTGACCAGCCATTAGACATGGGCTGTGTTAAGACTAATTTTATGTCCCTATGTGACACAATTGAAGGCTGGAGAGTTATATAATACACAGAAAGTCCACTTTTAGGTTTATAACAACTTTTTAGCAACTGTGGGACATATTTATTAAGAACAACGTTTTAGATGCCGGTCTTAATAAGGCCCTGCGCTGGCAATGGATCCGCCGAAGTTATGTAGTGATCCCGGCCTCTTCATAACTTCAGTGTATCCTCCACCAGTTCTAAATGTAAGACAGCTTCCTAGCTGTCTTACATTTATACCTTTTTCTACGCCCACAATTTTAGACCTGGCGTGAGCAGGGAGAAATCCCCAATTTTAGACCTGGCGTGAGCAGGGAGAAATCGCAGATTGAGGTACAACTAACCTTTGCACTGCAATCTGTGCCTGAAATACACCTAATATAGGTGTATTTCAGCTTAATAAGTGACCCCCTGTGTTCTTTTCCAGTTAGAGGCACATGCAGTTTAATGGTTTTTTCTATCAACATAAAACACGGCGATACTGGGTGGTGCGGAGTCTCTTATTTGCCCAACTGTACATGCGCCGTGACTTCTCAATACAAAATTTGGCCTTTAAGGACTCTCTCTCTTAATCCATTCTCATCATATTCTGACTTTCCAGGCCCAAATCTTTTTGGCACTTCAGCCTGTTTCCAGCATTAGTGTGAGGTCAGCTAGCCTAGTCTCTCTAACACCCAGCAACCAACTGTCAATCTCTCCAATAGGTAGTATCTCCCATCCCAACAATTGTAAATTGGTATGTGCTCTTAAGCCTCCCTACACACTAGCACAATTTAGTGATCATAATATACATTACTTTCTAAAACAGGAATAAAGGCCCTTTTACACGGGCCGATTCTTCTCCCTGCCCGAGCGCCGATCAGCGATATCGGCGCTCGGGCAGGGAGCCTTTACACGGCCCGACGAATCGAGCGCCCGGCCGCACGAGTGATCGCTGTATCGCTCGTGCGGCCGGGAAGCTCCATACTGTCAGGCGCACATCGCCTGTTTACACAGGGCGATGTGCGCCCGACAGATTGGATCTTTTGGTTTCTACAAAAGATCCAATCAGCCGACGAACGAGCGTTTTGCTCGTTCGTCGGCTGATTAGGGCCACTTTTACACGGGCCGATTATCGGCACTAGCGTTCCTAGGAACGATTTTTCGGCCGATAATCGGCCCGTGTAAAAGGACCTTAACAGTTTTGTTTTAGTTTGAATAACAATGGGACTTAAAGGGGCTTTTCGGAGTACAATATTGATGACCTATCCTCAGGATAGGACATCAATATCTGACTGGTGGGGATCCAACTCTGGCACTCCCACCGGTCAGCTGTTTGAAGAGGCAGCGTCACTCTAGTGAGCACTGCAGCCATGTCCTAGGCCAATGATGATACAAGTGCATCTCAATAAATTAGAATAACATCAAAAAGTTGTTTTTTGCAATAATTCAGTTCAAAAAGTAGAACATATATTTTATAGAGTCATTACAGAATGAACTTTTTCAAGTGTTTATTTCTGTTAATAATTATGGCTTACAGCCAAGGAAAACCCAAAAGTCATTATCTCGGAAAATTAGAATATTATATTTGACCAACACCTTTGACCACTGAGCAACAATCCAGTTCTTTTTCTCCTTGGCCCAGGTAAGACGCTTCTGGCGTTGTCTATTGGTTATGAGTGGCTTGACACATGGAATGCGACAATTGTAGCCCATGTCCTGGATACGTCTGTGTGTGGTGGCTCTTGAATCACTCCAGCACTCCAGCTGACTCCAGCAGCAGTCCACCCCTTGTGAATCTCCCTCAAATTTAGGAAAGGCCTTTTCTTAACAATCCTATCAAGGCTGCAATTCTCCCTGTTGATTGTGCACCTTTTTCTACCACCCTTTTTCCTTTCACTCAACTTTCCATTAAAGAGGTTCTCCAAGTTAAATTTATTGATGACCTATCCTCAGGATAGGTCATCAATATTAGATTGGAGGGGGTCCGACACCCGCACTCCCGCCGATCAGCTGTTAGAAGAGAAGGCGCGCGCCGTACCAGCGCTGCCTCCTTTTCATTGTTTACATGCTGGCCGTAACAGGGGTAGTGGTGAGTAGGTGTAATTACACCTAACCGCCCCATTCATTTCAATGGGAAGAATCGCTCCCATAGACTTGTATGGAATGAGCCTTCCCATTGAAATGAATGGGGCAGTTAGGTGTAATTACACCTATTCACCACTACCCCTGTTACGGCCAGCATGTAAACAATGAAGAGGAGGCAGCGCTGGTACGGCGCGCGCCTCCTCTTCAAACAGCTGATCGGCGAGGGTGCCGGGTGTCGGAACCCCGCCGATCTGATATTGATGACCTATTCTGAGGATAGGTCATCAATAAATTTAACTTGGAGAACCCCTTTAATATGCTTTGATACAGCACTCTGTGAACAGCCAGCTTCTTTAGCAATGACCTTTTGTGGCTTTTGTGTCCACTCTACAATGTACAGTACAGCACTGTGCTTGGTATGCTGTGAAGAACTTGCAGTTCTCATTGGAGCACTGCAACCTCGTCAAAAGGCTGATCGGCGGGGGTGCAGGGAGTCGAGCCCCACTGATAAGATATTAATCAGATACTGAGGATAGGTCATTAATACTGTGCTCCTATTTTTAAGAGTCATAAACATCTGCATGAAAAAAATGATCTTGGTTGCTTTATCATGGCCGAGTTTGGTCCGTGAAATGCAGTCTATGTGACTGCAAAATTTCCGTGACTGACCTCGGGTCATGTGAGCTGAACTAGCTGCATCATAGTGATCAATGATGCTGTAAGTTCCAGCTTGACTTTGGGTTTACTGTCCCATACTCACACCATCATTTGAATGTAGGAAAGGAGACTCTTGGTTGGGCTGAAACTTACAGTATCACAGATCACTATAATGCAGTGAGTTCGGCTCACATGAGCCGCGGTCAGTCCAGGAAAAGTGGTTGTCACACGGACCACATTTCACGGAACACAACGTGGTCATGTGAAAGTAGCCTAATAGGAAGAACCACACATATCACTATAGATTCTCTTCTCTGTTTTCTCAGGCCATTACAGGGATGGCAATTGATAACCACTTACTAGCTCTGAGAGAGCTGGCACGAGAGCACTGTAAGGAATTGCCAGAGCTTTTTGCAGACGAAATGCACATGTTGAGCAATCGATTTATACTTTCTACTAGCCAGGTAAGCATTTCAAAAAGTATCACATATTTTTAACAGCATGTGTGACCATGTCTTTTTATGTAGTATAGAAATTTTGGTGATGACAATATAAGAGGATAAACTATCTAAACTATAGTCATTTAATTGATACTAAGTAAGGAAAAAAGCACATACAATATATACTTGTATGCACTGCTACTCGTATGACTTTTCTGTATGGTTACACCCTGAACAAGATGTGCAGCCAACAATATGTAAAGTGAATAGGGGATAAATCATAACAGTGATCATTCATGCCCCTTTATTAAGTGTTGTGTGAAAGGCACTTTAAATCAGTGCCTATCGATTTAAAGGGGTATTCCGCTTATATGAAGGTATCTCCTATTCACAGGATAGGGGATAACTATAAGATCGGTGGGCATCATACTGCTGGGACCATCACTGATCACAAGAGCAGGGACTCCTTAACTTGAGGGGCCAGTCAGGCTTTTGCGTAACCATTCCATTCATTTCTATGGGAGTTCCAGAGATAGCTGCGTACAGTGCTCCACTAACTCCAGAACTCCCAGAATGTAGCGGGTGTGAGCATGCCTGACTGCCTGCTCTGTTCTTTACAGGGGCTTCATGGTGTACGGGGTTTCCGTTCTCGTGACTGGTGGGGGTCCTGTTGCTGGGAATCTAAAAGAAATAACTATAGGATAACTTCATAAATATTGTCAATCTGCACTTCTTATTTGCCGTCATCGTAGACTTATAAATCATTAATCGGGCTGTGTAAAGGTCCCTTTAAATGGGACAATTCAGAAGCTGATTGTCAAGAGGGAATTGCCTGCTCATCAGTGGAGGAGACTCCTGCATTTACATGCAGTGATCTCCTCCATGGTATGGGGAGGAGTGATTGCTAAAGCCATCACTCATCCCCATACAGACTCGTTTGCCGGCAGCAGAGCGTGTTTAGACAGCACGATCTGCTGCCAGGAAATAACGATTCAGATGCCTTCATTTCATTCACTCATCGGGTAATTGGCGGCACCTTTACACCACCAGATAATCGCTAACATGAACGCAAGTGATGAATGCAAGTAAGGATTATCTGGTGGATATAGGGCCCTTTAGACGTTCCTATTGGCAAAATCAGATGAGATAAGAATTGCTGGAATATTGTGAATGTTTCTACTGTATTGAATGTAGAAGGTCTCTGCAGAACAATGATGTTTTCTTTTATTTTTCCTGAAAGAATGAGTCACTCATCCTAATCCCTTATGGGGCCGTGTGAGTGCTCTGGTGAATCAGACTTGTGGTTTTAATAGTGTTCATGAGAAATATCCAAACAAAGTCTACAGCTTGGTAGGATATTTCAGGCCAGTTTATAGGCAGTGGATTCATAAACACGCTCTATGATGCCTACCCAATATTCCATCAGTGGGAAGAGCGCTGAAATGTTCAAACACGTCTTTGTTTCTCCAGGGAAAATCTGCTCCAGAGCTGTCAGAGAGTCACTTGTGTCTGCTGATATAAACATACGCTCTCTGTCAACAGCTATCTGGACTAAACCTGGACAAAAACATTAGATTATATGCAGATATTCAAAGATCCAGCTTATGTTAGTTGCAATTGCTCTTATGTGTATGACCAGCACTGACCTCAGATCTGAGATTGTCAGCAGATCTTACCAAATTTAAGGTATCCAAACATTTTGGATATGATTTAGATCAGACATCTGTTTCTCCCATCTCCTCCCAACATACAATGGGAAGAGTGGAATAGGCTACTGCCAGACACCTCTGCCAGTGGCTTATCTCCCATGGCAGGGATCACTCCAGCTGTTCTAAAACTACAACTCCCAGAATCCTCCTTTCACTTCTATAGGAGTTACAAGAACAGCTGAGTTACAAGAATGCTGGGAGTTGCAGTTTCACAGCAGCTGGAGTGCCAAAAGTTGCTGACCCCTGCCCTGACTAGCGCAGATTGCTTCCAATCATTTAGATGGACATGGGTGACCACTAATGTGATACACTCCTCAACATTGAAATTGCAATACCAAGAAGGAAAAGTTGTGGCATTATGAAAATGAGAGGATCAATAGACATGCTAATGATATGCAAATGATAAAAATGGATACAAAATATTCAAAACTTCTCAAGTGTGGAAATAACTGGCACGTAGACAAACACGAGGTATTGCACAATCATTCCACATGACTTGATCCAATTTTTGAGGTTTCATGTGTGGCTAAAAACTTTGCTTTTGATCTGGCTTTTATACCCCTCCCACATGCCACAGATTGAAGCTAGGTGCTTGAAAATTTGATAATTTGCTGACTTTTGCTACTTCCTCGATTTGCATAACCTTACAGCTTGTTCTTTTTGGTGTTACAATTTCAATGTTGAGGAGTGTATTTATACTTTAAAGGGAGTCTTTCACCTGTTTTTCACCTATATAACTAAGAGCACTACCCCACAGAAAATTGTAGACACATCCCAACATATCTGTGTACTGTGTGTCTGTATTACATGTCCAGGAAAAGCACTTTTATTCTGCTAGAAAACAGCTCCCAAGTGCCCGGCTGAAAGTGAAACTAAAAACAGCTTTCTCTCCCGACTCGATTTCTAACGGCTATATCTTCTGATATACTGGATATAAGGTCAGAACTATTTTTCTATCTGCTACCAATCCCAAGATATGAGCAGCTAAAGCAGCCCTTCGCTCTTCAGTCTGGTTTGCTTTGGGCACTTGCAGCAGCAGAGCCGGACACTTGGGAGCTGTTTTCCAGCAGAATAAAAGTGCTTTTCCTGGACATGTAATACAGACACAAAGTGCACACAGGTATGTCTGGGATGTATCTGCAATCTTCTATGGGGCACTGCTCTTAGTTATATATGTGAAAAACAGGTGAAAGACTCCCTTTAACCAATAAACCTTCCAGTATAGCAATAGAGGTGTCTATTTGGTTCAGCTCAACTCAGTGGTCAATTGTTAATGGGGCTTTGAAATGAAGTTTATATTTGTGAACTATCCATTTAGTAAGTTTAATCACAGCATTCCAGGGGAAAATTTTTGCAAGTTAAAATCCACCTTGGAGTATGATTATATACAGATATAAAATAAATATAGTAATCTGAAATGGGCCGGGGGCCAGGAGCTCTAGGTGCTCATAAATCGCACCACTTCCTTACAACATTAGCAGTTTACAGTAAAGGAACAGCTGGGCTTTCAACAGAAAAGGCTGAGTTGGGAGGGTGCATGGTCAGAGCACTATGTGAGAAGTTGAAGCACCGGTTAGATTCTGCAATTTATCTGGCAATTTAGGCAAAAACTCATTAATCTCAAGGCCCTATGAGTGTGTAACAAGGTGTGCAGCTTCCCAAAATTGCTTCTGTTACCCCTATCATGACGGATGGCAAAGCTAGGGAAGGGACAGAGAAGGAAGCCCAAGATGAGGCCACACTTGTTACTCCTGTCCGCCCCAGACATGCTGCTGAACAGCAAAAAATGTGAAGAGAGGGATCAGGGAGCAGCTGCTTCACGAGGACCCATTCTGAAGAGAGGGATCGGGGAGCAGATGTTAATATTCTTCAAGATGGAGCTTTGTGTGAAGCTCCCCAGGACCAGCAGCAGGGAGTGGCCGGTCACTAATCAAATTGAATCTTATGCAGAGATGATGTGAATGCAAAAAACAAGTGAAGAAACAGCGGCCAACAGTATACTTGCTGATATTATGAAACCAATATATCAGTTGCTCCACTGCTGTGGAAAAGAGAGTCACGTTAAAGATGTGCTCATGTGAACATTCCTATGAGAAGGGATGTTCAGCAGCATGGCAGACTGTTAGAGGCTGTTAAGGCCAAACAAGATGATTTAGAAAATTGCCTTCCAAAAATAACGTATAAATAATTCCTGAAAATGATTCTAACCCAACAGAATGTTCTGAGCCTTGGATACTAAACATCCTCCTAAAAGATACACTCACTTACACAGTCCCTTGTTCACAGTTGAGCAAGGACATTGTGTTCCCACAAGACCACTGAAACCAGGGAGCTCTCCATGCACAATGCAACAAAAATACTTTTTTGTCACCTTTCAATAACAGCTGTGTTAATATAGTAGATGTATGGTTTATGGTCACCAGGGGCCGGGTCAGAAGCTGTAGTGTGGCACATGATGACAGTGATTTCTTCTTTTATTTTGCATTTCATTTTTTTTTTTTTTTACACGTCATGTCCCCCACAAGGTCATACAAGACCTTTGGGGGACATTTAAACATTATATTTTTTAAATTGCTGATTTCTTATGTAACTAGGGCTGACATATTACAGTTACAGTGAGAATACAGGTCCCCAAAGGATTTACTATGTTCTAAAGCCTGACTGCATAGCTCATCTGAGCCTGTTAAAATACAGCAGCTCATGCAGATACCCAGCCCCAAGCAATCATGATTGCTACTAGCATTGCTACTTTCTATTCTGTATACACAGCGTTAATTGAGCACTGTGTATATAGTGATGGAAAAGGCAGAGATGTTAAAACAAAAAAACATCCCTGCCTTCTCTATGGAGATCCCAGCTGTCACTGGCAATGGACTCCCCTGTCCCACAGCTACACAATTAGCATGCAGCTGCTAACTCTGCAAGTAGGTTCAGGAATGTCCTTGCAGAGATAAGCACAGACCACCTGGAGCAGTCCAGAAGTGGTTAAAGGGATTCTTCAGCCTTGATATTTATGCAACAGTTCCTCTATCTATTGCATACTGTCCCCGTATACCTGCCACTCCGGCTATTTTGCAAAATTAATGGCATCTGTAGAGATTTGGTGTGGAAGAAGAACAGTCTAAGAATTAGGTTGGAGAAGATTCAAAGTGGAGGGATCATGGCTATACTACGTATCAGCTCAGCTAAAGCACCAACAGGGGTGGGGGGCTGTTTGGCATACCTCACCTACCGTAGGAAGGCGATCTGCCATTTACTAAGCACTAGCCAGTTGTGGAATACCTTTTGAAGTGGGTAGGTTAGTAAGTACAGTGGAGAAAAAAAAGTATTTAGTCAGCCACCAATTGTGCAAGTTCTCCCACTTAAAAAAATGAGTGAGGCCTGTAATTGACATCATAGGTAGACTTCAAGTATGAGAGACAAAATGAGAAAACAAATCCAGAAAATCACATTGTCTGATTTTTAAAGAATTTATTTGCAAATTATAGTGGAAAATAAGTATTTGGTCAATAAAAAGGTTCATCTCAATACTTTGTTATATATCCTGTGTTGGTAATGACAGAGGTCAAACGTTTTCTGTAAGCCTTCACAAGGTTTGCACACACTGTTGCTGGTTTGTTGGCCCACTCCTCCATGCAGATGTCCTCTAGAGCAGTGATGTTTTGGGGCTGTCGCTGGGCAACACGGACTTTCAACTCCCTCTAAAGGTTTTCTAATGGGTTGAGATCTGGAGACTGGCTAGGCCACTCCAGGACCTTGAAATGCTTCTTAGAAAGCCACTCCTTCGTTGCCCTGGTGGTGTGCTTGGGATCATAGTCACGCTGAAAGACCCAGCCACGTTTCATCTTCAATGCTCTTGCTGATGGAAGGAGGTTTGCACTCAAAATCTCACGATACATGGCCCCATTCATTCTTTCATGTATACAGATCAGTCATCCTGGTCCCTTTGCAAAGATACAGCCCCAAAGCATGATGTTGCTCCCCCATGCTTCACAGTAGGTATGGTGTTCTTTGGATGCAACTCAGCATTCACTGTCCTCCAAAAATGACGAGTTGTGTTTCTACGAAACAGTTCTACTTTGGTTTCATCTGACCATATGACATTCTCCCAATACTCTTCTGGAACATCCAAATGCTCTCTAGTAAACTTCAGACGGGCCCGGATATGTACTGGCTTAAGCAGGGGGACACATCTGGCATTGCAGGATCTGAGTCCATGGCGGCATAGTGTGTTACTGACGGTAGCCTTTGTTACGTTGGTCCCAGCTTTCTGCAGGTCATTCACTAGGTCCCCCCGTGTGGTTCTGGGATTTTTGCTCACAGTTCTTGTGATCATTTTGACCCCACCGGGTGAGATCTTGCGTGGAGCCCCTGATGGAGGGAGATTATCAGTGGTCTTGTATGTCTTCCATTTTCTAATTATTGCTCCCACAGTTGATTTCTTCACACCAAGCTGCTAGCCTATTGCAGATTCAGTCTTCCCAGCCTGGTGCAGGTCTACAATTTTGTTTCTGGTGTCCTTCCACAGCTCTTTGGTCTTCACCATAGTGGAGTTTGGAGTGTGACTGTTTGAGGTTGTGGACAGGTGTTTTTTGTACTGATAGCAAGTTTAAACAGGTGTCATTACTACAGGTAATGAGTGGAGGACAGAGGAGCCTCTTAAAGAAGAAGTTACAGGTCTGTGAGAGCCAGAAATCTTGCTTGTTTGTAGGTGACCAAATACTTATTTTCAACCATAATTTGCAAATAAATTCTTTAAAAATCAGACAATGTGATTTTTGTCTCTCATAGTCGAGGTCTACCTATGATGTCAATTACAGGCCTCCCTCATCTTTTTACGTGGAAGAACTTGCACAATTGGTGGCTGACTAAATACTTTTTTCCCCCACTTTACCTATATTAGATAAAAGTTATTGTTTTTAAATATATTTTTGAAAAGAATTTTTGGTGACATTTTTAATTTTGCATGTCAATATCTATATAAAAAAAAATAACCGAACTATTAAAATATACACACTACAATGGAAAGAATATCCAAATGGACGAATAGGTAAATTTTGGACCTCAGAGCCCTTACACAGCCCCACAGAAGGAAATATAAAAAAAGTTGTGGGTGTCAGTATATTTCAATACAAAGAAATTTTTCAAACTTTTTTTTTAATACATTACCAAACCAATATAAATTTGTTATTGCTGTAATCGTACTGACCCACAAAATAAATTACATTTTTACCACCCAGTGAACACTGTAAATATGAAACTCGTATAACAATGGCACAGTTGCATTTTCTTTCCAATTCCACCCATGAACAATTTTTTACAGCTTCCCAATACAGCTTATGGAAAATTATATGTTGCCATTAGAAAAAACAAATTGAAAAAAGCCCTCATATGGTTCTGTGAACGGAAAAATAAAAGTGTTATAGCTTCTGGAAGGCAGGAAAGAAACAAAAAAAAAAGAAAGAAAATTGTTTATGAGAAGAAGAGATTAAAGACACCCTAAAGATATTGTGCTTACTATTACAAACTGGGTTTTCTCAAACAGACAAATGTTGATATCTATAATTTCCAGTGACGGTTTTATACTTGCTTTTCAGGTTCCTACCACAATGGAAATGTTCTGCTGCTATGGTCCAGTCGTGCCAAATGGATACGGTGCCTGTTACAACCCACAGCCTGAAAACATCCTCTTCTGCATCTCAAGTTTTCGTGACTGCAAAGAAACGTCATCCGACATGTTTGCCAAAGCAGTGGAAGAAAGTTTAACTGCCATGGGGGACCTATGTGTACAGTATAACACTAAGGCCCAAACACCAGTGAAGGAAAGAAAGTCCGAACCAAAGAATGGACACTGAACCTAGCTTACTATTTAACATACAGTATAGGTAGAATATTATTTATTTTCCATACATATATCATATTTTTGAATGTATATTTTGGGGGAAATGTTTACTAGAGTATAAATAAATGTAGAGTTCATACATTGCACTGCTAAAACAAAAAAAAAAGAATACTTCCTTCACACGTAGATTTTATAGGGCTTTTTTTGTTTGAAAAAAAATCAAGTGTTTCTTATAGATTGTTGCATCTGTTTGTGGCACTTTTAGTGTTTTTTTTTGTCTGTAACACTTTAAACAGTTGTTTTTCTAGAGTCTCCTAGGAGACTATGGCAGAAATGCAAGGAAGGACAGTTTACCTAGAACATAATATGATGTAAAGGAAAAAGAAAGTGCTAAAATGCTAACAATATAATGCACTATAGACTTTAAAGTAACTGGTAACATTAAAAATGCTAAGAAATTACATTAAAATGCTGAAAATCACAACAAAGAAAATGGCAGAAATGCTCACAAAACATATTTGGCATACCATCTTAACAGTAACAGTCACTTGTCAGATTGAGTGAAAAAAAAAATACAAAAACGTAACAAAATGTGAGCCACTAATTTGTGGATAATGATATGAGCAGTCATATTGTAAAAGACTGGATTCTCTTATTCTGAAGTAGCCTGGTGCTGGAGTTGCCTCTAAAATTTACCCTTTGACTTCTAGAGTTAAAGAGTGCAATAAGAATGCACGTCCATTCATGAGTAAAGCAGAAATTGTAGGTTATTTTTCTATTAGATTGTATGTAAAATTAATTTTACTGAACAAAATAATATCATATAAAATGATAATGTTGTATAATTATGTAAATAACGCAATATTTGATTAACGTTGCCGAGGTCTCTCATTAGTGGAAGCACACAGCAATTACACTGTAATAAGCAATACCTCAAATACATTTCCGACACTAAATTACATTAGAAAACATCTAATGAGTCAAGGTTTTTGCGGATTCTATCATGTACATCATAACCTGTTTTCTATTTTATTTCACTGTATGAAGCCTAAATATATTTCCATAGCAATATATCAATAAGTCATGGCATGTTATCATGAACAGGGGATACATAGCAGTACAGCCACACGGGTATTTTAGCTTTTAATGCAGTGTGATCAACTTAAAGGGGTTATCCCATAATTAATGTAAAAAATCAGACTACAATATAGTACATGATAATCTCCTTCTAAAAAAAACTAGAACCAGCCTTGTACCTCACATGGATCCAGAGATCTCCTCATTCATTGTTCTGCTAGATTTATATTAACCTGGCAGCTCAAGGGGAGTGTCTATTCTGCTGCAGCTCAGGAGGCAGTTGAAGGATGAAACTGAGCATGTGCAGCCTTCTCAGTAAGCCGGACAAAGAAATAAGAAAATAAGTGGCACTATACAGACGCATTTTATTGAATAACTCGGTTACCATACAAAATTTTTACTTACATGCAAATACAAAAATATTCAGAGCCAGGTGCTGGTTTGAAAACTGTAGAATATTTTTCATGGGACAACCCCTTTACAAGTGTTGATCTGTCGTCAGAATAGGCCATCACTATCTGATCCGGTGGTAGGACACCCTGGAATCCCACAGATCAGCTGTTCTGCAGTGGCAGTAGCTTTGTCTGTTGTGTGGCGGATAGAGCTGGTGACTGCAGTGCTGCATTGAACATCACATCCCATTGCGCAAAAATACCAAATAATAACTCAGCCCACATCTGTACATTTATCCTGTTTTATAGGGGATATCAGGCTAAACAGCACCTGGACATAAGAATTTGATAAATTGCATCCAAACTTGCATATTTCAACAAAATCAGCTGACTAGCTAAAGTTAATGGGGGCCTCCCAACAGATGTCAGAAAAGATATAAATCAGCCAGTTGAATTTCAACATGCTTGACCCTTTTGCTTTCGGGAAGAAAACACGCATGCTTGACTAGAGGTTCCTAGTGGCCACCTGAATGGGAAAGCAGCCCTTCTGCATTGGGAAGTCAGAACTCAATATGACTGTTGTTTGCAGGGGTTTTCTGTGGCAGGGAATGGATTATTTCTGTTCCCTGTCACAACACAGAATAGGGCTGTCCGGCACACACTACATGTAAACTGACGGCTGCCAGCCCAGGGATCGTGCCATTAGTCCATTCATTTACATTGTATTGTTGAAGGGGATAATAGGGGACACTGGTCCAGATGCCCAATGGCAGTTCCATCAATAGAAAGGGCTAGGAAGAATAGGACCTACGCTGAGATTTGCAGATTGGGCACCCGTACCCATAAAAACAAAAGGGATGTGTGCCTGGCCCCATAGAAATTAATGGGTCAATATGATATCCATGAAAAAACTTGAGAGCAGCACCGCAGTAACAAGGTCCATTGGTCCAAGCTTTACGAAAATGAAAATACAGTGGTCCCTCAAGTTACAATATTAATTGGTTCCAGGACGACCATTATATGTGGAAACCATTGTAACCTGAGTAATCGGTTCCAAAGCACCAAAATGTCGTTCGAGATAAAAGAAAATAAAGATTCAAGAAAAGTAAGAAGATAACTAAGACAGCTAAAGCTAGTCCTTACATATAACAGTCAGGAACAGCTGCTGAATAGCAACTAATCCAGCTATTTTACCAGAGAAGTGGTCTTGATTGTTGGATCTAAATCTGAGACATTGTATGATGAGTCTAGTTTCAACTTACGATGGGTCAGAAAAGATCATGGTATGCTGAAAATATTGTATCCTGAGACCATTGTATCTTGAGGGACCACTGTAGCCACTATTTTATTTGATGTTTGTGCCAAACAGGAAGTAATGTAATTTTGACTTAAAGGGGTTCGCCACTTTCTGTTTACTGTTGACCAATGTGTTTGTGAGATGATTATATGGCACTTACTAATATAGCCGTGGTTGAAATTCTGCACCATTTTCTATATTTCATCAGGTATGCCCCTTTGTTTACAGTCTTTTGTGTTGTCCACACAAATATCCTGTCCGTAAGATGGCTGCTGATGGAGGGTCATGTGACCTGGCAAATGACCTCCATGTGATGTCTGCTCCATTCAAATATACTGTACCTGCCATCTGCACTTATTCTGTTGGAAATGTAGTGCAGTGCAGTGTGTTTGAATGGAGAAGACATCACATGGAGGTGATTTGCCTGGTCCCATGAACCTCCATCAGCAACCATTTTATGGACAGGGCCTCACTATGGACAGCATTAAAGACTTTGTTAACAAGGGAGCATACCTTAAGAAATATAGAAAATGGTGCAGAATTTCAACAAAGGCTATATTGGTAAGTCCCTTTTAATCATCTCAGAAGCACATCGGTCAACAATAACCAGAAAGGGGCCAACACCTTTGAGAGTTTTCCAGACTTCCGATATTGATGACCTATACTGTTGATAGGTCAATAATAAATAATTAGTGAGGCTCCAACACCCCACCCTTCTGTGATCAGCTGTTCCTGCAGCCTCAGGCACCAAATTTGCTTTTGAGTGGAAGAGGAAGCACAGCTCCGTTCAAAGTAGAGTGGACGTGCTTGGTTACTGCTGCTCAGCTACCATTGAAGTGAGTGGAGGTTAGGTGTGGTAACGTTGCAAGGCACCTACACATTGAACAAAGCTGTGCTTCCTATTCAGTTCAAAGTGATAGTTTCAATGTAGGAGGCTGCAGGGAACAGCTAATCGGTGTAGGTACAGTATGAGGTGTTGGACTCTCACTAATTGGATATTACTGACTATCCTCAGTATAGGTCATCAATATCTGGAGCCTGGAAGACCCCTTTAACTACCATGAACGCATAGCTAAGCACACTGCAATACAGTATAGATAACTTGTAAATATGTACAGTATATTAACTAGTAAAGTGTGTAATTATTCTAGTCCTAAAGTGAAGCACTGAAGTCTACAAAATGTCTATTGTGCATTGTGTTACATAGAACTAAACTTCAGAAGTCTGGTACCAAAGGAGACAAACTCACTGCTTTTGTTCCTTCATCTCCTTCATCTACATGTACTTAGCTACTACCATGGGACGTTACTTTAGAACAATGTCATGAGTGTCATGATTTATTTGATTTTTAGATTGTGCTGGTTACATGTATAAGGTGAGATCCTCATTAATTGGCTTTAGAAACATGGGGGTATTCTAGCTATAGGTGCATGCCATATGGCAATAATGCGCCCTTGTGAATAAAGCCTTATGCATGTTGAGCAGCTGTAATTTCTTATTGTGTGTTAAAGGGTGTTCAATGTATTACTGTACCCTCTTAAACCATAATACTGTTGCTGTGAACTAATATAATCTGCTTAATAGGTACGCCAGAAATTATAGTAATATATTTAGATCTTATTAGAAGTGAACAGCGGATAAATGAAGAGTGTAGCATTTTATTTTTTCACAATACCATAGTATATTGTTTCACAATGAGACATATTAATGTGAGATTGTTTGAAAACCAGAGAAAAAAGAATATAAAATAATAAAGATATGTTATTTATGAGTTTTTGTTTGTATCATTTAGGCTATATACTGTGAATAAATTGTGTGACACACTGACGTATGATCAGAAAAAGCCCATTACCCCCTCATTCAAGCTCATCATATAAATGGTGCTGAAATACAATGTGTTAACCCAGCACCAGTATATCATAACTAGAAATTCTGCTGGACCGTGTCCTAGAGGCCTAAACACTGGGCTACAAATTAATCCAGCTCACTGACTGTATATATCAGTGACAAATATACTCCCGTGCCAGCCAACTACTCGCAAAACAGATAAAAACATGGAACATTATATAAAGTAGAAGACATCCAAGAGACAATTCGGGATTAAATGGTCACCATAGTTTTAGAAACTATGCATAAATCAATAATACAGGTGAATATCAGAAACTTTGCAATATACTGTATCTTAAAGAGGTTGTCACACTTCAGCAAGCTGCATCTTTATCATGTAGAGAAAGCTAGTACACAGCACTTGCTAATGGATTGTTATTATCCATATTGCCTCTTTCCTGGCTGGATACATTTTTCCATTACATTATATACTGCTAATTTCTATGGTGAAGACCACCCTGAAATCCATCAGTGGTGGCCGTGCCTGCACATTATAGGAGAAAGTGCGACTGGATTGCAGGCATTTTTATTTGATGAGATATACTGCAAATTTTCTTAAGTTTCTCAAAGTTTCCAGTGTTATTGAGTGCTAAATTTCTAGGAGGAATAATACAGTGATGGAAATAAAGTGTTCCAGAACTGATATCTCATGGTATTTCCATGGTATTTCATGATATCTCAGCCCTATGACTCATACTGAGCCCCCCTAACAGTGTGTCATCCACAGATCCCATCATAACAGTGCGTCATCCACAGATCCCATCATAACAGTGCGTCATCCACAGATCCCATCATAACAGTGTGTCATCCACAGATCCCATCATAACAGTGCGTCATCCACAGATCCCATCATAACAGTGCGTCATCCACAGATCCCATCATAACAGTGCGTCATCCACAGATCCCATCATAACAGTGCGTCATCCACAGATCCCATCATAACAGTGCGTCATCCACACAGATCCCATCATAACAGTGCGTCATCCACAGATCCCATCATAACAGTGCGTCATCCACAGATCCCAATACAGTGTGTCATCCACAGATCCCATCATAACAGTGCGTCATCCACAGATCCCATCATAACAGTGCGTCATCCACAGATCCATCATCATAACAGTGCGTCATCCACAGATCCCATCATAACAGTGCGTCATCCACAGATCCCATCATAACAGTGCGTCATCCACAGATCCCATCATAACAGTGCGTCATCCACAGATCCCATCATAACAGTGCGTCATCCACAGATCCAACAGTGGTATCCCATCCATCATAACAGTGGCGTCATCCACAGATCCCATCATAACAGTGCGTCATCCACAGATCCCATCATAACAGTGGCGTCATCCACAGATCCCATCATAACAGTGTGTCATCCACAGATCCCATCATAACAGTGCGTCATCCACAGATCCCATCATAACAGTGCGTCATCCACAGATCCCATCATAACAGTGCGTCATCCACAGATCCCATCATAACAGTGGCGTCATCCACAGATCCATCATAACAGTGCGTCATCCACAGATCCCACATAACAGTGCGTCATCCACAGATCCCATCATAAACAGTGCGTCATCCACAGATCCCATCATAACAGTGCGTCATCCACAGATCCCATCATAACAGTGCAGTCATCCACAGATCCCATCATAACAGTGCGTCATCCACAGATCCCATCATAAACAGTGCGTCATCACAGATCCCATCATAACAGTGCATGTCATCCACAGATTCCCATCATAACAGTGCGTCATCCACAGATCCCATCATAACAGTGTGTCATCCACAGATCCCATCATAACAGTGCGTCATCCACAGATCCCAATAACAGTGTGTCATCCACAGATCCCATCATAACAGTGTGTCATCCACAGATCCCATCATAACAGTGCGTCATCCACAGATCCCATCATACAGTGCGTCATCCACAGATCCCAAAACAGTCATCCAACCATCATAACAGTGTGTCATCCACAGATCCCATCATAACAGTGTGTCATCCACAGATCCCATCATAACAGTGCGTCATCCACAGACCTCCATTAGCTCAAAACCCACCAGAACCACACCATTTGGTTTAAAAAATGTTTTTTCTTATTTTCCTACTCAAAAACCTAGGTTTGTTTCACCATTAGGTGTGTCTTATAAAGTGAAAAATACGGTATATACCCTGTGGTATACATTTTTTTCTTACAATGGGACCCTATGGGTATGTCATCTATCACTGGCATATAATTTACATATATGTCCCAGGATATATATGAAATGGAAGCCATAAATGTGATGTAAACACAACCAGAGAAATGTGCCAAAAAGGCGGCATAGTTATTTGTACATCGTCCAGCTTGGTACCAAGAAAAGCATAGCAGACATGTACACTGATCAGGCGTCAGTCTAAAACTACCTGCCTGACATTGTGTAGGTCTACCTGGTGCCACCCAAAGAGCTCTGACTCTAGGAATGAATTTCAAGGACACTAGCAGCAGGTTCTATAAATCATGTAAGCTGGGTCCTCAATGGGTCAGTACCCACAGATGACTGATCAAATTGAGATATGGGGATTTTGGAAGCCAAGTCAACACTGTGAACTCATTGTCATGTTCCTCAAACCTTTACTGAACAAATTTTACAGTGCGAAAGGGCGTATTCATGGCAAAGGCACCCTGACCCGTCAGTGTTTATGCAGGCCCATCCGCAGCAATCTGCATAGCCAGCAATAAGATTTTCAACTATTTCTGATTACAGCAGATAGGTTAGGCTTCACCCATAACCCTGTTGTCGGTTCACTATTGGTCCTTGTTTGGCACACTAGCCAGTGTACAATGGGACACCCCACAAGACCGGCTGTTTTAGAGATGCTCTGACCCAGTTGCTCGTCCAGACTTGATAATAATGACCTACCCTGAGGATGTCATCATTATCTTTGCCAGGATAACCCCTTTAAGGCCTCGTTCACATCTTTGTTAAGTGTTGCCGGATCTTCTACTTCACCCCCGGATCGCCATTGACTGCATTTGCGCCGGATCAGGCAGCCGGATCTGGTTTACAGAGATGTGAACGTATCCCTACACTCTAAAAAAACCAATGTGGATCTGATACATGTTACTGTACCAACCTATAGAATACGGGCATCTTATTTCTACCTCACAGTGAACAACATAAATATAAAACACAAAAATAAATGGTGGTATTGCAGTTTCTTTCCATTTCACCTAAAAAGTCATAACAAAGTTATATAATACATTATCTGTACCTAGGGTTTCCACCTGTCCCAACAAAAAATACAGGGCAAGTTAAGCCCAAAGGGCGTGTGGTTGGGGTGCGTGGCTTAACACAGGATGATACTGTGGCTCCCAATAATATTAACCCTTTCGCGCCCGGAGGTTTTTTCGGTTATGCATTTTCGTTTTGCGCTCCCTGCCTTCAAACAGCCATAACTCTTTTATTTTTCTGTTCACATAGCTGTATGAGGGCTTGTTTTTTGCGGGACAAGTTGTACTTTCCAACGCCAGCATTTAATATTGCATATGGTGTAGTGGGAAGCGGGAAAAAAATTCCAAACCGGGTGAAATTGCAAAGAAAACGCTATTCCGCTACAGTTCTACGGGTTTCTTATTTACAGCGTTCGATGTGCATTAAAACTGATCCGTTACTTTCATTCTACTGGTCAGTACGAATCCGGCAATACCTAATATGTATAGTTTTTCCTGCGTTTTCATAGTGATAAAATAATTAGAAAGTTGCCCTTTTTTTTTTTTTTTTTTTTCCTTGTCAAGTCTTGACCCCTATAACTTTTTGGTATTTATGTGTACAGAGCTGTATGGGGGCTCATTTTTTGCGGGACGATCTGAAGTTGTTATTGATACCATTCTGGGGTGTGTATGACTTTTTGATCACTTTTTATTTAATTTTTTTTAGAAAAAAAAAAGCGATAAAAAACGGCAAATCGCCATTTGGATGCTTTTTTCCGCCACACAATTCGCCGTATTGGAAATTTTTTTTTATATTTTAAAAGTACGGGCGTTTTCGGTCACGGTGATACCCATGATGTCTATATTTATTGTTATTTAGGTATTTATTTTTTACTTATACGGAAAGGGGGTGATTTGAACTTTTATATCTTTTTATTTTTTATATTTTTTTTTTTATTTTTTTTTTACTCAAATATGCTCAAATATGGGATGATATATTGTGGCTTTTTTTTTTTTTCTTCATGAGCAATCAGGGATTTTCTAGACTCAGAAATCCAAGAATTGCTCATTTCTTATCCAGAATAAGAATTGCACTTTGAAAACTGTAATCCTCACCAGCGAGGATTACAGTTTTCATATGGTGTACAGACACCCCGATTGGCCACACGGGGTGTCTATACACCACCCAGAAGCGAATGCTTCCGGGTTGAGACGCAACTAGATGCCGTGATCACGTGTGATCGCGGCATCTAAACTCCCAGGAAGACACCGCCGATGGCGGTAAGTAGCGGCAAGTCTCTGCTGTTAGAAACAGCAGAGACTTGCCGGCCATGACGCCCGCCGCACTTGCGAGCGGGTGCCATGTGCCCGCATCGCCCCAGCGCCGTACATGTATGGCGCTGGGCGCAAAGGGGTTAATGCCTCCATTAATGCTCCCTAGTAATATTAATTCCCCATTAGTGCCATCAAGAATTAATAATGCCCCCATTAGTGCCCACCAGCATTACTAATGCCCACATTAGCGCCCCCTAGAATTCATATTGCCCCCATTAGTCCCCCCAGTAATAGTAATGCCCCCATTAGTACACCCATTAGTAATGCCCCCATTGGAGTAGGACCTGCCTGACTGAGACCACCTTTGCACGGGTAGGCGGACACAGATGTGTTTTGAACAAAATATATTGGCTAAGAGTCTCAGATTTTATCATTACAGTGAGGGCTTAGTCCATATATAATGTTTGCATCTATTATTTTAGTGCATTATTTTCCGTGATTTTATAAATGTAGCCATGCACATCCGCATATTTACTATCATATCGTCCAGGATGTTTTGTATCTTTTTCTGTGATTTTTTTCCCCATTAGTGTCTCCCAGTAACAGTAATGGCCACATTTGTCCGCCCCAGAATGAGTAATGCCCCCATTAGTGTGCACCAGAATCAGGGGCGTTGCTAGGCTAAAACATTCGGGGCCTGGGCCCCTGATGTTTTCTCCCAGGCCTCGAATGTCCTGCCTGTTAGACAAATACAATAGACTGCAAGATATGTAGGACCTATGATGACATCACAGGTCATGTGATCACTGCCGTCCAATCCTGCACTGGTCACATGACTGTGACATCATCACAGGTCCTTTCCCCTGTCTTCTAAACTGAAGAGGAGAATTGTGGGAAAGAAGCTGCAGTGAGCACTGCTACATCAGAAGAGGTAAGTAAAGGGAGAAGCAGAGGGATGCTGGGAGTTGTGGTTATTTAACTGGGTCTGTATGTTAGGGCAGGGATGTTATCATGGGACTGTGTGTTGGAGGTTACTTGGGCAGGGTTCTGTTAGGGTACTTTCACACCTGCGGCATGGGACTCCGGCAGGCTGTTAGGATCCATGCTGCCGCTGGTGCATGTCTGGGGCCAGAACTACGCTCCTGCCCCATTCACTATAATCGGGGCGGGCCATGGATCCGGCCACAGCATGGCAACTCCTGCCGCAAGGCGGCCAGAACAAAAGTACAGCATATTGTACTTTTGTTCTGCCTGCCTCTCAGCAGGGTTTGCCATGCTGTGGTTGGATCTGTGGCCCGCCCCCATTACAGTGAATGGGGCAGGAGCGTAGTTCCAGCCCCACACATGCACCTGCTGCAGCACGGATTTGTCGGGCTGTTCACCCACCGGAACAGCCTGCCGGAGTCCCCTGCCGCAGGTGTGAAACTAGCCTTAGGCTACTTTCACACTTGCGTTGTAAGGATCCGTTTGTGAGATCCATCACAGGCTCTCACAAACGGTCCTAAACTGATCAGTTTTTCCCTAATGCATTCTGAATGGAAAAGGATCCGTTCAGAATGCATCAGTTTTGCTTCAGTTCAGTCAGCATTCCGTTTTGGAGGCGAACACTGAAGCACTGCTTGCTGCGTTTTGGTGTCCACATGAAGAAAATGATCCAAACTGGCTATTTAAAAGATAATACAGCCAGATCCGTTCAGAACGGATGCAGACGGTTGTATTATCATGATGGAAGCGTTTTTGCTGATCCATGACGGATCCAGCAAAAACGCTGGTGTGAAAGTAGCCTTATTTACATTGGACTGTGGCGTGGAGTGATGTTATTTACATGGGACTGAATGTTGGATGTGGCTAAGGGCAGGTTTATGTTATTTACATGGGGCTATGGGGTGGAGTGATGTTATTTTTTTATGGGACTGCATGTTGGAGGTGTATGTGGGAAGGAAGTGATGTTATTTACATGGGACTGTATGTTAAAGGTGGCTGTCGGAGGGAGTGATATTTACATAGGACTGTATGTTGATGACAGCTATGGGAATTATGTTATTTACATGGGACTGTATTTGGAGGGGGCTAGAGAGATGGTGTGATGTTATTTACACAGAAGGGAAATAGCTTTATTTACATGGGACTGTATGGTGGAGGGGCTGAGGAATTATAATTTCTGAGGACACTAAAAGGAGGAATATAACTACAGCGGGCACTTCAGGGTGAGCATTATAACAGTAGGGGGAGCGATATAAATACTGGGGGCACTGTAGGGGTATTATAATACCAGGGGACATTAGGCGTTCTTATTACTACTGGGGGCTCTATAGGAGTGTGTTATAGATCCGCCTTATTTCTACTAAGAGCACTATGGGAGCCTTATTACTACTGAGGGGTCTGTAGAGAGCTTGATTACCAATGGGGGAACAATAGGGAGCCTTATTACTACTGGAGGCTCTGTGATGGCATTATTACTACTGGAGGACTCTTCTAGTAATGGGGACAATCTTGGGGAGCATTATCAGTGCTGGGGTCACTGTAGGGTGCAGTGTTACTAATGATGGAATTACTACTGGTAGGACTATTACTATGGGGCAGTATTATTTCTCCAGGATAGTATCTGTAGGTTTTAGGGGCACAGTGAGCAGCAGGATAAGACTGTGGGGACTCCAGATTGGGGGATGATGATAGAAATGTGAGGAAGCTAAAATGTCCGTGTGTCACACTCTGCAGAGATGAGGAGCGGCTGAGAGAAGTTGTCTGGACCAAGTGGAGATGACAGAGAAGATCTACATCAGAGAAGTCACCCGGGAGGCCCTGGATGTGAGGTATGTGCTGCTGTATAGTAGGATTGGGGCGAGGGTCGACATAGAGAATTGGGTCATATTCATTGGGGCTTGGGCCCCTGATCTTTTGAGATCCTAGCAACGCCTCTGACCAGAATTAATGCCCCCCAGTAAGAATAATGCCCCCATTAGTGCCCCCAGTAAGAATGCCCCCTTCTCTGCTTCTGCAAAAAAAAAAATAAAAAAAAGTTTGTACCCTACAGTGCGAGTAAATGGATTAGATGAGTTATTTTTTCTTTTTAATTAACATGAGTAGGGGAGGTAAAGGCTGAACTAATGAGCGATCCACAATGGAAGTGCTCATTAGTAACAGTCTGTACAGGAAACTACTGGCAATTAATATTGCTTGTAGAAAAAAATTACCAGCATCGGCAGGGGCACTAAAATACTGGCCTTGCCGGTGAGATACAGGCCGGGTGGCAATCCTATCTGTACCCATGTAATAATGCTATTGAAAAATACAACTCAAAAACAAGCCCACGTCTACGGAAAAATTAAAAAGCTATGTATCTGAATGTGGAAATGCAAATATGAAGAAATTCCTGTGGTCACCAAATGCCAAAATAGTTAAAGGGGTTGCGTTACCTCACACATTCGTGACACATGGCTGTGATACACCACCAATGTCACCTCTGGGACTTGCACCTATCACAATAATGGAACCCCAAAGTGAATGAGAGTGCATAGGCGGGGTGTCCTCACCATTCACTTCTATGGGAGCACTGAAAACAGCTGAGAAGTAACCTCACTATTTTCAGAAGTCCCCTAGAAATGGAGGGCAGGAGATCCTGGGTGGTGCTCTCTCATTCACTTCAGAGGCTCTGTCCTAGAGATATGTGGGGGTCCCACACCTACAGTGTGGTGCCATATCATTAATTACGTGTGGGTGCACCATCTTACTGGGTGTTATAGAGAGAGCCGCACATGCGCAGCCACATTCCAGGCTGGATGATTTCCAGTTCTGGACCCACACATAGTAGATTGTGCCAGACTGGGCGCCTTTAATTAGTTCACAGCACAGTATGATATCATGGCGGCCGCACGTTTGTGAATAAACCACTTGTAGTAACAGGAAAGTGGGCAAAAACTGACTACCAGCCAGACACGGAATGCAACCTGCGGCTACACAGCAGGCGCGTGCACGGACAGTGAGGCGTGTGGTGAGGCGCGGCCGTGGTTGCCATGGGAACCGTGTAGCGCAGTGAAAAGTAAGCGCCGGAAAATGCCTGAGAAAGCCCTGGTGACCGTGAGGTTCGGTCCCTACATGAACGGCTCTGGGATAGTGCAGCACCGCGTGGCCAGGCTGCAGGGGCTGCGAGGTAGGTTGGTCTCTGTGCTCCATATTCTAGGACCTACCTTGTAGGATAAAAGCAGGGCGGGCGGCAGCTGCGGAGCTAGCCTGTGAAAGGAGGTGCAGGTGCGTAGGGTAGTGGTGCTGCTAGGTTCACACTGGGCTGCTTTTGCACATATTTATGATGCGGTATTTTTACTCTTAACCAGGAGAGGCTGAAAAAGCACATATAGGAACCAAACGTCTTAAATCCTGAACTGCTGGGTGTGAACTGACATGTGCAGGTTTTATGTATTTAAAGGGATTCTGTCACACTACCAGATTGTGCTCATTGCGGTGAATGTAAAAAAGTTATTCTTATTGATCCCAGAGATGTATTTTATGTAAAAAAATAGTTTTTTGTGATATGCAAATTACTTACATAAGGAGCCCAAGGGGATGTGCCCAGTGCTGTTGGAGCCCAGCACCGCCCACCTCATTATTATTCACTGCAAATCTTCAAGCAGCCTTCCTCCGGCACCAGCGTAATTCTGCGCAGGCACAGTACCTCAAGCAGTCTGCGCCCATGCGGTCTACTGGCATCGGCATCAAGGAGATCAGTGCGCATGCGCGGGATTACGCTGGTGCCGGAGGAAGGCTGCTTGAAGATTTGCAGTGAATAATAATGAGGTGGGCGGTGCTGGGCTCCAACAGTTGCGGCGTGGCCGGGCTCCAACGGCGCTGGGCACATCCCCTTGGGCTCCTTATGTAAGTAATTTGCATATCACAAAAAACTATTTTCTTTACATAAAATACATCTCTGGGATCAATAAGAATAACTTTTTACATTCACCGCAATGAGCACAATCCGGTAGTGTGAATAACTTTATAGGCCAAATCCTGGTGACAGAATCCCTTTAAAGGGGTTGTCTGAGATTGTGTTATTGATGGTCTGTATCCTCAGGATCCAGGGGTGGACTGGGAGTGGCCCTGGAAAAAAATACTGAAAGTGGTCCAGTTTTGTACTTTGTGGAACATTATACCACCCCAACAGAGCCAAATACCACAGTCCATCGCAAAATACTGCCTGCAGCACAAAATACATCCCCTAAAATTTCCACTGGCCGGCCCCCTGGGTATCAGCTTTCCCTGTAAAGTATATGGCTAATCCGCCCCTGTCAGGATCCATCAGCAATATCTGACCATTGGGGGTGACTCCAGGCACCCGTCTATCAGGTGTTTAAAGCTTTTTTTTTAACTGATGATCTATCCCTGTTTTCCGCAGGCCCACTGACATCACGACTAGTATCACGGGCCTGGGCTCGTCTCATCCCCTTTTACTTCAATGGGGCTCAGCTGCACCCAAGCCAAGTGATACTAGCTGTGACGTCACTGGGCGTGCAGAAAACACAAGAAGGCTGCAGCGCTACTTCCAGTGCGCTGCCTTCTCAGGGGATGTTAAAGGGGTTGTCTTCTTTATTTATATCTGTGACCTATCCTCATTAATATCATATCAGTGGGGGCCCAACTCCCTTCAACAGCCCGGTTGAAGACAACGCAACGCTCGTATGAACGCTGCCTTCTCTTTATTGTTTACCTGCTCGCCATCACAACTGCGGCAGTGAGCAAGTGTAATTACATCTCAGCTGTCCCATGCATTTCAATGGGACGGCTCCTTCCTGTTCAAGTGTATATTCAATCACTTGTTCAATTGAAGTGAATTACACCTGGTCACCACTACGGTTGTGATGGCGAGCAGGTAAGCAGTGAAGAGAAGGCAGCGCTCATATGATTGCTGCTTTCTCTTCAAACAGCTGATAAGCAGGGGTGCCAGGAGTCTGCTCCCCTCCTATCTGATATTGATGACCTATCCTGAGGACAGGTCCTTTAGGTGAAAAATGACTTGGTCCTGAAGAGTTAAAGAACAAGGATATAGCATAGTCTGATATTTACAACACATTTGTGGAAGTTTATCATAGCATGAACAAGGATGATTTTTGAGAACCTCAGAAGAAGAGTTGTTGATGCTTATCTGGCTGAAAAAGGTTGCAAAACCAGTTTTGGAGTTTGGACGCCACCAATCCATAGACAGTGTGTACAAGTAGAGGAAATGGAAGACCATTATTACCCTCCCAAGGAGCGCTCGACCAGCAAAGATCACGGCAAGAACAAGGTGTGTAATAGTCTGCCACATCACAAATGAACCCAGTGTAACCTCTAAGCAACTGCAGGCTATCTCTCATGAGCTAATGCTAATATTTATGACTCCACCATCAGGAGAACACTGAACAGCAAATGTGACCATTGCTGCCCGTCTGCAGTTTGGTAAAGATCACCTGGACAGTGATAAATGGAAGGCAGATATTAAAGGTGTTGTGCAGCCTATCCTCAGGAACGGTCATCAATATCTGATTGGCGGGGGTCCCAAACCTGGAACCCCTGCTGATCAGATGTTTGAAGAGTAGGCATCGCTCGATGCGAGCACTACTTCCTCTTCATTACACTGCCCGTCGTCTCGGAAATCTCTGAGGTGTAGTGTAATTAGTACTCCCGCCATTTACTTGACTGGAGAGAGTACTTGTAATTACAATGCTTTGCTGCTGCAAGGGAAACAACGGTCAGTGTAATGGTATGGAAAGCTGCCAGCTTCATGTCACAGCTCATCGGCAGAGGTGCCGGGACTTGGATCCCCACCGATGTGATAATGATGACCTATCCTGAGAACAGATCATTGTTATATTTGCCTGGATAACCCCTTTAAGAACTCAAGTTCAACCAAGTCGAAATACAAGAGCTCATCTACAGAATAGTCGCAAGGTGATATAAAGCAGTAATTTGTAATTAATGTGGAGTGGAACGAAGCAGATAATGATATATCCAGCGCGGCTGGGCTTATCAACCATAAGGGTGAATTCACACATCTGGATTCCAGAGGCCATATAGCGAATGTGTTTCCTGGCCCATTTGCTAATTCAAAAGGTTTGTGTAGTGGGTTAATATTGATGACCTATCCTCAGAATCGGTCATCAATATCAGATCAGCAGGGACCCCCGCCGATCAGCTGTTGGAAGGGTGGTAGCACTTGTGCAAACACTACTTTTTCTTCTCCTTTGTAGTGGCGGCACAGTGTAATTATAAAAGTGCGTCCCATTCAAGTGAATGGCAGAGCAGGCTGTAATTACTCTACACTACCGCTGCAGAGGGGAGAGCGTGATGTCGGCGAGGCAATTTTGAAGAGAAAGTACTGCCACTAACCCTTCAAACAGTTGATTGGCAGGGGTGCTGGAAGTCAGACTCCCAAAGATCTGATATTGATGGCCGTTTCTGAGAATAGATCATCGGTATTAGGGCTCATACACGGCTGTTGTTTTTGTGGGTCAGATGCAGACCAATTCACTTGAGTGAGGCCACAAAAGATGCAGACAGCACACTGTGTGTTTTTTGCATCCATATGTCCGTTCTGTGGCACCTGCCAAAAACTAGTACATGTCCCATGTTTGTCCATATTATGCACAAGGATAGGACAGTTCTATTATGGCCCGGACGTTTCATTCTGCAAAATGCGGAACACATAGAGCCGGATCGCAAAACAGGCGACAGTCATGTGCATGAGCCCTTAACCCACTATACAACCCCTTTAATTACTCGACCTTACCGCATCATGGATATCTACGCTTCTGTGAGTTTGGGTCAGTAAGCCCACAGACCAGGACACAAGTCCAGAATACAGAAACCAGCCAAAAGTGCAGAAACGTCTGGAATTCTTCATGAAGCTGCCTGGTCCTCACCCTCTAGTGGAAGAGAAGGCTTGGAAAGACCAGAAATGGATACCACTTTCACGTGTACTTGGATATCTAGATCAAGGGACAGTAAGACATATGATCTGTGAACAGTTGTTTTCAGAAAATTCTTAATGCTTTGCATCCTTCTAAATTGATTCTACGTATAGCAGACCCTACAGTGATCTTCTCGTGACATCCTGAACTCTAGGACATTAGGACTGATCTGCATTAATACCATTGTCTAAGCCTGCTATGATGGTGACCTTGGCTATCAAACCTAGGGAAATTTACAAAGCTAGTAGTCACGGCAAGAAATGTCACCACTCCTATTCCCATGTCCTGACGACTAAGGATGGTGCACAAGACCAGGCGATTGCTGGCTGTAGGAGGAGCACAGCTGATTTTCCTGGCAGGAGTGGTCTGTGCCGTTTCTGGTGGGAGTGATGGAGCAGATCCATGCATTCAGCACTGGTTGAAAGCTTCCAGCTGCCATAGGATTGAAGAGTAGGGAGCATAATCCGGGTACCAATTTCTATTTTCTCCTCAGCCTGGTAACTGGGTCTTGTCCAACATGGCAATCTATGATTTGGCTTCAAGTCGCAATAATGATTTCGACTGCTGATTAGGTGAATAGTGTGTCTCCCAAATGTCCCATTGTTTGGCTTATCAGGATCTTCTATGAATATGATATATCCATTCATCTTGTGGCTGGTCTTGCTTGATTTCGACTCCTAGGACCACAGAATGACATAGCAATGGTTTTTAGTAGATTTTGTCTTCTGAAGCTTTTCACTGTACTTGATTTTTTCTAAGGGTCATTCTCTTCTATGTTTTCATCTCCGTCATTTCCAAAAGAAAAAACCTGGGGAAATTTACAAAGTAAAATGCACCATAGTCCTGGCTCAACTTCCAAGCCTTGCACCACATTTGACATGTGGTTTGGACACTTTATCTCGCTCATTTTTAGTACATAATCCTTGTGAATGTTGGTTATCCATCATAAAATGATCTACCATAACTAGCTGACAGATCTTCAGCCTAATTAGGAGGGATTTAGTTATGAAGAGTAAATATCTGCACAGGATTGTAATACTTAAAAAGAAACTGGACCCTATATGTAATTACAAGACGGTGGTGGTCGGTCTCGTGGGGGATGATATTAATGGTTACTCTAATGCTTTGAGAACAAAATAAAATCATTTGTTACATGTAATGTGAGGATACATAGTTGACTTCCATCTAAACCTACACACCACACATGGGATTAAAGGCACGGTATCTTAAATTACAGAATCAATGCTTTATAAACTACTTAAGTGCTTGTGTCAAAGTGTATGCCACATTGGCTTTTTACTTCTTAGAATGCTCTGGTTATCACAAGACGTGTTGAATATATAACCAGGAGCATGCCTTTACTGGGAAAGACAATATTTAAAACGTAACTGTATCGCTGTAAAAGCTGATGCTGGCGGATAAACCCCTTCTATGCCGCGGTCAGTACTGATCGTGGCATAGAAGGGGTTTGTGGTCAGTGAGGGATCCCATCAGGTCTCTGCTCTGTGGTGAAGGGGACCCGATGGGTGAGAAGGCAGCCCAATGCCTTGCAGAGGCATCGGGATCTGCCTTCTACAGAAGCCGAGGAGATCCATACACTAACAAGCAATGCATTACAATGCAGATTTATTGTAATGCATTTCAGAGGGGCTCAGACCCCCAAAAGTTGAAGTCCCAGAGTGGTACAAAATAAAGTTTAAAAAGTGTTTTTAATAATAAAAAATAAAGTTTCAAGAAAAAACAAAACAATGCCACACACATTAGGTATCGCTATGTCTGTAATGACCAGCTTTATAAATATATCCCATAATATACCCCGTCGAATGAACAGCGTAAAAAATAAATAAATAAAAACTGTGCCAAAAAAGCAATTTGTCACATTACATCACAAAAAGTGCAACACCAAGGGTTCAAAAAGGCATATGCCCCCAAAAATGGTACCAATCAAAGCGTCACCTCATCCCGCCAAAAATTAGTCCCTACATAAGACAGTCACCCAAAAAAAAAAACTATAGCTCTCAGAATATGGAGACACTAAAACATCATTTTTTGCTTCAAAAATGCTTTTATTGCGTTAGACATATTAGGTATCGCCACGTCCGTAACTACCAGCTCTATAAAAATCTCACATGAACTAACCCTTCAGGTGAACGCAGTAAAAATAAATAAAAACTATGCCAAAACAACCAATTTTTTGGTCACCTTTCCCCATAAAGTGTAATAAAGAATTATCACAAAAAATCGTATGTACCCAAAAATGGTACCAATAAAAACGTCAACTCTTCCTGCAAAAAACGAGCCCCTGCACAAGACAATTGGCAGAAAAATTTAAAAAAATATTTAGTTCAGAAAATGGAGACACAAAAATGTAATTTTTTTTTCAAAAATGCTTTATTATGTAAATCTGAAGCAAACAAAGAAAGTAGACATATTTGATATCATTGCACCCATAACAGCCTGCTCTATAAAAATAGCACATGATCTAACCTGTTAGATGAACATTGTAAAAACAAATAATGGAAACTGCCATTTTTGGTTACCTTGCCTCAGAAAAAACTTAATATAGAGCGATCAAGAATCATATGTACCTCAAAATAATACCAATAAAGCTGTCCAAAAAAGGGTCACTTTTTCTACTGTAGGGGTGCATCAGAGGGACTTCAAATGGGACATGGTATCTAAAAACCAGTCCAGCAAAATCTGCCTTCCAAAAACCATATGGCGCTCCTTTTCTTCTGTGCGCACATATGGAGTGTGTCTGTAAACTGCAGAATCAGGGTAAGGCCTTCGCACGTCAGTGTTTTGGTCAGTGATTTCCATCAGTAATTGTGAGCCAAAACCAGGATTGGAGCCTCCACAGACATAAGGTATGAAGGAAAGATCTGCACCTGTTCTGTGTTTCGAGCCGCACCTGGTTTTGGCTCACAATCACTGATGGAAATCACTGATCCAAAACACTGATGTGTGAATAAGGGCTAATAAACATTGAGGGTTTTTTTTGCTGTTAAACCTTGCTGCCTTACAGGAAAAAATTTATTAAAATGGAAAATCTGCAAAAAGAAGTGACATTTTGAAATTTCTCCTCTATTTTCCTTTAATTCATATGGAACAACTAAAGGATTAAAGGGGTTGTCCGAGTTATGTAAAAAAAAAAAAATACAGCACTGTAAATCTGATAGTCAGCAATATATACATAGGCTAAGCAAGTTTTAGGGAAAAAAAGGAAATTCTATTTCCTCATTTCCCTGGTTTGCTTCTGAAACCAGCCATAAATAACTGCAGTAACTGCAATAACAAAAATTTATGAGGTTTTTTTGTGGGCGTCAAAAAAGACTGCCTTTCCCCTCCCCCTGCAAAGGGAGTAAATAAAGGTGCTGCCCTGAGTGAAATGTCTGACTGCTGGGATACTCAGCAGCATGTTGTATGTGTAGGACTACAAGTCCCAGCTGTACAATGACATTGTTGATACACACAGGATCTTCCCCCTATCTGTTCTTGTGCAATGCTTTGCAGAACTTCTCCAGTCTGTCAGCTCTGTGTCTGCAGGAGGGAAGATCCTGTGCCCAACATTTGTCTCTTCACTGCCTGCAGCTGCTCAGCAAAGCCTCCAGCCCTGAGTCTGTGCTGCTGATTGTAGAAGGGTTTAAAGGGAACCTGTCACCTGCAACACACGCATAGAACTGCCTGCATTACCTTAAATTAGGCCCCAGTGTGTTCCTAGTGATGCCTTTTATGCAGTAATTTGATCCCCCAAACTTCATGAAACCGCGTTTTTAATCGCCATCTGCGCTCTCTCTGCAGTCAGGTTGAAGTCAAGGGGGCAGCGGCCTCCTTGCTTCAAGTCATGGAAAGCACGCCCCTTTTGCCAATGATTGACGTCCTCTGTGTGGCCTGGGATCCCGGCTCCTGCGCTCCGCTGGCTTTCGTCTGCCCACTGCGCAGGCTCCAGTGAGCGAGCGCGCGATCGCCAGTCGGTCCATCCTCTGGTACACACGCCTGAACGCTCGCATTTCCTGAGCGTGAGCGTGGCTGCAGAGTGCAGGAGCCGGGGCCGGGATAGCCACACAGAGGATGTCAATCAGTGGTAAAAGGGGCTTGCTTTACATGACTTGAAGCAAGGAGGCCGCTGCCCCCTTGACTTCAACCTGACTGCAGAGAGAGCGCAGATGGCGATTAAAACCGCGTTTTCATGAAGTTTGGGGGATCAAATTACTGCAGGAAAGGCATCACTAGGAACACACTGGGGCCTAATTTAAGGTAATGCAGGCAGTTCTATGCGTGTGTTGGAGGTGACAGGTTCCCTTTAAACTTTTCTGAAGAATCCAGTGGGAAGGGAGACACAGGGCAGACAGAAGCAGCTTGGCCAGTGCAGGGGTGTGTGGCCAGGACAGTGACCTCTTGTGCACAGATACAGATCTGCTCTCTCAGGCTTGTGCACGAAACCTCATCAGAGCAGGGAGAGAAGCTGACATCACAAGTCATTGTGACCCTCAGTGAAATCTGCAGATAAAGTAAGTGAATTGTAAACCCCTTACATTTGATTAGTTAGAAACTTACAAAGAACCAAAAAATAACATGGACAATCCCTTTAACAAAGTTTGTAAAATAATATTTGAATAATTTAAGGGGTGTCGTTTCTTAAATTGGATTATTTATGGCTGGTTTCTATTATGTAAACCCCACAAAGTGACTTCATGACTGAATTGGTCCTCTAAAAAGTGGGTTCTGGAAATTTTATGAAAAATTTTAAAAACTGCATCTAAAATTGTAGTCTTTCTAACATCCAAAGGAAAATAAAATGACATTTTCAGAATGATGCCTAGATAAAGTAGACATTTGGGAAATGTAAAGTCATTATTTTATGAGGTATCGCTGTCTGTCTTAAAAGCAGAGAAATTGTGAATTTTTCATTAATTTTTTTTTAAAAATTATTTTGACTCAAATTTACCACCGTCATGTAGTACAATGTGCCAAGAGAAAACTATCATAACTGGCTATGCTGTAGTCGAGGCTCCATTAACAATGCAGAATGACAGTGCAGTCCTGATTAGTGCACTGGAGCCCGCTGCAGATTGTATGGCCATGCAACACACGAGTGTAATGGCCATGTCGGGTGGTCATACCCTGACACATATTCTGCCTTTCCTTTTGTGAATTCACACCTGGTTTTAGCTTCAAGCTTCATCCAAAACCCTGAACAAAACCTAATCAAAATCTGAAGTATACTGCCCTGTCTTTAGGTAGCAAAGTTTTCTGGAAATGTATGGGAAATTACCTTAATTAACAGACTTGCTGAGACGCAGTCTGCACAATTTACTTCACAAGTGATACTAAAAATTCTGCAATCATAATTTCCCAGTGTGAGCTCACTTTGAAGAGCTAATTAAACGGTGAGGAGTGGACACATGCCAGTGTTACAGAGGGACAAAGAGTAATTGGGCAAATTAGAAAGTTGTGTTTATTAGTTTTTCTTTTTACTTTTTTAAATATCATTATTATTGATGATTGACATTGGCGTTTTCTGTTTCTCTTTATGCAGTAAATAGATGTATGTAAGATACTGGGGCTTGTCTGGTAAAAACTGCATCCCAAATGGAAACCTCATAGTCAGTTATGTGCTGGCACTCCTCTTAGGCCCCATTCACACGACCGTATATACATTTCCGCATCTTATTCGCATTTTTGCGGATAAGATGCAGAACCATACGGACCCATTCATTTTTCCATAGGAGAAAAAAAATGCGGAATGCACACCGTGTGCATTCTGCATCCCGTATCTCACGGAAGTTCCCCCACAAAAAAAATAAAACATGTCCTATACTTGGCCGCAAAATCACGTCCGTAGCCCCATTAAAGTCAATGGGTCCGCAAAATTGCAGAACACTACGGAAGACTTTCCGTATGTCTTCCGTTCCATTTTTATACAGGTCACGGAATACATACGGTCGTGTGAATAGGGCCTTACTGTGCAGAAAAACAGAAATGGCTAACGCTCGTGTGAATCCAAACTATGTTGTTAGATGCCAACAGGCTGCTAAATTTTTTGCTTAATGTTTGGTATACAGTAGGTGACTCTTAGAAAAATAAAAACTTAAATTAAGGCATAAAGACCCTTATTTTAGCAGTCAAAACAGAGCGGATCAGAAAGAGCGTCTTTTTCATGGTCATCAAAATCTGATCAGTGGGGGCCTGACTTATGGCACCCTCGCTGATCAGTTGTTTGAAGAGGCTGCATCCTCCTCACAGCATACCCAACACAGTGTACGTTGTATTGGTGGCTGTGCTTGGTATTTGAGCCCAGGCCCATTAACTGGAATGAGACTGAGCTGGACATAGGCCATGTAACTGATGAATGTGACATCATTGGCCTAGGCAGAGGTCACAGTGCTTCCAGGAGCACCACAGCCTCTTCAAACAGCTGATTGGTGGATGTGACAGGAGTTGGACCCCCACTGATAGGTGATCAGTCTCCTACTCCTGGAAAACCCCTTTAAAGGGGTGGTCCCATCTGAGACATTTATGACATATTGACTGTGTATGCCATAAATGTCTGACAGGTGGAGGCTGTGTTTTTGGACTTCCCATCTATCAGGATAACACAGTAACAGATAGATAGTATATGACTGGCCTTTGGCAGCCATGTTTTTCACAACTCCTGGGATACAGATCCTGTTTCCTGATGGTTGGGTCTATATTTAGCAGACAGGCCGCAGGTTGTCCACCACTTGTAAATCTTCCTGTATAGCCAGTAAAGAGAACTGTCTACTGATAAATTGAGCATTTAAGTCCATTTGTAAGATGATATATTATAAACTGATGTATTCATATCACTGTGTCAGTAAGACACCATTATTTGTTTCTTACATCTATATTGCAGCTGTTCTGGTCTCAGATGGACACAAAGTTGTCTTGGAAGAAATACTAGATTGGGACACCGTGGAACTGATGGTGAACGGAGAGATTGTATTTCAGTGTAACATCAAGGATCTTGACTTTGGTAAGTGTAGAAGGTTAGTTCCTGAGAAGTACATGTTAAAGGTGATTTCAGATACAGACCACAGCCAATGTACATACTTACAAGCTTATTTTTGTACTCGAGTAGATTGCTATTGTTATGCTGCAGTATGTTTGTGATATTCCTTAGACCTCTTTCTCACAGTCAGTGTTTGGTCAGTGATTTCCATCAGTGATTGTGCGCCAAATCAGGGTTGGAGCCTCCACAGAGATAAGGAAAAGATCTGCTCCTGTTCTGTGGCTTAGACCCGCCCTTGGTTTCATTCACAACCATGGATGAAAATGACTGACTAAACACTCACTGTGTGAATAAGGCCCTCTCCATACCACATAAGATTCACAGTAACAGGCTGATCATGCAGTATATAAGTATAACAATATGAGAGCAATTCACTTGCATGGACACGGTACAGGCACCATTTAACCTGTTTCATTTAGAACACTAAACAACGCACCTTGGTACAAAATGCACTCAGATAATTGGTGAAACGGTGCCAATATTGTTACAATGCTGCATCTGCCTGTCGGTGAGAGGATTAAAGTGGTTGGCCAGTTTCCTATATTGATGACACACCTTCAGGATAGGTCTTCAATATCGGATCGGCGGGAGTCCAAGTCCCACCACCCCCGCCATCAGTTGTTGGAAGAGGATGCAGCACTCTTGCGAGCACTGCTTTCTCTTCCATCGACATTGCAGCAGTGAGCAGGTGTAATTACAGCTTCACCGTCCCATTCACTTCAGTGGGAAGGAGTAGACTGAGTATAAGGACTCATGCGGCTATGCCCGCATTGCGGCCTGCTTGACTGTGTCTGTTATTCACAAGATGCAGAGTGGAAACACTACCGAGCGCTTCTGTGGGATTTCGGTCCATGCTTCTTGCAGACCCAATTCAAATAAATGAGTCCACATTCGCAATGGTGGCACACGGCCATTGCCCATGTATTGCAGACCTCTATTTGTGGTCCGCAGCATGGGAACGTGTGCTTGAGCCCTAAATGCCCCTTCCCATTGAAGTGAGTAGGATGGAGGAGCTGCAATTACATCTGCTCGCTGTTGCATAGATACACAGTGAAGGGAATGCAGCGTTCACACTGTGGCGGATCCACGCCGATCTGATGGTCAGGATAGGTCTTCCATTTACCGTAGGAAACTGGCTAACCCAAGTAAGCAAGGCAGCATCAAAACTGATCACCGATTGGATCTGGCTGCCTTACATACTAAAGAATGAGCAATATGCCTACAAAAATAGAAAAACATTGCTTGATAATTGATCCATAACATTTTTTGTGTGTTGTAGGGGGTGATGGCAAGTTGGATCCACTTTGTGAAGATGCAAGACATGCAGTGCTAGAGGCCTATTAATAAACATTGAGCATTGTGATTAATGGTTTCACTATATTTAGTGTATTAAGTTATATACCTGCCTATTATTGGTTTATGAGTAGGGATGACCGAATTTGTGTTTTCAAGTTCAGCGTACAAGGTTCGGGTTATCTAAGAATTCTGTTATGGATTCCGCCACCACGGACCATAAGTTATAGTCTGTGATATCGGAATCCATAATGGAATTCTTAGATAACCCGAACTTGAAGCACAAGTTCTCTCAACACTACTTATGAGGGTGGTCACATGTAATGATTGACAGATATTCTTGAGCATGACTGTAGAAACACCAGTCAATCACCACCCACTGGACTCCCAAACCCAGAATGAGCATGGATTTAAAATAATAAAATATTAATTATACTGAAAACTTTCACCACGAAATTGAATATCAAAATGCTAGGCTCCTCCTGCTCTTCACCATGTGCATGCAGACCAGACATCATCCTCAATGTCTCCAAAGGTCACGCATGTGGGGAACAGCTCAAGATATTAAACGCACACTACATTTTACCAGTTTTAGGCGAATCTTTCAGTCCAATAAAATTGAAGGGTGGATGAGTTTGATATAAATAATGGTTAAACACCTTCTTGCAGCTGCACCCGCTGTTCAGCAATACCTCCACACAAACAAGACACAACAAGATTTACTACGCCTTTTGCTTCTGGAATCTAAGCTGTCCTGGTTCCTGGGTAAGGGCATAATTAACATCATCTCAGCAGCACAACACAATATAAAGCACATTTTCTTCAGAGTAATTTACAATTTGTCAGCCAGTAACACAAAGTATTATTAAACATATTCTTCACGTTTCTTTTTTCCAGCAGGAAAATGCAACTTTCATGTAATTTTTTATGCTGGTGATTATTTAAAGCCTCCACAAAGTAATTACCCTATAAAAACTTGTGATGTGACAAGGTTTCTACTAGCATGCCCAGGATTACAGATTACAGTAATTCAAACAGCAGTGCAAACTTTTCTGTCAAGCAAAACAAATACTCACTTTACAAAAAAAGCTTGAAGTGAAGCCATGTCTGCAATTTTCTTAATTGTAAATCTTTATAGTTTATGAGATTCTTAAAAAAATGGCTTCAAATAATTTACTTGCAGCAGCTTCTTCAGAAGAAATTGTAGTATTAATGCATGCATTCAATTAACTGAGTGTCCGTGTAATACATTAAAGGGGTTATCCCATCTTAGACAATGGGGGCATATCACTAGGATATGCCCCCATTGTCTTATAGGTGCGCGTCCCACCGCTGGGACCCGCACCTATATCCAGAACGAAGCGGGAGAGCTGTGAGGCTGGAGGACACCCCAGTTTCCCGGGATCTGACCAACACCAGGCGCAGCTCCCCGCTTCGCTCATAGAAATGAATGAGAGCGCACTGCGCAAGCGCAGCGTGGCTCCCATTCATTTTTATGGAGCCGACAGAAATAGCCGAGCAAGTGCTCGGCTATTTTCGGCGGCCCCATAGAAATGAATGAAGGGCGGCTGCGCATGCGCAGTGCGCCCTCCTTCTCTTTTGGGGCCCCGTTCTCTATACAGACCGCTGGGACCCGCACCTATAAGACAATGGGGGCATATCCTAGCAATATGCCCCCATTGTCCAAGATGGGATAACCCCTTTAAGGAAATGGGCCCACCAAGGGATGGATGCTGCTACTTAGCGTCTCTCTCTGCTCCAGCTCATACAAAGGGGTCCCAAGCCTCTGGGGGACATTTATAATCCCCATACACCAGAAAACTAGCTGCAAACCCTATGGTGGAAATTTATAATTTGTGGTGTTTTTAGTGATAGTGTTAAGGCTGTTTGTGGTTTGTGTTGCTGTGCCAAATTTATGAAGTAGCGCACAGTAAAAATAAATTGTGCAATGTGGTTTCAACTCTGTCAGAAAAAGTACGCCAGGGGGTTGCCTAGCTTGGAAATGCGGCTTTTTAAAATGTCGCACATCATAAATAAGGCCTAAAAGCATTCTTATTAGAGTTGAGCGAACGTGCTCGTAACGAGCACTGTACTGCTCGGATCCCCTGCGCTCGCATGGGCACAGCCATCCGGATCCGTCCTCCTCACTCGACTGATCCGAATGCCTGTGCCCATGCGAGCGCAGGGGATCTGAGCAGTACAGTGCTCATTACGAGCACGTTCGCTCAACTCTAGTTCTTATCTCTAATCTTGACATACTTTGTACTGTACTTTTGAAAGTGGCGAAGCTCGCCAAATGTTGAAAAAACATTTCTCTACGTAATAAATGCTATTTGCTGAAGTGATAAAACCTCTTTAATGAAAACCTGATCCAGGGTGCTCAGGACCTCAAACTGGACAACACAGGATTGTGTTGTGGACAACTCTGTGAATGAACTCTTGAGTGGCCCAACCAGAGTCCTGACTTGAACCCAGTTGAATGTCTCTGGAGGGACCTGAAAAGGGCTGAGCACCAACGGTCCCCATCTAGCCTGACCGAGACTGATAGGATCTGCTGAAAATCCCCGAACCCAAGTGTGCAAACCTTATGGCATCATACCCAAGAAGACTGGAGGTTGTAATCGCTGCCGAAGGGGTTTCAACTAAGTACTGAGTAAGGGATCTGATCTTCATACTTATGTCAATGCAAGATTTTTCCTTTTTAATAATTTACGTACCATATATTTCGCTGGATCTCGGTGGCTCGAGCAGGAGAGGTAAGTTCTTTTTATTTATTTTTTTTTGTCTGATGAAAAATTATATCTTTCTTTTAAATTTTCCTCCTCTAACACCTAGGCAGCAGAGTGATGTGGAAAAATATGAACTTTTTAAATTCTAGCACAAGGCTGCCACATTACAAAATGTGAAAAAAGTGAGAGAGTCTGAAGCATTTCCGAATACACTATATATATATATATATTTTTTTTTTATTTTTTTTTTAATGCATATCTATCCTATCCTCAGAATCATTCATCAGTATCTGGTAGGGGTCTAATTCCTGGTGCCCCAAGTCATCACCTGTTTGAATAGGCTACAGTGCTCTGGGCTGCAATTCCATAAACGGCTAACTATACAATGTACAATGCTGTGCTTGATATGCTGTGAGGCCGCTCCATTCACAGGCCTCTTCAAACAGCTGATCAATGGCGTGCCGGATGTCTGACCCCCACCGACCAGATACTGAGGACTTATCCTGAGGATGTCATCAATATTCTTCTCCCAGGAAACCTCTTAAAGGGTTTCTGTCACCTGAATTTTCACTATGAAACTGGCTGACAATAGCAATGTGCTAATGTCAGCTGCACCTAACTATGCTATTGCTGAGTTTATTCATGCCCCCATAACTGCAGAATGCTTACTTTTATAATATGCAAATTAGCCTCTAGGAGCGGGGGGGGGGGGGGGGCGTTGCTCCTTCTCCTAGAGGCTCTGTTCTCCCACCTCATTCACCGCCCTCCAAGTCTTGATTGACAGGGCCCGGAAGCGTTCACCTCCTCCTGCCGGCCCTGTGTGCTAGGGAAATCTCGCGCCTGCACCATGCTGTTCAGTATTCACTGCAGGCATAGTGAAGGAGCACGAGATTTCCCCAGCACACAGGGCAGGCAGTAGGAGGTGAACGCTTCCGGGCCCTGTCAATCAAGACTTGGAGGGCGGTGAATGAGGTGGGAGAACGGAGCCTCTAGGACAGTGGTTCTCAACTCCAGTCCTCGGGACCCACCTGCCAGTCAGGTTTTCAGGATTTCCTTAGTTTAGACCAGCTGATACTTACCATCAGGACTTACCACAGGTATTCATTCTGTGGGATATTCCTAAATCCTGACTGGCAGGTGGGTCCCGAGGACTGGAGTTGAGAACCACTGCTCTAGGAGCAGGAGCAATGCCCCATCCCCCCCCCCCCCCCGCTCCTAGAGGCTAATTTGCATATTATAAAAGTAAGCATTCTGCAGTAACGGGGGCATAAATAAACTCAGCAATAGCATAGTTAGGTGCAGCTGACATTAGCACATTGCTATTGTCAGACAGTTTCATAAAAATTCAGGTGACCCTTTAAGCGGTTTTCTGGGAGTAGAATATTGATGACATCCTCAGTATCTGGTCGGTAGTTAGGTGTAGCTGGCCCAGCAGCCTCAAAATTAGATTTGTATCAGCCCCCCCCCATATCAGACCACCAATATGCCCCCATCCTCAAATTAGATCCCTATCAGCCCCCCCAGCCGCAAATGAGCCCTCATCAGTCCCTCCACACCGCAGATGAGCCTCTATCAGACCTCAGATCAGACTTTCAAATTAAATAATAAACTTACCTCTCCAGCTCCGTACGGCGCTGCCTCTTGGCAGGTTCACTTACCCTCCCTGGTCTTCTCCCCGCCGCGCTGTACTGTGACTTGACTGCGCATAGCGTAAGATCACAGTGCACGTCTACGTGCACTACGTCCTGACACTGTATGTGTCGGGACACATCGCGGCGGGGAGAAGACCAGGGAAGGCAAGTACAGCCGCTGCTGCGCTGTTCTTACCTTCCCGTACCTAATAATGGAAGCGGTCATTAGCATTTTCTGGCAGGGGGCTGGGGCACACATCAAAATGTCCTGCGAGCCGCAAATGAAGGTCCAAGGAGCCGCGGGTTGGCCACCCCTGTCCTAGAGGCTCGGCTCTCTCTGCAAAAGGGGGAATACCCCTTTAAATTTAAGCGGGACAATATTGGTTTTGGATATTCTTTTTTCCCCTCTTTAAAGAGGCTCTGTCACCAGGTTTCAACCTATGTATTTTAATACATAGGTTAAAACCCCTTAACTTGTACATTTCTCACATACCTTTATTGCAGAGTATAGCGCAGCGGTTGTGCTGAAAAACGAAGTTAAAACATTATGCTAATGAGCCTTCGGAGCACCGGGGGGCGGGCTCTTTCCTCCTGAGCACCGCTTCTTCACCGCCCCCCCGGGCCCGAGGCTCTCCCCCATGCCGAAGTCCACGCCCCTCTGTAAAGTGACTGACAGCGCTAGACCGTTTGGCCTAGCGCTGAAATCCCGCGCCTGCGCAGTCTGATCGCGCCGGCGCATGCGCAATAGCGCTTGCAGTGCCGAACACTGCAAGCGCTTCCATTCTTGTGCGCACGCGCAGTCACTTCGCTGAATCCTTGCTATTGCGCACACACCGGTGCGATCGGACTGTGCATGCGCGGGATTTCAGCGCTAGGCCAAACGGTCTAGCGCTGTCAGTCACTTTACAGAGGGGCGTGGACTTCGGCATGGGGGAGAGCCTCGGGCCCGGGGGGGCGGTGAAGAAGCGGTGCTCAGGAGGAAAGAGCCCGCCCCCCGGTGCTCCGAAGGCTCATTAGCATAATGTTTTAACTTCGTTTTTCAGCACAACCGCTGCACTATACTCTGCAATAAAGGTATGTGAGAAATGTACAAGTTAAGGGGTTTTAACCTGGTGACAGAGCCTCTTTATATAAAATAAAACTGTATTTTCTGTTAACGAAGGATGTCATATTAAATTTTGTTTGAGGGTCTAAAAGTGTGAAATATATAAAAAAAGATAGAAGAAGAACCGGGCAAATTTAAATACACATAGATGGGAGTATTAGCATTGAAGGTTTTGGGCACCAGGAAAAGGCAAAATTGTAACCTGCAATAAAAAAAATTCTCTTTTGAATATACAGTATAAAGCTATGCATCATTATAAGAGAATTCTTGTTAGTACATAGATGTAATTAGAAAGAGAAAAACAAAACCATTCTACTAATTACTGCTGTGCACCAGTACATTAGACCCATTATACATTTCTAGCTCAACATTAAAACAAATAATTCAATCTGAGCCAGCGGTTAATAGCTTTCTTCAAAAAGTAAGACATTCAAATTCAAAACAGCCATAGTGATGTCAGGCAGATCAGTCACCATTAATTGGCAATGTGATTTTTCTTGTGTACAAATGTACACTTTCCATTAGATTACTAATGCTTTGACTGCACATAATTTGTTTCTAGATATTATTTTCTATGTCCTTTTTGAAAAACATATTTCTAAGCATTGTATTACCTTAAAATGCCTTAAAGGTGTTCAGCCACACAGGTCAGATACAGGATTAATGTCTGATTGGTGGAGGTCCCAGCGGTTAGGCAGAGAACAGTAGTCCAGTGTCCTCCTCTTCCATAGCACTCTCCACTATACTCCAAGTTACAGTAGGTATACTGTAAGTCTGCTTTGTATTGGTTCCTAAAGCAACAGTTTGTGCACTAGAGTTGCCCTTCCAAATGGACAGTAGGCTAGAAACATAGACGGCCATTTTACAGTTATTGTGCCCAGTACTACCACATGCAAATATAGTAAGGCCGAGTTCACACTTCAGTTATTTGACCAGTTATTTTCATCACTTATTGTGAGCCAAAACCAGTAGTGAAGCCTACTCAGAGATAAAGTACAGTGCCTTGCGAAAGTATTCGGCCCCCTGGAACTTTTCAACCTTTTGCCACATTTCAGGCTTCAAACAAAAAGACAATTGTGAAGTGGAACGAAATTTATTGGATCATTTAAACTTTTTTTGTAATAATAAGACTAAAATTGGGGCGTGCAAAATTATTAGGCCCCCTTGCATTAATACTTTGTTGCGCCACCTTTTGCTGCAATTACAGCTGCAAGTCGCTTGGGGTATGTCTCTATCAGTTTTGCACATCTAGAGACTGAAATTCTTGCCCATTCTTCCTTGCAAAACAACTCAAGCTCTTTGAGGATGGAGAGCGTTTGTGAACAGCAGTTTTCAGCCCTTTCCACATATTCTCAATTGGATTCAGGTCTGGACTTTGACTTGGCCATTCTAAGACCTGGATACGTTTATTTTTTAACCATTCCATTGTAGATTTTGCTTTATGTTTGGGATCATTGTCTTGTTGGAAGATAAATCTCCTTCCTAGTCTCAGGTCTTTTGCAGACTCCAACAGGTTTTCATCCAGAATGGTCCTGTATTTGGCTCCATCCATCTTCCAATCAATTTTAACCATCTTCCCTGTCCCTGCTGATGAAAAGCAAGCCCAAACCATGATGCTGCCACCACCATGTTTGACAGTGGGGATGGTGTGTTCAGGGTGATGAGCTGTGTTGATTTTACGACAAACGTATCGTTTTGCATTGTTTCCAAAAAGTTGGATTTTGGTTTCATCTGACCAGAGCACCTTCTTCCACATGTTTGGTGTGTCTCCCAGGTGGCTTGTGGCAAACTGTAAACCAGACTTTTTATGGATATCTTTGAGAAATGGCTTTCTTCTTGCCACTCTTCCATAAATGCCAGATTTGTGAAGTGTTCGACTGCTTGTTGTCCTATGGACAGACTCTCCCACCTCAGCTGTAGATCTCTGTAGTTCATCCAGGGTGATAATGGGCCTCTTATCTGCATCTCTGATCAATCTTCTCCTTGTTTGAGATGAAAGTTTAGAGGGACGGCTGGGTCTTGGTAGATTTGCAGTGGTCTGATGCTCCTTCCATTTCAATATGATCGCTTGCACAGTGCTCCTTGGGATGTTTAAAGCTTGGGAAATCTTTTGGTATCCAAATCCAGCTTTAAACTTCTCCACAACAGTATCACGGACCTGCCTGGTGTGTTCCTTGGTCTTCATGATGCAGAACCCTGAGACTATCACAGAGCAGGTGCATTTATACGGAGACTTGATTACACACAGGTGGATTCTATTTATCTTCATCAGTCATTTAGGACAACATTGGATCATTCAGAGATCCTCAATGAACTTCTGGAGTGAGTTTTCTGAACTGAAAGTAAATGGGCTGAATAATTTTGCACGCCCAACTTTTCAGTTTTATTATTACAAAAAAAGTTTAAATAAATTTAATTAAATAAATTTCATTCCACTTCACAATTGTGACCCACTTGTTGTTGATTCTTCACCAAAAATGTAAAATGTTATATCTTTTTGTTTGAAGCCTGAAATGTGGCAAAAGGTTGAAAATTTCCAGGGGGCCGAATACTTTCACAAGGCACTGTATAATGGAAATATCTGCTCCTGTTCTGTGTTTTTGACCCGCGCCTGGTTTTGGCTCACAATAACTGATGGAAATAACTGATCAAATAACTGAAGTGTGAACTCTGCCTAACATAGGTTGTAAGGCTAAAAAAAGACATCCATCCAGTTCAGCCTGATCCAGAGGAAGGCAAAAAAAACCCTTATGAGAAACAATTTTCCTCATTATTATTATTACACTCCAGAACTACATCTAGATTCCAGGCACCTCTTGAAAACTTTGTGAATTCACCATCACTACCTACTTTGGCAGACAGCTCCATAGTCTCATTGCTCTTACAGTAAAGAATCCCCTTCTATGTTGATGGAGAAACCTTTTTTCCTCTAGACATAGAGGATGTCCCCTTATTACCATTACAGTCTTAGGTAAAAAATAGATCATGGGAAATATCTTTTGGGGGAGACGGTGGCTAGAAGGTTGGAGGAGTGTTTAAATTAGGACTGTGTGTGGGTGTGTGTGTGTGTGTGTGTGTGTGGGGGGGCTACCTTATAGAAAGGGGAAGATAGTGCAGACAGGAGTCTGCCTTTATGTAAAGTCCTGTCTAAAGCCCACACGCCGGGAAGATATGAATGAAGGTAATAAACATGTGGAATCACTGTGGGTAAAAATACATGGAGGCAAAAATAATAATAGTGGTTTGTTATAAGCTACCTAAAATGCCCACAGAAATCTACTGCTAAGGGAAATAGAGGTGGACAAATCATGAGGTCATTATTATGGGGGATTTCAACTACCCAGATATAAACTGGGAAACTGAAACCTCTGGATCTCATTAAGGAAACAGGTTCTTGGCAATAACTAAATATAATTATGTTTCCTAGCTGGTAAAGGATCCAACTTGATGGACGGCCATACTGGATTTGGTATTAATCAACACACCTGACATAACAATAGACGTGCAGGTTGGGGGACACCTGGAAAATAGTGATCATAATATAGTAAACTTTCAACAGAGTGTTTTTCAGAGAGGCACAAAATTGCTGAACTTCAGGAATGCTGCATTTGACCAGTTTAGAGAGTCCATCAGCCTCATTAACTGGGACAATGTGCTCAAAAATAAAAATACAGCCACAGAATTGGGCATTTTTAAAAGCATCTTAAACTTTTTTCCTTATGAGAATAAAAGTGTCAGGAACAAAAGAAACTGTATAAATAGAGATGTGATGGGGGCAATAAATGACAAAAAGAAAGCATTTGTGAGATGATTATATGGCACTTACTAATCTAGCCATCTGTACTTGCACCGTTGAGTGATTAGTGCAGGTGCAGTGTGTTTGAATAGAGAAAACATCACATGGAGGGGATTTGCCTGGTCGCATGACCCTCCATCAGTGGCCATTTTATGGACAGGACCTCTGTGTGCACAGCACAAAAGACTTTTAAACAAGGGAGTATACCTGATAAAATATAGAAAATGGTGCAGAATTTGAACAAAGATTATATTAGTAAGTGCCATATAATCATCTCACAAACACAACAGTAAGCAGAAAGTGGCCAATCCTTTTCACTAAAGTTTTCTTAACTGAAGAAAATGAAATGCAGAGTGTCGGAAAGTAAACTCCCTATTAAGTGTGGCCTGTCTGACCCAGGAAGAAGTGGAGGCATCATAAAATGATTAAAACAGGCAAATCACCGGGACCAGATGGCATACTCCCCTGTATTCGAACAGGCAAAAAAAATGTATTCTCTGACCTGCTAGCAAGGTACATGATGTAATTAGTAGTGAATGTAATCTTCTCATCAGTGACTCTATTTGTGAGTTATAACCTTTCTTCTAAGTTTTAGCTGTGTCATGTGACCAACTCTCTGATCTCCCACTGACACAGGGCAGGAAATCAGTTACTTCTCTATTCATTCCTATGAGACTGATATTGAGACTTATAGAAACAGACTTCCTGTCCACACATACGATGCTGTGTTATTTGGAAAGTCTCATTGCTGGTCACATGACACAGCCGAGAAGCATAAGGGACTGTCTATTATGACTGTCTGATAGACAGGAGCCCAGAATTGTGCACAATACTCCATGTGTGGTCTGACTAGTGATTTTTAACGTGGCAGGCCTATGTTCTCATTACGTGCCTCTAATGCTCGTTTTGATGCAACCCATAATCTCACTGGTTTTGGCAGTGGTTTCTACAGCTTAGTTTGCTGCTCATTAAAATTCCTAAGTGCTTTTCCGTGTCAGTGTTACTCAGTATTACCATTTAGTATGTACTAACATGTATTATTCCTTCCCATGTGCATAACCTTACATTTATCAGTGTTAAACCTCATCTGCCACTTATCTGTCCAAGCCTCCAATCTATCCAGATCCATCTGTAGTAGTATATTGTTCTCTTATGTGTTAATTACTTTACACTGTTTAGTGGCATCCAAAATTAATAATTAACTTTTACTATGCAAGCCTTCTACAAGATCATTAATAAATATATTGAAGAGAATAGGGCCCAATACTGACCCCTGTGGTACCCCACTAGTGATAGTAACCCAATCTGAGTATGTGCCATTAATAACCACCCTTTGTTTTCTATCACTGAGCCAGTTGCTTACCCACATACGGACATTTTCTACCAGTCCAAGCGTTCTCATTTTATATACTAAGCTTTTATGTGGCACAGTATCACATGCTTTGGAGAAGTCCAGATACGTATATGACATCCCTTGTCTTTATTCCTCTGATTAGATTAGTTTGACAGGACTGATCCCATATTTGACATATTCCAGGATAGCATCTCTTAGAAAACCTTCAGTTTACCCATGACAAATTCTAAGACTTAACAGCCTATAGGTTCCAGGGTCTGTTTTTGACCCCTTTTTGAATATTGGCACCACACTTGCTAATTGCTTATCCAGTAGAATGCTCCCTGTCATTATAGAGTCCTTAAAGGGAACCTGTCATCAACTTTATGTTGCCCATACTAACGGCAGAATAAAGTAGAAACAGGTGAGTTGATTTCAGCGGTCTATCATTTATATGTTAAAAGTAAGTGGTTGCCGAGAACCAACATCACAATCATTGCAGACTAGGTCTGAAAAAGAGTCACGGCCACCTGAGAAGAGTCATCGTTATTCATAAATTCCTGCTCTCATTGCCGACCTTCTGATGATTGACAGGCTTCTACCTAGTTTTCTCCTGTTCTGTCTAGGAGAGAACTGCCAATCATCAGCATATGGGCGGGGAGAGCAGGAGATCATGAATAACCATGACTCTTCTCAGGTAGATTTGACTCTTTTCAAGGCCTTGGCTACAATGATTATGATGCTGGTTCTCAGCAACCACTTACTTTTAGCTCATAAATGACACATCGTTGAAATCAGGATTTATGTCACAATTTTATGCTGCCCTCAGTGAGGGCTGCATAAAGTTGATGACAGGTTCCCTTTAAGTATCAGAAATAAGGGTATAAAAATGTTTAGCTATTTCTCTGCTGTCTTTTGCCTCCACAACTATCCGTCCTCTGTATATTACTTTAGCCTTTTCCTGCAAATGGATGTACAGTTATGTCCTAATTGACTCCTTCAAGACACAGCAATCTTAATTTTTTACAAGCTGAAGGACTCGGCTGAGCCCGTTTATATTTAATCTGTTTCATTTAATGTTTGTGTGTCGTTAAAAGATATCAAGAGTGACCTCTACAGCCGCCGTCCCTTCAACAGTGACCTCCACAGCAGCCCGCCCCTTAACAGAAACATCCACAGCACCCTCCCCTTTAACTGTGACCTCCACAGCAGCTAGGGTGGCCGCTGTCTTCACCCCAGAAAGCCAGACCTCACCGGCTATTCCCCCAAACGTCAAAGCCACACCACTAAACATGAGGCCACACCCCCTGGCTCTGTGAAGAGGAGAAGCTGTCTGAGCGTGACCTACTGAAAGGGTGGACATCCCTGCGTCCGTCCAGGCACTGTGCCGGACGGAGAACAGGTAGCCAGAAAACTGGACTGTCCAGCATAAAGCTGGACATCTGGCCACCCTAACATCAGCCTGCCCCTAGGGTGGCCAGAGGTCCGGTTTTAGGCTGGACAGTCTGGTTTTCAGACTCCCTGTCCACCATCTGGCGCAGGGCCTGGACAGATACGGGGATGTCCACCCTTTCAGTAGCTCACGCTCAGACAGCTTCTCAGTGTCTTCACGGAAGCAGGGGGCGTGGCCTCGTATTTAGGGGTGTGGCTTTATGGGGACCGGTGGCATGGCTTCACGTTGGGGGGAGGCTGGACAGTCTGGCTTTCAGACTCCTTGTCCTACATCATGCGCAGGGCCTGGATGGACACAGGGATGTCCTTTTGAACAGCTCACTCTCAGACAGCAGCACTGTGCAGTCTGAGCATGAGCTGCAGGGAGAAAGTCACCCTCCTCCCTCCCCTGCAGCTGACAGAAGTTGATTTTTACCTTCATTTTTTCAATCCCGGTCAGATGTGGAGTGGAAGGGGCGTGGTCTGACTGAGTCGGGGTTGTGACTTAGTGGGACCTGGGGGTGGGGCTTTTAAGTCCTTCTTTTGAGGGTGACCTGAATTACAGGTCGATGCCATAGTAATTTAGGAGAAAACACAGTGAGTAGCAGTTGAAGAAAACATCTTTTATTACTACTGAACGGTAAATATGTGAAATTTACATTATATGAGGTAATGATTGATGATGAGTTAGTCTAAAGCAAGAGTTATATTTATGGTACCCGGAATACTCCTTTAACAGTGTCATCCACAGCCCTCTGCCCCTTTAAAGCAGACCTACAGCAGTGAACTGGCTAGGTTGTTATGGAAACCTGGTGTGTGTGGAGACTAACTGCCTGTGAGCTTTTATTGGCTGATAAAGGTCATGTGACCAGGCTTCTATTGGCTCATGCATTTTTTGTGAATATCTCAGGAACGGTACGTCCTGGAGAGCTGAGACCCGTTCTAAAACCTTCCCGGACACCTGATGTACCTGTGTGCCAAATTTTGTGATTGTAGCTGCAGCGGTGCGGATTCTTTTAGCAGACACACACACACACACATACATACATATACATACATACACTCAGCTTTATATATTAGATTTTTTCCCATCCCTGTATTTTTATGTTTCTATTTACATGCCAATACAAGGGCTTGGGTTTTTGTACTAATGTTGCAACATTTTGGAGTATATATAATGTATTGAAACTTCATAGGTTTTGTAATTTTGTTTTGTTACATTTTAAGTACAGCAAACTTTACAAAAAAAAGAAAACTTTTTATTTTCATATAAAGCCATACAATACAAATAATATGCAGGTGGCATCAAGTGTGGTTACAGCAATTATGAACAAAGTACATATCTCTTAGGAGTGTTTCTTCCCCACATGCCATCTCAACATATATCTATAGAAGATGACCTGTGAAATATTGACTACCCACAGATCCACATATTACAAAAATTACAGAAAGTAATGAAAAGCATCACAAAACAAGAACTCCCTGGTGGCTTAGTCCATAGTCCATGGATAAAGTAGGTAAGCAAAGCTTATGGGTCAAGTTGGTCATCGAGGCCTGGGCATGAAAAAGTTATCAAAAGCATAAAGTATACAACAAAGAAAAATTAAAAGGTTAGTAGACTAAAAAGAACAGAAAGAGCTTGCAAGTGGCATCAGACTCTCCCCTGCATGAAGTCCAACCACGACTGACAAATTCTGAGATATCTGGCGGGATTTTTATTTTGCCAACCCACCAACTCCCCAAAAAGACAGACTTTGTTTTGGAAATCCACAACTCTATTGTGGGGGGAGATTTATTTCCCCACAAAAGGGTTAGCAAGAGCTTGGCAGTAGATAGAAGATAAGAGGGTAAGGTCTGAAGCCAGGCTGTGGGAGCCAGAGAAGCACTTATTCAGGTGTAAGGTGTAACTCAGTGGAATATATCTGGTTAATTGTAGATTCCACAGCTACCCAGATATTACAAATCAGTGGGCAGTGCCACGAAATGTGGCATATCGTCCCAGACTCCCCAATTCACACCTCGAGCACATATCCGTTTCTGATATGTTTAGCTTATACATAGGCCAGCTTTCTGTTCCACATTTGAGGATTTATCTTATATTTTAACACAACAAGAGATACAATGAGACATGGTAAGAATATCAATAACCTGTGAGAACGTGGTTTGCAGCTCTACCTCCCATTCCAAAAGATAGACCGGTTTAGAGAGGGCCCGGGCCAGTGGCAGCCCTGAATAAATTGGTAATAAAGTTAGGTTTTCTAGCCAAGTGGGGTCCGGGTAGGTGGTAGGCTTTTTACTGAAAAAAATAGAGGGCAAACTATTAAAATCAAACTGGTCCCTGGACCGATTGTTTATTTTTTTTATAATTGTATCTTTATTAAAGTATTTTATATCAGATACAATACAAAAGTATAGTCAGATTTGTATAAAATTGACAAATCTGTAATATAAAGCAAAGCTAAAGAAGGTAGGTGAACAAGTCAGAGACATTACTGTGCAAAAAAATACACGTAAACCTTTAAAATGGAGAGAGAGAAAGAGGTGTCCCTGCTAAGCATACAACTTATGCTATCGAAAGCAACATTTTACACAGAATTATTGTGAGACATAGGAAAAAAGGCTAAGACAAGACATAAAGGGAAAAATGGTTTATACAATGACGTCTAGAGATGCAAGATAGAATAAATATCCCATGGCTCCCATATGTGGTTCAAACAAGCGCCCTTATTGATCATAATAGCCTTGAGGTGCTCCATTCTCCTAATATCCATGATCCTAGTGAACAGATCATGTCGAGTAGGAGCATCTGTCCTTTTCCAAAAGCTAGCGATAAGACACCTTGCTGCTGTCAGAACATGAAGAGCTAAAAGTAAAGCATGTTTTTTCAGGGGTATGCATGGCATATTAAGTAAATAAAAAGGGTCTAAGGGAAACTTAGGGGATCATTTATCAAACTGGTGTAAAGTAGAACTGGCTTAGTTGCCCATAGCAACCAATCAGATTCCACATTTCATTTTGGCCAGCTCCTTTGGAAAATGAAAGGAGGAATCTGATTGGTTGCTATAAGCAACTAAGCCAGTTCTACTTAGAACCAGTTTGATAAATGACCCCCTTTATTCCCAGGAGTTGATAAAGAACAGCCTGAGTCATTTTTCAGAAAGAACATATCAAGGGACAGCTCCAGAAGATATGTATGAAAGATACCACTTCCGTTCAGCACCTATTAAAGATATTGAGGTTGAGGTTGAGGTGCCACAACAATTGCACGGTTTGATAACTGAATATCAGTATCTTATAGGAATTCTCCCTGTGGGATGTGCAGGTAGAAGTCATGGCAGCTCCTCTCCAAATCAGTTTCCAATCTTCATGAGAAACTGCATGGTCTAAGATAGTTTCCCAATTAGTCATATATGAATGACAAACTGGAGCACAAGGGGGATGGAAGGAGAGAATAACATACATGTTAGAAATAAGTCCTTTAGTCGAATCCGATAGCTCACACAGTCTTTCAAAAGGGGTTGGAGTAGAGATCTGTGAGGACTTAAATAAAGTAGTGAGGAAATGTATCTGCAAGTGTTGATATCCAGAAGATTCTGATAGATTAAATGTAGAACTGAGGATAGTAAACGGCAAAAGGCGTAGGGTCTTATAGTCTACTATGTCTGCAAAGTGGAATAACTTGAACCATGGCTTAATAAAAGATGAAAGCATACCCTCCGGGAATAAGGAGTTAAATAAAAATGATGTCATAGAAGATTTGCAAGAAGTTAAAAAAAAAAAACGCTGTCTACAAGTCCACCATATGGTACACATAAAGGACATCGGGCCTAGTAGTTGGAACTGTAATGTGGGCAGTATTGGGGACCATAGAAGGGAGTTTGGATGTATGGGTGCTAACCACAACTTTTCTATCTCCATGCACTTTGAATACACATAGATTTGACCAAATGGGTATTCTCCAAAGATGTGTGGTTCAATAGTATCTGGTACTGCCAACCCCCCTTGTGTTTTAAGAGCAGTAAGGACTTTATATGCAATTCTATGCCGCTTCCCATTCCAATGGAGGATTGGATAGCACATAGCTGTTTATAGGCAACTGGGACAAGAAGAGTCTCAAACAAAAAAAGCAACCTAGAGACAAGAGACATTTTAATCTTTGCTATGCAACCAAAGAAAGATATAGGTAAATTCATTCATTTAGTCATAAGGTTTCTGAGTTCATTGAAGAGAGCTGGAAAATTCTGAGCAAAGAGTAAGTTGGCAAATAGCTGGGATAGGTATATCCAAAGTTGAACAAAATTCAGGAAGATCAGTATGAGTACACAGGATGGTCGTCTTCCCATTTCTGGAGACAATGAGTGCAATGGGGAATCCCCATCGATAAGCTATTTTTTTTATCCCTGAAACGAGTTAACAGGGGTTGTAAGGTCCGCCTCTTCTGCAGTGCTATCCACGAGAGATCCTGATATAATTGTACAGATGAACCATGAAAGTCAATAGACCACAGGGTACGGGCTTTAGCCATGATGGCCTTCTTGAGCTGGAAAATCATGGGCACAACAAATCACATCTTGCGGTTTCATAGAGGAGTTTTTGGGGTGTAGTGCTCGGTCCAATTTAATAGGCTATGGAGTCTGAGAGCCAATACAGAATTAAAGTGTTCTCTTAGCAGTTCCTGCAGGTTTTAATCTGTCGTCGACTCGGGCAGCCCCTAATACGAATGTTATTCCTGTGCCCCCTGTTATCTAAGTCTTCCAGATGGCAGGAACTGTCTGCAATAGTATATTGTAGTTGCGCAATATATTTGCGGGCATCATCATGGGCCGTTTCAATAGAATCTATACGGTCAGTCATTAGTTTCAAATCTTGGCACAAAGAAGAAATTTCAGATTTGCAGGTGTCTCTCCCCTCAGCTACTAGGGCCCTGAAGTCCTCTTTAGTAGGTAGATGTTGCTGGGTCTGTCGCAATAGATTAGAGGCGTGAGAGGGGGGTAGGCCACCATCCTCTCCATCATCAGCAGAATCTGAAAATTGTTCCCACATAGAAGGGTCAGCCTCCACCCAAGGGGGGGGTGGGGGTTAAGTGCTAGAGCAAGTAGGTCTTCTGCAGAGTCACTCCAATTGCGGCGCTGTTGTGAATGCTTTGCCACATTCTTATTGAAGGATGGGCCGAATAACAAGGGCTTCAGCAAAAGGGGTGATAATGAACTCTTCTTGGGAGCACAGAATTGCAGAGTGAACTCCCTCTCCATTGGTGACAGGAGAGAAGGAGCAGCAGACAAGACACGCTGCAGTGATGGACCACTGGAGGGTGAGAATACGGGAGCAACCCAGCCACTTACAGGCCCAGAGACACAGGAAGGATGTAGGCCACAGGTGGGATATGGAATAGCAGGAGCACGGGACAGGTACAGTATGCATCCAGAGTTGTGGTCACTGGAGCTGGAGCAGTCCTGGGCTTCTTCTAGACCAATTCTCCTTAGGTTCAGCAAAGGGGTTTTGACCCACAATAGATGTAAAGAAGAATAGCCCATCTCCGCTTTGCCTGTATCAATGTGTGGGTTACATATCAAAAGATTGAGACCAAAGCACCGCCTTATAGTAAAGGGAAACCTCAGGCAAAGACACCCTACCTTGATGTTTTTGTACCAAAATAGCATATGGTAAACGAGATATCTTACCATTCCAAAGAAATTAGATAAAGAGATGATGTAGATGTTTAAAGAAACTGGGTGGAATGTTCAGAGGCAATACTTGTAGTGTATAATAATTGGGGAAGAACAAAAGTGGTCGGGAGATGTTTCCTACATGTACCTAGCCATGAAATATACGAGTATGTAATGGAAGTAACGTGGGCCTTGACTCTGACGAGAGCAAGGGTAGTTACATTTATAGAATTCTATATGATCAGCTGTAATCTTAACTCCTAGGTAGGGTATTGATGAAGTAGGCCACTTAAATGTAGTAGACCCTTTTAGTGATTAAATGACCTCCCTAGGGGACGACACATTCAAGGCTTTGGAATTTTCCAAGTTGATCTTGAAATTAGATATCTCACTAAACTGATGAAAGAGCCAAAGAATAGCTGGGAAGGCAGAGTGGGAGTTTTTTATAAAGACCAGTAGGTTATTTGCAAATGCTGCAGTCTTGTGGGAGTATTTGCCTACATCTAGGCCGCATATCTCAGGGGATTGCCTAATGCGCAATAGCAGGGTCTCTAACATAAGAATAAGCAGGGTTGGGAATAACAGACAACCCTGTCTTATTCCATTAGAAATAACAAACAATTCAGAAAAGGTTCAATTTATTTGGATCTTAGCACTGGGGCCTGTGTTAATTCATTGCAGTCTTTGGGACAAACGATCTAACACTTGGTTGTTTAAAGCGTACTTGAGTTTTCAAAAAGTTTGCATAATAGCTGTGCTTCTTTATATAATCATAACTATCAAGGGATAGGTATTTTTGTGCTTCCCTGATGCATGTTTCAGTCTAATTATTCTCCTCTTCAGCTGCACAGCTAGATGCATTTCTCTCACAAACTCTCTCTTCTGTGGAATCTGACAGTACTTGTATTTCTGTGACGTCCTTTCCCTTACTCCCCACTTTGTTTCTTTTTAGGTCCAGTACTCACAGAACAGATAAAGAAGGGGGGGATCACACAGAAAGGCAGGAGGTTCCTGTGAATTCAGAAGGAGTGTAGAAGCAGTTCTCTTTCCAGGCTCAGGATCTCAGCTAGCATTGACATGCCCTCATTCCTGTCTGCCATCTTCTGTGTCTCTGTTACTAGAGATGGATTGTAACTGACAACAGGCAGTGGACTGCAAATTAGGTGGAAGTGAGACCCCTAGTGGGCATGACTTTACAGCTTTTTTCAGGTGGATTGCAGGCATATCTCTCATTTTCTATTAAGTTAAAGGGGTTGTCCGGGTTCAGAGAAGAACCCGGACATACCTGCAATTTCACCCAGGCAGCCCGCCTGAAGAGGGCATCGGAGCATCCTATGCTCCGATGCCCTCCTTTGCCCTGCGCTAATTAGCGCAGGGCAAAGGAATTTCGCCGGGTTCCGGTGACGTACCGGTCCCTGCCGGGCAGAGGCTTCCGCCCGGCAGTGAGTCGGTGACGTCATCGGCGCTGATGGACAGGCTTCAGCGCTGCCCTAGCCAGTAAAACGGCTAGGGCAGCGCTAAAGCCGGCCCATTAAGGCCGGTGACGTCACCGAACTCACTGCCGGGCGGAAGTACCCGCCCGGCAGCGAGTATTTTCAAAACAAGAGACCTTGCCCTGCGCGATCTAGCGCAGGGCAAGGGGGGGGCATCGGAGCATGAGATGCTCCGATGTCCTCTTCAGGCAGGCTGCCTGGGTGAAATTGCAGGTATGTCCGGGTTCTTCTCTGAACCCGGACAACCCCTTTAAATTGTGTGAAAGTGTAGTGACTTTTTAATCCCATGAGGGGACTCAAAATGTGTAAAAAAATTTCAATTCATTCAAATCACCCTCTTTACCCAGTATTAAAAAAAAATTAACATGGGCACCACTGCGTCCCAAAACATCCAAACTATTAAAATAGACAAGCAATGGGATTATTGGACCTACGTTAGCAATAGCATATCTATTTAGTGGCATCAGGCAGGGGTATATTTAAATCCTCCCTGCTCCATGCCTCATTCATTTTCACAAATGTATTGTTTTCCACATCTCTGGAGGAAAATTTTGTCTGCTTTGTGTGCTGATGCCACGTCCCACACTAGATACCATATCTGAAAGTACAACAAAGGCAAATTGGTCCAGTTGCTACCACTAGTCCAAACTGCTGACCAAGAAGCCCATGGGGTCAGGGCTCAGGGTATCTGCTGGCGTATGGGCACAATCCTGCTACTACTGAACCTGGTTGTTCAGGTGGTGCCTTTGTCCACCCCGCACTACTGTGGTTGGTTATGGCCAGCGCTATTCATCCAGTAGCTGTGAGGTCATTAACAAGCCACAAGGCAGCATGCAAGTTGTAGAAGCTGTTCTTCCACCATCCTTTGTTGCATCATTGTGTTTTCTCCAATTTAAATATTGGGGATAACATTGCTCATGCTACTGTTGTCCCTACTCACAAATCTGGTGGCCTCTTCAAAGTGCTTGAGTAAGCTACACGCATACCTGATGAGCTGCCACTACCACAGCTCAGAAGACATGCTACCTGCCTTTGTGATCTGGTGCATGAATTAATCATTGACCACTTTATGCTGGTCATAGAGACAATCCAGCATATGCAAGGTGGAATTCTAGCAACTTGGATGGTCAAAGATTTGTTACATGCAAGTCCAGGAGGGCATTCTTTGCTAAATAAAAATGGGCTGAAATGTTCAGAAACTCCCTGGACATGGTCAGCACCTTCTGCAAACCAAAATATGTTTTTAAAAAAGTAGCATCACCAAATTTATGATGTCTGCTATACAGGCAGCATGTTTTATATTCCTCAAATGCAGTGCAGTTATGATGTTCCTGCGGTTGATAACTATATTTCCCAGTTGTAGTTGGAGGAGAGGCATCCAGCAGAAAATGTGCTGCTCCGTGCAGAATAGCAGTTGATATGCTTTGTGACCCCTCTTGCCCAGGCTCATCAGGTGTAAAACAGCATGACATCTTACACTTTTAAAATAACGAGGGGAAGGGGGGCTGTGGAAGCAGCACTCCAACCTGTTGTTCAGAATAGGCAGATGTACACTGATGAGGAGGTGGATAAGTGCCTGGTGTGGCAACCAGACCTGCACTACCATGGAGGTGTCAGTAGCACCTGGCCTCATTGCTGCTCCTGATCGTTACTGCTGCTCCATGTGTCAATAGCGGCATGCACCTTTCCACAAAGAGATAATTCCAAGGAAAGGCCCCCGTTCTCAGCCATGTTAGAATGCAAGGCAGGGAGGGCTCTCTGAGAAATAACGGCAGCTAGGTATACTCCATTGAGGAGGAGCGCATACCATCAATTGATTAAAGGCAGTGGAATCCAAATACACTAAGTGGTACAGCAACTTGGCCAGGTGGGATTTCAGCTGGTTCCTGCCCATCCATTCTGTTACAGATGACTGAAGATGGAACTGAGAAGTCAGAGTAAGGGCTCATTCAGATAATCGTATCCTTTTTTGTGGATACTGGCCGTGTGCGTTCCGTATTTTGTGGAATGGAACGGCCAGCCCTATGATAGAATTGCCTATTCTTGTCTGTAATTGAACATGTCAAATAGGACATGTTCTATCTATCTCTTTTGTGGGACCACGGAATGGAAGTACAGATGCAGTCTGCTCACGGTGTACTGTCTGCATCTTTGCAGCCTCATTGAAATGAATGGGACCGCATCCAAATATACGGTCATGTGAATGGGCAGGAGCTGATAATGTTGACACTGATAGATGTGGCTTGGCTACTAGAATGAGAAAGGTGAGGACAATCTTGCACACATTGCTGCCCAGTTCAATTTATCCATGTATGTGATGCCACTTCATGTGCTGAAGGAGAGCCGTAGTTCCAACCTTTGTGCCTGAAAGGTCAAGTCTTATTCTCGTTTTCACACTGAAATGGTTTTGTTGGTTGGCAATGTAGAGAAAAATTCCCACATGAGAGATACCCACAGAAAGCCACCACCCAACCTTGTCCTAGGTCTGCCAGTTTGAGCCTGCCCCAAGAGCTGCAGCAGCAGCACCTGCTCCCAAGCTGATCGCAGTATCAGATCTGCCCCTGGCAATTTTTTTATTTTTTTTGGCTGTACATTGGCTATGCGTTTTATTACCACCCACTTCCTCACCCTGATTTGGTTCCCAGGTCCTGTTCAACACACAATTATCATCCCTGCTACTTTTGTGATATGTCATAGACTCTTTTTCCCCTCATGATTACCCCCTCAATATTTGCTCAGAGTGCTATTACTACCACAAAAAACTACAGCTATGCAGTCACGTCCTCTATCTCTGCCTGATCCTGCTACTCATCGCAGTCCAAACACTGATGGTTCTCATATAACTCATCAACAGGAACACCATCTTGAAAGGGGTTGTTCAATGTTGAGATATTGATGACTTATCCTTCAATATCAGATCAGTGGGGGTCCGACGCCCGGCACCGCCCCCAACCCCCCCCCCCCCCCCGATCAGCTGTTTGAAGAGGTTGTGGAGCTTTTCCCATTCACTTGAATGAGGTAGGAAGATGTAATTACACAGTGCTGCCGCTATGATCTAGACTGCAAGCAGGTTAACAGTGAAGATGACACTCGCACAAGCTGACAGTGCTGCTGCTGTACTTGCCCTGCCATCCATTGCCGCTCTGTACCACTAAGCCTACACTTTTTATTCTGTTTATGAAGAACAAAATTGAGAAGTCACAGTCTAGAAGTGCAATGTATTGTTACTTGTTGCTGATGTTATTGTTGGCTAAATTAGACGCATAAAATATCTGTGGCACTATAAGTAGATATATGCAAAACAATGAGTGACGTCACATCCGTGGCAGGATTTAAATGTATATTAAAACTTTTTTTGAAAAAAAAGTCTCAGACTGAAGTATAAATGCATGACAAAGAACAACACAATAATTTTTGATGGTTCTATTAGATAATATGCAAAACAATGAGTGGTCAGGTCCAGGGCATCTATTTGAGAAGGTAGCGTCACGCTATCAGCACCAGAATTAATATAATTGAAGAGATTTGTGAAGATGGGTGATTCACAAATTAACAAATTTCACAAACTGAACTGTATAGCTGCAGCATTCACATCGATAGCTGCCTGTACTTTCTACATCAGGGGTGGGGAACCACCAGCCCGCGGGCCGCACCGTTTCATGTGGCCCCCTGCCAGAAAATGCTAATGACCGCTTCCATTATGAAAGCGGTCATTAGCATGTGGGAGGCATGAGAAGGTGAGAACAGCGCTGCACTGGCTGTTCTCACCTTCCCTGGTCTTCTCCCCCCCGCGCTATGTCCTGACACATACAGTGTCAGGACGTAGTGCACATAGGCATGCACTATGACCTGACGCTGTGCCCTGTCAGGTCACAGTATAGCGTGGCAGGGAGAAGACCAGGGACGGTAAGTGAACCTGCCAAGATGCAGTGCCGTCTGGAGCTGGTTTAAGCTAAGTTTATTTTATTATTTATTTTAAAAGTCTGGTCTGAGGTCTGATTGGGGCTCATCTGAGGTGGGGAGGGGCTGATCTGCAGCTGGGGGGCTGATTGGGGTCTGATCTGAGGCTGGGGGCACATTGGGGGTGTGATTTGAGGCTGGGGGCATATTGGGGGGGTCTGATTTGAGGCTGGGGGGGCATATTGGGGTCTGATCTGAGGCTGGGGGTCTGATCTGAGGCTGGGGGGTCTGATCTAAGGCTGGGGGGCCTATTGGGGGTCTGATCTGAGGCTGGGGAGGCTCTGATGGGGGTCTGATCTGAGGCTGGGGAGGCTCTGATGGGGGTCTGATCTGAGGTTGGGAGGTCTGATGGGGGTGTGATCTGAGGCTAGGGAGGGTCTGATCTGAGGCAGATGTAGGCTGGGGGATCTGATAGGAGGCTGATGGAGGTGGGGGGCAGATCTGAGAAAGGGAAAAAGGTAGGGACAGTGGCAGGGAGAGTGGAAGCTGGGTGAACCCCCTCCCTGGACCCCTCTGGGTTTAGCTTGCTGCCATTAATGATAAATAAAGAACTAAAAATATAACATTCACAACTTAAACATTAGACTGCTATATAGTTATAGTTATAGTCAGTTATATGTTTGACCAAATATAGCCATCAAGTTTTTACATTGAGAATTTTGTACGGCCCCCGAGCGATGTTACAAATATCCAAATGGCCTTCAGCAGCACCCCCACCCTTGTTCTACACCAACAGATTATCTGACAGATTTTCTGGCCAATCATTGGTCAGATGGCCAGTTACTGTACACACACACACATCTTTTATTATACACACACACCAAATATTGGTCTGATTGGACAGAAATTGGTCAGATAATCTGTTGGTGTAATACAGCCCTAACACTGACTGAGTCTCCTACCTCTCTCTAAAATCTATCAATTTCTTGTAAATCTAACTATTCTCCTTACTATTCTCTGGTTTACGATCTCCCTCAGTTTCTGTCTGACATGCTGTCTCTCCTATGTGTTTTATGGTGGCTATGAGTGACACACCTATAGCTCCCCATGATTGGCTGTGCTAGAGGGAAGACTGCCTGGCAGGCATTTGTTCATCTCGATTTGTTCATCTCTTGTTCATTTCTTATTTTTTTAGTCTGGCACACTAAGATGACCGCAAATGCTCAGTTTCATCCTTCAGTTTCCTCCTGATCTGTGTGGTAGGCAGCACTTTCTAATTACTTTTTTTGGAGGTAGACTGAACAAAAAATGCATTTCTTTACAGCAGGTTTCACCCAAATGTTGAATATTGTGTTACTTTTATAGTTTGGGTTGGTTATTGAAGCAATTCTGTTTAGTTGTGTGAATCTACAATTAGAGATCAACAAAAGAATAAGCCAGTCTAGAGTACAACACTGGAAAATTTATATATGTACATATTTATTAACAATTGAAATCTGACAAGAATTATTATTTGCAACAATCAACCTTATAGTTTACCTGTAGAAGCACTCTACATCCTACCATGTATCTACAATTCTCACTACAATGTGCACAACTACCGTCATTAAGCTATTCAGAGAACTGAATGGATGTAGTAAACCAGCTATCGACATCCACCAGATCACCAATATTATCAAGGTTTAGAATTCAGTGTTCAGGGCATATATACTGAATCTACAGACTGTCAATCAATTCATGTAGATGAGAAGATAATACTTTAAACCAAATTAACTGGGAAAATGTTACTGATTAACTAAAACCAGGAATTTGGTTAAGTTTGAACTGAAGAAACTAAAAAAAAAAGAAATTAACAAGAAGAAATGCGCAACCAATTTAATTAGTAGTATCCACACTATAATACTAAAAGGTCTTCCCTTCAAAACACTGCAGATTGAAAGCATTATCCAAAAATCTTCTTAGTTCGACATGATGAGTGTTTTTATTGCCAGTGGCTGGTGCAGCAGCTGGGTCACGACCCACATACCTATAAAAAGAGATGACATTAAAATCAATGCATGTAAATAACATTTCATTACTGAAAGGATCTCACTAATACATTTAAAGGGGTTTTACAGGACCCCTGCAATTCAGCTGCTTAAAGGGGCAGCGGTGCTTGAGCAATTCTTGCAGCTTCTTCCTTGTGTCCATTCTGCAGGTGTTTGGAGCAATATAAACAAAGAAGAAACTGCAACAATTGCCCAAGTGCCGCTTCACACAGTTGATCAGTGGCGGTGTAGAGAATCGGCTCTTACCGAACCGATAGTGATAGACTATCATTTGGGAATCCCAGAAAACTCCTTTCGTTAAAACCAACATGTCTGAATGACCACTGAACCCTGACATTTAAGGGTTTCTTCACAAAACATTTTTGGAATGGATATTCTGTATCAAAAACAGCGCAGAAACTGCTCCCCATTGTTGTCAATGGGAGTCCAGCACTGCCATCCAGATTTCCAGACCGTGTCAAGAGGGGATACAGTATGTCCCTTCTTAGTGTAGTTTCCTGTCAGAACCACTGTTAAAGGACTGTCTCACTTCAGCAAGTGGCATTTATCATGTAGAGAAAGCTAATACAAGACACTTACTAATGTATTGTGATTGTCCATATTGTCTCCTTTGCTGGCTGGATTCATTTTTCCATCACATTATACACTGCTCGTTTCCCATCAGTGTTGGTCGTGCTTGCACAGTATAGGAAAAAGTGCCAGCCTCTCTGGTGGCTGGGACCCTGGGAGTGCGAATAGGCTAGTGCTTTTTCCTATAGTGTGCAAGCACACCACCGCTACTGGATTACAGGGTGGTCGTAACCATGGAAACGAGAAGTGTATAATGTGATAGAAAAATGAATCAAGCCAGTAAAAGAAGCAATATGGACAATCACAATACATTAGTAAGTGTCTTGTATTAACCTTCTATACATGATAAATGCCATTTGCTGAAGTGAGACAACCCCTTTAACAAAGGTGGATTAGTCCCATTGAATGGGCTAAAGCCATCATGTTAACTACGTTCATCTTTAAAACTGTACTTTATGAATAATAGATACTTTATTCTATTAGGCATATACAAACCAATTAATCTGTATGCATGTATTTACCAAATTGGTCTAGTATGATTCAAAATGGTGAGGAACCGAGGCTGGATGTAATCATAGTAACCCATATTCTTATGCTCCTCCTGGCACCACACCAGTTCTGCCTTATGATACTTCTCAACTTCTTCTTTTACCAGGTCAAATGGAAAGGGAGCTATCTGCAATATAAAAATATAAGAAACAATGTAGATAAAAATGATAACCACAGTTAGAACTGGATCCTCACAGTCTGTCTCACACAGTTGTATTGAAAAAGTACAGTCCATTATTGTCAATCAAGTTGAGAAGAAGACATACCACTGTATACTGTGGCCAAATGTATGCCAAAAGGTAATTCTTCTGGCACATTTGGCATATCAGACACATATCCATGTTATGTTTTCTAAAAATCCAGGTCCATGAAGCATTTCACAATTTTACTAACCTACACTGATATGTCTCCTAAGCGAGGGTCTCTCTCCTGCCCTACATGGCTTGACAGGAAAAATTACAGTAATACTAAAAATTAATAACATAAAATTCAACAACCAGATAATTTATATCTTCTCCTCGTGAATTCAGGCTTTCTTTTCCAGTCACAAAAGGTGCATAAATATATACCAAAGATACAAGTAGGCATGTCACCACAGCATCTCCTTCTCTGCTATGTTTTGGGTAACACATTAAGGCTCCTTTTCATAGTGATACTTTTGTCAGACAGGCTATCCACCTAATAAAAATTAAGTTTCTGATTTGAGTATTCCTGTTTTGTAACTAATCGGGGTCATACATCCTGTATGTAATTTTATTAGCGTGGCAGGAAAAATATCCCATTTTGTTGTCACATGCAGCCTGATAATTCATTTTGCAACAAATCTTGCTGTCAAAATATTCCGTGCCAGGCAGATTAAGACTGAGAAATATGTTACCTGCTCCAGCCTTGTGATTGCTACTTGGCTTTCCAACTGTTTTTGATGTCTTTCCTTGACAAGCTCATAATAAACCTTCCCAGTGCAGAAAATGACCCGTCGAATATTCTGAGGATTCTGACAAGCTGTTCCACTTTCAGGAATCACACGGCGAAAGACGGTGCCTTGACATTAAATTAGGAAACTAATGGTTAATGCTTTAGAATAAGCATACAAATAGGCACAATGGAAAACAAAGAAAAACACTAGGCACACTAAACATAAAAAAAAAATACCATACACTGGTACAATAGAAGGTAGTATCAGAGGCGGGACAAGTTCTCGTACTACCCAAGGCAATGCATCAGGATGCGCCCCCACAAATTTTCTGCTATTCATTGTGATACAAATTCTTAATGGGTGATTTTTGAGAGCTTATCATATTTATTGCATTTTTTTTTACTTAAAACTTTGCTTTCCTCAAGCTAGGGTGGTATTGATGGCTCTGTTTAAAAAAAAAACACAACAAAGAAAACGGACAAAATAACGGACCATGCTATGCTTGTGTGTCTGGTAAAATGGTAGACACAATGGAGGAAACCCAAAGGATCCCATTATAGTCCGTCAGGTCCATTGGGCTCCGTCATATAACAAGTCCAGCACTGCCATCATTTTCATTGCTCAGCTCCTATGACTGAGCAGAACAATGAGGTGTAAAGGCAGCCTTATATATTTTTTTTCTTTTTACTACCATTCAGCTACATATTTACCACTAGGGGACACACTCCATATACAAAATATACAAGATGTAGAACTCAATACAAGCTGTATATTTAAGCAGCTACTCCCGATGGCAGATGCTGGCAGACTGAGTAAATGATCCGATACTGAATGACGGGTTGGGATCATGGTTGGAGGAGCAGGATTAGGCCTCTTGCACATGGGCGGGTCCACATTTTGGTTTGCAAACCATGCATCTACAAAATACAGATACCTTCCATGTGCACTCTGCAATGAGTCCACAATGTGGACCAGAATAGGAATTCATTTGAGGAGTGGCCACATAGATCCGTAAAAAAGTGGATGTGTGTATGGTCCTATAGAAAGTAATGGGTCAGTGTGCTATTTGCAAAAAATGCAGATAACACATGGATGAAAAGAAAAGGTTGATAGCATTATACCTTAAAACAAAGCAAGCAAGCAGAGGTGAGCGTATGGACTAGGAAAGTGGTGTGGGAGTGAGGGCAGTCCTATGGGGACACAAGAAGGGACGCTGCATCTTACAGCATGCTGCTCCCCTGCCTTCTGTATATATAAGGAGGATGATTTCTTGGCAAAAGTGTTCATCAGAATCATTCCTTAGCTCCCTTTCAGATACAGTCTTCTCCTAGGTACTGAAGGAACAGTGTGCAGGGAGATCTCTATTCTCATCATCTCTTGACTCTGTGCTGGCTGGTTGGAGGCTGTGACTATGTAACATGAGCTGATCTATAACTAAGGAGTGCTTCCCTGCAGTGTATGAGGTGCACTCATTATACCCTTGCACCTAATCTTCAAATATAACCAGCTGCTGAGACAGAAAGAAGAGACAAGTAATGTTAACTTGTGCCCACTTCATGTCTGAAGTCTAATGGTGCCCTTGACAAGTGCTTACCCCTAGTCCCTGGCCCTTGGGAGGTACGGTAGCCAAGGTTTGCAAATTGACAATATATTGGCAACTTTTCTGTTGAGCTGCATCCTTTGGAAAAACAGGTATCAGGTACTGCAGCTTATATTGGGTGTCACTTCTGAATGAATTTATCAGTAAATTATCGCTTTCTTATTGAACATGCTGTACAAATGACAGGTCTCCAGGTTCCTTACCTGTAGTATGACTTTCTGTGCAGACAGGACCAAGACAGACATGTGAATAGGGACATGCTGCAGTTTCTTGCATAGCCACATAACTGGGAGTGCTTCTGTGCAGTAAATACTTCAAAGGAAAGCCAGCACTAAAACAGCACTGTGACCCCTTAAATCTCAGCATTATTGGGGGTCCCAGAAGCAGGACCCTTGATTATTATAAAGTGATGACTAACTGACAGTGTAAAGCTGCAGGTTACGCAGATGACCTTCTATTATACGTAGGTCCCGCAATCCAGTATCTTTTCCCTCTGTGGTGCAGGAGATTGAACGGTTTGGCCGTTTAAGCAATCTTCAGATACTAAACATTAATTTTCCCTTCAGTGGAAGTCCACAACTTTGTAGTATCTAGGGTGTTTTTTCCCCTATTTGTATAACAAGGCTCTATGCTTTCAGCTACTTTACTATACTTGAGTGGACACTGAAGGACCTGGCCTTACATATTTCTAATGTCCCCATCGATCTATTTTCACTGTAAATCAACCATAATCCAATTTGTAGCGTTGTTTTTAGCTTACTGGACTCACATCATTATAAGAATTCTAAAGGGTGGCTTTAGAACAGGAGTTCATTCATTTGCCCTTACACTACCTTCCCCAGAACAGTCCAGATAGCAGGTGTCAAGCGGGCCTATAAGCATACCTTTGATTCCTCCCCTCATTCTCCAATCCAACTTTTCCACCAGGTATGCCTAGGGACTACTTCCTTTACTAGAATGCTTTGGATGCACCTAATTTCCATCACGTCTCTTGCTGGATCCCAGTTTCTAGCTCTTATTGCTCTCCATGTATCAAACCCTAAACGTAAGGTGCTTCTCCTTGATGTTTGTAGCAAAGAAGCATGTAAGGCTGGGAAACATTGATAACCGTCACCAAAGCAAAATAGTTGTTGGGAGTTACTGTGAATAAAGCACTATTTTTTCTTCAGTTTGTAATATTTGTAGGGTTTCCATGAATTTTATATGATGAACTATCCTCTGGATGGATCATCAGTATCTGACCAGTGGGGGGTCCGACGTCCAGGACCCTCGCCGATCAGCTGTTTGAGAAGGCACCAGCACTCTAAGTAGCATTGTGGCCTTCTCTCATCTCAGCCATGCCAGAGTTGTGCTTGAGCACTAAGCTATACCCGAGCTTACTCAGCCATACCTCAGCTGTGCTTCTCTCATTTCAGCCATACAGCAGCTGTGCTTGGTATCAAAGCTCAGCCCTTTCAGTTTAATGGTGCTAAGCTGCGCCTATGCCATGTGACTGATGAACGTGACATCACATGGTCTAGCCTAAGCTGCGAGAAGGTCGCATCGCTACTGCAAGTGCCGATGCCTTCTCAAACAGCTGATCGGCGGGGTCCCGTCTGTTGGACCCATCACCGATCAGATACTGATGACCTATCCAGAGGATACGGTAGATCATCAGTATAAAAGTCTCGGAATATCCCTTTAACTATATTTACTAACCTGTTTTCATTTCTTCAAAACTTGATTTTGCCTCTGGATGCCTCAGTAAAGACTTTGGCGTGAAGACAATGAGCTAAAATGAGATACACAATATCAGTTACTCTGGAAACAACCAATTATTTTCTGAATTTTCATGATCAAGTAACTTAAGTTACCGGCTTGCGAAAGGGCAACAAAATTTGCCGTCTGAGGACATGAAAGTAGCTGGCCGGTGTTGAACAGTTCACCACAATCCAATTGCAGTCATATAGTTGTGTCACTTCATAATCCTGTGTAAATTCCTAAAGAAATCAATGCCAAACACATACACACATAAATTAATAATAAGTGCAGTGATGCTCCTCACCAGAGTGTCAGATATGTATTAGATTGGCTAACACCATGCTGAACTAATATGGTCTACACAGACAAGAATCATAACCTTTATTTGATTGAAATCCAAAAATAATGAGCAAACACAATGGAAATCAGAAAATGAGGTTACGATGGAATGTAGTATAGTGTCGGACAAATCAACTTACAGGATAAGCATCACAGTCATCATTGCTCATCTGCAGGAACCTTTCAGGTCTGGCTGAAGAATGCTCTGGCCCCTGGTAACAGCATTAAATAGAAGAGTTTAAAAATGCTTGTCTCAGAATCACATTAATGACAGCAAAGGAAAAGAAGCAGCATTAAAGGCTTCCAAGAAGCAATTTATTCTGGTGCAATAGGAAATGTCCCTCAAGAAATATGAACTACCAGCTGGAAAGGGTAGTCAAGGTTATCATTAAAAAAAATGAAGCTCAATTTTTATACCATGGAAATTCACTAGACTGGTTAATACATTGGAGAATCACTTTAGGATGGATGGTATGCACTCAACTGACTTTAATGTAAGGGGAGGTGAGAACAGAACATGAAGGATAATACACACAGTGGCTGTAGTGAAGGAAGTACAACACACACTTCGAAAATACTTTAATCCAAAATTGATATCTACTGTAGATGAAGGACTATTATTTTATGCCAATGGTGTGTGTGTTAAAATCATTTTGTTAAAATCCTTTGCAGAAAAAACAAATTGCTTTCATAAAAATATTTAAATGGTTGTCCTATAAAGACACCTGTTTTCCACCTTGATGCTAATATTGCAGCTCAAACCCCCATCTACCAGCTCATATCATAGAAGAAAGCAGACAGACATTTCTGTACAATAACTGTAATGGATGACTATGTAATAGACACATTTATTGTGTCCTGCAAAGTGGGTGAAATTCTTTGCACTGGCTCTGTGTTTGGGCTAAGAATGTGATCCTTCTCTGAGGTACGCTTTTAGAAAACATCGCAGTAGCTGGACTGATCACACAAAAACTTTATAAAACTTAATAAATGAAGAGCTGAGATTTCATCAAAACGGTTTCAATTAAGATATCTGGTGAAGGTATCAACAAGATTGTACTGGTGCACCAGAAGGTCGTCTACTGGACCAAGACTGTATCATGATAATAGGGTCCAGCAATAGACACTGTAAGCGGATAATGGGGGTGGGTCACTAGCTGTTAGGTGTTATTTGGTGTGTTTGGGTTGGTTCACAACCCATTAATCACTGATGCTATTGCTTGTATGTGTAATGATTATCACCATAGTACACAATGATTCTTCATGAGTGGTCAAAAGTATCCTAGTTAGACACCGTGTATTCATAAATGGGATGCAGTGATCAAATAAATATTTTAAAATCCTAAGATAGCTTCACAAATAGTTTCTTGTAGTTGTCAAAACCCCTGAGGTTAGTAAGGTCTGTAATCCTCGAATTTTCCATATTCCTGATTTATGAAATACAGTGAAACCTCTCTATAAAAACATTGCCCAACTAGACCACATTTGTCTGAAAGGACGATCCGCTAAAATTCCATCTTTCACCACAATTTTGGGTGGTCATCTCAATGAGGCAAAATCGTATAGTTTACCTGTTTAATTATTCGTTGTGCAGAAGGTGGAACTAAATCTAAATGCCACAAACTAATCTGAGCCTTGATGAACACATCAAGCCATTCATTATTCATGAGCTTACCCTCCTGGGGCATTTAACATTTATTAACTTCCCCACTGTGTAAATCAGTCATCTACTCTGCATGATGAACAGATGTGAGATCAGCATTTCCTTACCATTCCTTCCATGCCATGAGGTAGTAGCAGCACGATTCCATTGTGACGCACCCATTTGGCCTGTCCAGAGCTGATAAACTGGTCAATTATACATTGTGCTGTGTTGTGAAAGTCACCAAACTGAGCTTCCCATAAGACCAAGGCATTGGGACTAGACATGGCAAAACCAAGCTCAAAACCTAAAAGCAAAAGAAACCTAAATTAAGACAATAACATTGTAAAACTATGCTCGTTAATTCATTATATGTAGTTTACAGTCTTGTATCTGTGTGAACTCCTCGACACTGAAATTGCAACATCAAAAAGGAAAAATCATGGAATTATGGAAATCACAGGATGGACAGACAAGTTAATGATATGCAAATGAAAAAATATTCAAAACATCTTGATTTACAGGTATGCAGTATCGAGTATGAACTCCATGTGCTGAAATACACATTGTACACACCTTGGCATGCTGTCAATGATTTAATGGTTGTCTGAGGAATGCCTGCCATGCTAAATGCACTTTGGCACACAAATCATCAAGATCCGTTCCGGAAGATCCCTTTGCAATTGCCAACCAATGACCTCCCAGATGTGCTCGATGGGCGACAAGTCTGGAGATGTTGCAGGCCATGGTAGCACGTTTAGGCCAGCAGGCTGCCGACAGTAGCACATGCAAAAAAAAAACAGCCTAGTCCTCTGAAAAACAGCTTCTGGGACCCTTTGAAGAAATGGCCGTACCACTGGTTCCATGACCAAATCAATTGGTCATCGAGAGTGACCTCCACAGCAGCCCGCCCCTTAACAGAAACATCCACAGCACCCTTCCCTTTAACTGTGACCTCCACAGCAGCTAGGGTGGCCGCTGTCTTCACCCCAGAAAGCCAGACCTCACTGGCCATTCCCCCAAACGTGAAGCAGGGCCCCCGGTCCCCATGAAGCCACACCACTAAACATGAGGTCACGTCCCCTGGCTCCATGAAGATACGGAGGAGAAGCTATCTGATCGTTAGTTACTGGAAGGGTGGACATCCCTGCGTCCGTCCAGGCACTGCACTGGACGGAGAACAGGTAGCCAGAAAACTGGACTGTCCAGCATAAAGTCGGACATCTGGCCACCCTAACATCAGCCTGCCCCTAGGGTGGCCAGAGGTCCGGTTTTAGACTGGACAGTCTGGCTTTCAGACTCCCTGTCCACCTTAAGGCACAGGGCCTGGACAGACACAGGGAAGTCCACCTTTTCAGTATCTCATGCTCAGACAGCTTCTCCTCCGTGTCTTCACTGATCCAGGGGGCGTGACCTTGTGTCTAGGGGGTGTGGCTTTATGGGGACCGGTGGCACGGCTTCACATTGGGGGGAGGCTGGACAGTCTGGCTTTCAGACTCCCTGTCCTCCGTCATGCGCAGGGCGTGGATGGACACAGGGATGTCCTTTTGAACAGCTCACTCTCAGACAGCAGCACTGTGCAGTCTGAGCATGAGCTGCAGGGAGAAAGTCACCCTCCTCCTTCCTCTGCAGCTGACAGAAGTTGATTTTTACCTTCATTTTTTCAATCCCGGTCAGATGCGGAGTGGAAGGGGCGTGGTCTGAGTCGGGGGCGTGACTTAGTGGGACCTGGGCGTGGGGCTTTTAAGTCCTTCTTTTGAGGGTGGCCTGAATTACAGGTCGATGCCATAGTAATTTAGGAGAAAACACAGTGGGTAGCAGTTGAATAAAACATCTTTTATTACTACTGAACGGTAAATATGTAAAATTTACATTATATGAGGTAATGATTGATGATGAGTTAGTCTAAAACATAAATTATATTTATGGTAACCGGAATACAACTTTAACAGTGTCATCCACAGCGCTCTGCCCCTTTAAAGCAGACCTACAGCAGTGAACTGGCTAGGTTGTTATGGAAACCTGGTGTGTGTGGAGACTAACTGCCTGTGAGCTTCTATTGGCTGATAGGGGTCATGTGACCAGGCTTCTATTGGCTCATGTATTTTTTCGGAATATCTCAGGAACGGTACGTCCTGGAGAGCTGAGACCCGTTCTAAAACCTTCCCAGACACCTGATGTACCTGTGTGCCAAATTTAGTGATTGTAGCTGCGATGGTGTGGATTCCTTTAGCGGACATACACACACACATACACTCAGTTTTATATAATACTAGCTGAAGGGTATATTTAATTTATTTCATTTAATGTTTGTGTGTGTGTTGTTAAAAGATATCGAGAGTGACTTCTACAGTGCCCACCCCTTTAACAGTGACCTCTACAGCAGCCCGCTCCTTTAACTGTGACCTCCACAGCAGCTAGAGTGGCCACTGTCTTCACCCCAGAAAGCCAGACCTCACTGGTCATTCCCCCAAACGTGAAACAGTGCCCCCAGTTCCCATGAAGACACACCACTAAACATGAGGCCACGCCCCCCTGGCTCTGTGAAGACACGGAGGAGAAGCTGTCTGAGTGTGAGCTACTGAAAGGGTGGACATCCCTGTGTCTGTCCAGGCACTGTGTCGGACGGAGAACAGGTAGCCAGAAAACTGGATTGTCCAGCCTAAAGCCGGAATTCTGGCCACCCTAACATCAGCCTGTCCCTAGGGTGGCCAGAGGTCTTGTTTTAGGCTGCGCAGTCTGGCTTTCAGACTCCCTGTCCTCTGTCATGCGCAGGGCCTGGATGGACACAGGGATGTCCTTTTGAACAGCTCACTCTCAGCAGCAGCACTGTGCAGTCTGAGCATGAGCTGTAAGGAGAAAGTCACCCTCCCCCCACCCCTGCAGCTGACAGAAGGTGATTTTTACTATATTTTTAATCCCGGTCAAATGCGGCATGGAAGAGGCGTGGCCTGACTGAGTCAGGGGTTTGACTTAGTGGGATCTGGGGGTGGTGCTTTTAAGTCCTTCTTTTTACGGTGGCCTGAATTACAGGTCGATGCCATAGTAATTTAGGAGGAAGGTGGGTAGCAGTGGAAGAAAACATCTTTTATTACTACTAAACGGTAAATATGTGAAATTTACATTATATGAGGTAATGATTGATGATGAGTTAGTCTTAAACATAAGTTATAGTTACGGTAACCGGATTCTGCTCAGTGTGTTGAATGCAAAAACGTTATTCTTATTCTTCCTAGGGATGAATTTCATGTTAAAAAACCTTTTTTTAGGTTATGCAAATTACTTACATAAGGAGCCCAAGGGGATGTGCCCAGCGCCGTTGGAGCCCGGCCACGCCGCTACTGTTGGAGCCCAGGACCGCCCACCTCATTATTATTCACTGCACAGCTTCATGCAGACTTGCTCAGTCACCATCGTAATCCCGCGCAGGCACAGTAACTTCGGTGAGGCCGATGTCAGTAGACCGCACGGGCGCACACTGCTTTAGGTACTGCGCCTGCACGGGATTACGATGGTGACGGAGCAAGTCTGCATGAAGCTGTGCAGTGAATAATAATGCGGTGATACGCCTGGCAGCGGGACGCTCTGCAGCTTCCATTAGAGTCACGTGATCGGGATCCCGATCACGTGACCCGCATTTCACCCCGACACCTCAGGCATCGCTGGTTCGTCCAGGAAGCCTCGTTTCTTGCGCCATAATCCTGAACCACCATGTATTCATGTATTATTGTTATGTGTTATTGTTATATATTGTATTCTGATGTATGTTATTTGGGTGCACAATTTGGGGACACCCTGTCTCCCCTGGCACCGCCCCCAAACTCCTTTTTGGCAGTTTTCCTGGGGCATGTGTGTGTGTATAAATAGGTCAGTTGTCTTGTTATGTGTTGCATGCAGTAATACCTGATTAAGGGGATTGTTTCCCCCGAAACGTGTTGTTTCACTGAAATAAAGAGAATCCACTATTTCAAATATTCCATTTGTCATCGATTCCTTGCGCCGGAGAGATAAACACGTTCTACAAATACTTTATCTTCTTGGGAACATCAGGCATCTCCATTAAGAAGAATCTCCAGACATGGGCTGCAGAGCCATCATCACTTACTGGATTTCGAGTGTACACTCGATCAAGCTGTCTCTAGTGTTGTGCCTACGGTTAGCACAATCACACTAGGTGAGCCTCTCTTTACGATTATCTTCTATCTAATCCATACGGTATTACCCTATGTTGCGCCTTTCTGTTTAATCAGATACAGTATTTTGCCTGTCTACACTACGTTAACTACAATTACAGACACCAACTGAGCAGGTGATAACTGTCTGCTTATCCGTGGAGGTAGGAGCAGCATTTACATGTAGCAATCGCCACCCACTGTATGGTCCTCATACAGACTGATGGTTTCTGGGCAGCAGATCACTGTTGCTACAGTGCGATTTGCTGCCAAGAAAAGATGCTTTAGACAGCTGCTTAAATGATAAATTCCCCCGAAGAACAAGCGTTTTACTCATTCATCAGGTGATCTGCAGCACCATTACATGGGCAGATTATTGGGAAACAAGTGTTCATGCTAACGTTCATTCCCGTTAATCGGCCTGACAACTGTCTGGTGTAAATGCTCCATAACTAAGGCCTCATTCACACGACCGTGTGAATGGGGCCGTATCTATCCGCAAAATTGTGGGAATAGATGCGGCCCCATTCACCTCTATGGGGCCGGGAGCCGCGGCACGGAGCTAGCTCCTTTTGAAGAATGTCCTATACTTGTCCATGCGCACGGGCAAGTATAGGCATTTTCAATGGGGCCGCACGGCGTGTGTTCCGAGCGCTGCAGAACACATGCCGGGCGGCCCCTGTATATTTGCGGGTCCGCAGTAATGCGGGCCTGCAAATATACATTCGTGTGAATGGGGCCTAAGTCTGAATCTTATTCGTATAGTTATGTGCAAATGGACAATGTCAAGGGAAGGATGAGGCAGATTGATTTCTTGATCCAACTTCCATTGGGACATTAGCAGCTAGAGTTGTCTACTAGCAGCTTACTCCCCTCTCCTCACTGAAAACACTTACATGCTTGGCCCAACTGAGCATGTATGTGAATGGTAGGGGGTTGGACATCAGCTGTTTAGGGTGGCTGTAACACAGGCAGCATTCGGCCACATCATTGAACAAAATAAAAAAGTTACATCTGCTGAAATGAAGAGAGGCAAAAAAATGTAGCTGGGCAGGCCTGGTATTAAGGGGTTAAAACTACAAAAAAAATGTTAAAAATGCCAGGTTATTACTTGTTTATTTGCACTTCATAATGCTCTTATTTAAACCTAATTAGCTCATAATGTTTTTTGCAATTAGTGCCCTTATAAATTAAAATAATTGCTATAATCAAGTTTTATCAATGACGATTTCTGTGAGAAATAAAAGGTTGTATAATCCCAGATGACAGGCAGGGTCAGGCTTCTTGTTATGCTACACACATAGCCAGACACAACTAGAAGCCACCACTACGCTTTCAATGGCAGGTGTCATGTATCTGTCATTTCCACTATTACCAGGTCAAACCCCTCTGGGAAAGCGACCTGCAAGATTTTACCTTTCCACTGAGATAGAGCAAGATTCACTGAACACAAGGGACTGATTTAATGAATATGAATCACTCGGGAGTCGGAAAACAAAACCAGATTCATTTTAGGCATCAACATCAATATTATGTTTTAATTAAACAAAATACAACTATGCTTTAGAATTCTCATATCTGCTGTCAAGTATGCCGATGAAGCTGACGGCTGCTAGTCTGTTACTGATCCGATTGTTAGGAGTGGCACAAGGGGCTTTGTCTATACCAAGGCTTTTAGTTATTGATCCAGGCCTTGGCTTATACAGCCCTATAGGCATCTACTCTTATGGAATTTACTGTGGGAATTCCTTACAGAAACATGTATACCTGCTTGTGGGAATTAAAGGGGTCCTGCAAGGCTTTAGGTAAATTATCTCTTTCAGCTAAGCCTTGGAAGGAAGAGAGTTTCAGCAGCAATTACCATTCCAATGCACCGCCAATTCTGTGATCCCAGCTGTGATTATGTGACTGCCCGACTGGCTTCAGGCACTTCCATTGAGGTCCCAAGCAGATTGGCTCCTGTCCCCTCCTGTTCAGCTGCATACTTAATGGAAGTGCCTGCAGCCTGTCGAGCAGTCGTGTGATCTCCGCCAGGATCACAGAATGGAGAGTGCAATGGAATGGTAAGTGCTGCTGAAACTCTCTTCCTTCCACAAATTAGCTGAAAGAGAGACTTTGGCCTTAAAGTATAAACTTTATAAAGGCTATGTACACCTTTGTTGCATTTTTTTATAATTGCATTTTACTAATTTTGGGCTAAAATAATTTTTGCAATTGGTCTTTATTAAAAATTTTCAGCAGTTTTTGTGATACAGGGGTTAAATTTCAGTCTATTTACAGATGGTAATTTTCTGATTACTCTGAATCCCGAGAGGACGGCTCATGTAGAGCTCTTTCCTCTGATCTCCTGCCCTCATAAACACTCATTATAGCTAAACTGTTATCAAACTGACAAGAATATGCTTTAAAGGGAACCTGCCATCTCCGAAACACCCCCTGAACTAGAGTAAGAGGTGTATAGTGTAAGTGATGCTGAATCCAAATATGTAAGTTTTATCTTCATACTCACTTCCATTCCAACGCTGTGCTCCCACAAACCAGCAGTAAAATGCATTGAGAGGACTCTTCTTTGAGTCCTCTCCATTATGTGAGTGAGCACCGGAGTCCTGAGAGTTTGTGGGAGCACAGCATCGGAATGGAAGTGAGTATGAAGATAAAACTTACATATTCGGATTCAGCATCACTTACACTATACAACGCTTACTCTAGTTCAGGGGGTGTTTCAGAAATGACAGGTTCCCTTTAAATGAGGGTTTATGAGATTGGGAGATAAGAGCTATACATAAGTGTCATCTGACAGGACTGAGACTCAGCTCATAAAGTGACAGTCTGTAAATAGACTAAATTTTAACCCCCTAATGACCATATGCAAAAAAAAAAAAGACCAAAATGAGTAGAATGCAATAATCTTAAATAAAATGACCTGAAGGTGTTCATAGCCCTAAAATGTCCCCTGTAACATGGTATTTAGTAAAGTACTGGAGGGTTGTATATCTCACCCAGAATGCTCATATGGATGAGGTAAAAAGAATCCATGAAAGCTGTGTAGTGTAGTTTGCTGAGGCACTTTACTTTAAAGGGTTTGTGGGCTGAATTTTTATGGAATGGCAAGTAGTAGTTGGTAGTGGGATTTGCCATACTCTATCCACTCCAGTACAACACTTTCCCCTAGCCTGAGGAAAACCGAATTACAGCTGCTGGGCTCATTATTGGGGGAATACAATCAGGTCTGAAAGTCTGATCCCCATTTGTATTGAAGTAATTAGGTGAGGTGAACTTCTGTACAGTTAGCACCAAGACAGGTAGGTGTTTATGTTCCAGTGACCTTGTTTCAAAGTGACTGCATAACTTTGGCTACCGTTGTACTATTTTGGACTAAATATACTGTGATTTGGAGTTTTTAACCATTGGAGCCTGTGAAGTCTGTCATCGCTGACCCCAACCCCCTTTGTCAGTGGAAGACAAAGGCAGCCAACACAAATATATACACTTTGTATATGTTTATATGTAGTGTACACTAGTTAATTTTTTTTTAATCTTTTATATAGGTTTATAGGAAGTACAAAATGTCATCATGAACTTTCCAGAGTATAAAAACTGAAATTTCCCCTGGCAGCTCTTCATCCAAGTCTAATTTTATCTTCAACATTATGAGCCCATTTGTGGTGATTGGGAGATATGGCTGAGAAACTTGCAATATGACAGATTTGTTTAGGCTTTTCTGCACATATGTTGCTCTTTCTTTCGGCACAGTGATAAATGGAAACATTTCAAGGTGATCGTTTAGTCTCATAGTCTCTTTTTCGAAAGAAGCTCAGTAGTTAAATTATTCTTTATACTGCAATAAGTGTACACAATAACACATCCAGCTAAAATCTACAGTCTACAATGACTAAGTATCATGGCTTCTGTTTATAACTGAGTTATGATAGCTATGCCAGTGCTGTTTTTTTAATGGATAAATTCCTGAGGGGCTTTACTAAGGCTTTGTTCACATGGCCAATAAAACGCAATGTATTTGGTCATGTAAAATGGGTGTTTTACACAGCATAATACGCATCCAAAACCCTACCAGCTTGCCATTGATTTCAATGGGAAATATATGCCCTACTGAACATGGATGTGTATTTTTACGTAGCTGTTTAAAAAAATGCTTCAGAAGTGGCAAGTTACCTCTTTGAAGGCTGCTTTCCCCATTGAAGTCATTGGGAAAGGGTTATAATACATGAATAAGAGATATCTGTATTTTTCAGCATTTACACAGCCGAAAACAATCAGTTTTTATCAAATGATTACACAACTGATCTGCCACAAGTTTTCTGCAGCATATTTTACTGCGTGAACAGTAATTTTTAGGGGTTGCCATGGTGGTAAACATTATTTGGAAAGGCCTCAGAGTTGGCTAAGAATATATATAAAAAAAAAAAAAAAAGAAGCAGCATATGGTCACCCTCACTGATCCACTCCCCCAACCCAAGTTCTGACAACTGCTTGGTCCCATCTGGAGACGCTGGATATCGCTGCAGCCATTGTTTCACTGAGCAGGCATCTCCATGAATTACTTGTGTTCTGGTATCTTTGTCAGAAAAAATAATGCTGCACATAGCTATTCTTATCCTTAGCTATTCTTAACACACGGCCGGGCACCCCATTGAAAATGCCTATTCTTGTCCACTATTGTGGACAAGAATAAGACATGTTCTACTTTTTCTTGCAGAGCAGCGGCAAGATTCCGTGTCGGCCATTGAAGTGAACGGGCCTGCACCTATTCCGCAATTATGCCCTAAATGTCATAACTATTCAATGGCTAATATATATGCTTGTAGGTGGAAAGTACTGTTCATTTTTTATGATCTGTAAAATATAACACTTACTGGTGGTTAAAGGACCTCAGGATAAGTTATCAATATCAGATCGTGAGGGTCCAACTCCCTGCACCCCTGACGATCAGCTGTTGGAAGAGAAGGCCACGCTCGAACGAGCGCTGCTTTCTCTTCACTGTTTACCTGCTTGCTGTCGCAACTGCAGTGGTGAGCAGGAGTAATTACACCTAAACAGTCTCATTCACTTCAATGGGATGGCTCCTTCCTATTCATTTAAATACTACAGAGCCGTCCCATAGATGTGAAAAGGAAGGCTGAGATATAATTACACCTGCTCACCACTGAGGTTGCGACAGCGAGCAGGTAAACAATGAAGAGAAGGCAATGCATGTACAAGTGCGGCCTTCTCTTCAAACAGCTGATCAGTGGGGTGCCAGGACTCGGCCTTCCTGATATTGATGACCTATCCTGAGAGTAGGACAACCTCTAATATTTAGTAGCGGGTCAATCTGTTTAAAATATGTCTGCATACATATGATCTGGATGGTGTCTGGGGGAAAAAAAACGCTGAGAGCTTGTTAAATGCAAACTGAGAAGAATCTGGCACTCCAAGTGGATGAATAAAGCTTTAAAGGTTTATTGTACAAACATCAACATGGAAATAATTCCTGAAATGTGTTCTGATCTAGGAAATCTTAATCATAGCTACATACAGTACTTACCTTACCAACATACCTTTAAAGTAATCCCAGAACAATATATGAGTGTTTCTACCTCTTTGTGTTTAGTTAATAGCTGAACAGAGTTGAGAATACTTCATTTTTTTAGCAGCAAAATAGATTTTTGCACACGCTGTTAGGGGGCTGGACATTTTGTACCTCTGGTAGCTATAAAAATTTTCACAGTTGTGACGTGTACAAATAAAAAATAAATTACAAAATAAAAATACCCTATACCCATATAATTTGAAATCGAGTGAAACGTGTGTGTGAATGTAATGATGATATATGTAATTGATTACAATATTAAAGCGAAAATAGAAGTTTACAGGGAAGACTGTACAACTGAAAGAAGGCTCCTGTTGGGTCACCTGTAGCCAGGATACAAGATTAGATATGGTTGGCCTTGGAGGCATACAGGTTCCATATTGTATCGTTCAGCACTTTGCCTACAAATGTTGCAGATGGGCTTTACTTCCTGCAAAATGCTGGATCCTGCCGAAGTTCTTTTTTGGCGATAAATCTGGCCACCAGACAGGCCAAAGAAGTTTTACAATTTGGCCAGACATTCCTGGGAAACTCTTGCTGGGTGGGAAAGCATTACCTTGCTGAAAAATGCCAGTTTGAAGCCCTGCCGTGAGAGGCAAACCATGTGGCCACAGGATGTCCTGCATATATACTGCTGAAACGTTAGTGTCCCTTGTACACTACTAAGGAAGACTGACTGTCATATGCGATGGCTTCCCAGATCATCACAACAGCAGTTGGGGTAATGTATCGCTCCAGAGCAAAGGCAGGATTGAAGCACTCACCACAAGTCCTCCACCTGACATTCGTGGAATCCCAAACAGAACCTGGATTTGCCACTAAAGACCATACAATTCCAGTACATAACAGGTCAGGTTTCTCGTTCAGGACACCACTGCAAACAAAGGTGACGGTGGCTGGCTGTCGATGGCAAGACATGTAATTGGGGCCATGACTCCAAATTTCCTTCTGATAAATGCCTAGAAATGGTCTGGTGTGAGGCAAGTGTGTGTAATAAAGGTGCCCCTGTGTCTGGATGGTGGACAACAAAACTGTGGGGCCTGCTTGTGCCTGACAGCAGATGAAACCATCCTTTCTACTGGGTGGTCTGTCTGGAGCCTGTTCACTATGTGTGTTGGCCCTCACGTAACCACTGCACCCAACACAGACTAACAGCTACAGTAGGTCAGAACGGCCTAGATGGCAATTCGTCAAAATGACCATCCTGCTTCTCTCAATCAAATGATGCACCCCTTCTCAAAGTCTGTCAACTGGGCAAAATGTCTTGAGCATTGTTTTTAGAGTACAAAACATTTCTGAACAAAAAATGTATACATCAGTATAAATTTTGATCAAGCTAAATTTTTGGTTGGACTTACCCAAAACACCATACTCAGAAAGAGAGCTGTTGCACACAGTGTATGGAGCTTGGTCAGGCCACAGATGATTCATTGGAACGCAGGTTCGGCGATCAACATCCTGATCGTGTAAAACATGATGACGATGGCTTTCAGGGAAGAAAATAATTACTTCACTTAACTTTATTGGCAACATTTGAAGCCATTTTCAAATTACAAAGGGAGAGCAGTCCAAATGAAAGGCAGCTTAGCTTTAGTTTATTACTTTCAAAATGTAATTAGAGGTTTAACCATTCCTTGTCCACTTATTTACTACCAATGACTTGTCTTGAGGACAGGCCATCAATATCTGTTGGCGGGGGTCTGAAACCCAGCACCCCCGCCGATCAGCTGTTTTAGAGTACCTCCAACGCTGGAAGTCAGCACTGGAATTAAACAGCTCTGACCATTGTGCAGTGGAAGGAGCTGGTTAATGCAGCACTACTGCCACTGAAGTGAAAGCCAGTCCGAAATGTCCAATATTGGTTGCAAAAATATACTAAGCACATTATTAAAAAAAAAGAATAATATTGTTTCAAATTATTTTACTGTATAGCATGTGGTCTCCATTGGTTTTGTCTAACAAAGTAAGTCTGTGACCTCTTCGGAAATATATTTCCATTATTGTTGTCATTTCCTTACAGGCACAGATATTTCCGTACGGCATGCATTTATTGATGCTTAAAGGGTTTGTCCCAATAAGACAACTTATCCTCTATCCATGGCATAGGTGATAAGTGAACGATGAGGGTCCGACCGCTGAGGTCCCCTCTGATCATAAGTACGGGGGCCCATGCTCCCACACTTAAATTGAACAGCAGTCACACATGTACAATGATGATTCATTTAGCTCCATGGGGCTGCAGGAGACAGCCAGGCACTTGTACTCGGCTAGATGCAGCAGTCCTGTAGAGTTGAATGGAGTGAAGGACACACATGTATGTCTGCTGCTCCAATGAAACAGGGATCATACACCCTAGTTATCGCGATCCATGAGGATTCGACAGCTGGAGATAAGGGATATGCTGTCTTAATGGGACAACTCTGTTAAAGCACTTTTCCAGTATTTAGATATTGATGACCTATCCTCAGGATAGGGTTATGTGAATGGGAGCTGAGCTGCAGTATGCCAGCATCTGAAACTACGCAGCTTACAGAGCCTTCTGCTTTTGCTGTGAACACTGTATAGTTTTTGATGCCATCATTTCCCAAAACAGCTGATCAGTGAGGGTGCTGGGTGTCAGACCACCTCCAATCTGTTCCCAAGGACAGGTCATCAATATCTGTAGCACGGACAACCCCTTTAAGTCTTATGCTAGACCTCTTTTAGTGGAAAAAATATCAGTGCACATGCACTATAAATGTACACGTAGTATATCTAGTAGCAGGCATACACAAGCTACTGTATTGATTTGTTACAGTATAATGCATGTGGTGGACATGTCATATATATCATTGAATATGTTTGCCACTACGATCTCTGGTACCTCCACCAATCACGAGAAGTGGAGTCCTTGAGTCCCCGCAGATATTGATGGCATATCAAGAGAATAGACCAGGGGTCAGCAACCTCCGGCACTCCAGGTGTTGTGAAACTACATCTCCCATTATGCACACTTGCTTGGCTGTTCTCTGAACTCCCACAGAAGAGAAACGAGCATGCTGGGAGTTGTAGTTACACAACAGCTGGAGTGTCGAAGGTTGCTGATCCCTGGGATAGACCATTGATAATATAAAAGTAGGCAACCCTTTTAAAGGGGTTGGCCATATATGCTTGTGTTACCTAAAGTGCTGCAAATAGCCATGTACACAGTTTACTAATATACAAGTGCTGGCCAAAAGTATTGGCACGCCTGCAATTCTGTCAGATAATACTCAATTTCTTCCAGAAAATGATTGCAATCACAAATGCTTTGGTAATAATATCTTCATTTATTTTGCTTGCAATGAAAAAACACAAAAGAGAATGAAAAAAAAAGTTAAATCATTGATCATTTTACACAAAACTCCAAAAATGGGCCGGACAAAAGTATTGGCACCCTCAGCTTAATACTTGGTAGCACAACCTTTAGACAAAATAACTGCGAACAACCGCTTTTGGTAACCATCAATGAGTTTCTTACAGTGCTCTGCTGGAATTTTAGACCATTCTTCTTTGGCAAATTGCTCCAGGTCCCTGAGATTTGAAGGGTGCCTTCTCCAAACTGCCATTTTGAGATCTCTCCACAGGTGTTCTATGGGATTCAGGTCTGGACTCATTGCTGGCCACTTTAGAACTCTCCAGTGCTTTCTCTCAAACCATTTTCTAGTGCTTTTTGAAGTGTTTTTTGGGTCATTGTCCTGCTGGAAGACCCATGACCTCTGAGGGAGACCCACTCACACTGGGCCCTACATTATGCTGCAAACTTTGTTGGTAGTCTTCAGACTTCATAATGCCATGCACACGGTCAAGCAGTCCAGTGCCAGAGGCAGCAAAGCAACCCCAAAACATCAGGGAACCTCCGCCATGTTTGACTGTAGGGACCGTGTTCTTTTCTTTGAAGGCCTCTTTTTTTCCCTGTAAACTCTATGTTGATGCCTTTTCCCAAAAAGCTCTACTTTTGTCTCATCTGACCAGAGAACATTCTTCCAAAAAGTTTTTGGCTTTCTCAGGTAAGTTTTGGCAAACTCCAGCCTGGCTTTTTTATGTCTCTGGGTCAGAAGTGGGGTCTTCCTGGGTATCCTACCATAGAGTCCCTTTTCATTCAGACGCCGATGGATAGTACGGGTTGACACTGTTGTACCCTCGGACTGCAGGGCAGCTAGAACTTGTTTGGATGTTAGTCGAGGTTCTTTAGCCACCATCCGCACAATCTTTCGTTGAAATCTCTCGTCAATTTTTCTTTTCCGTCCACATCTAGGTAGGTTAGCCACAGTGCCATGGGCTTTAAACTTCTTGATGACACTGCACACGGTAGACACAGGAACATTCAGGTCTTTGGAGATGGACTTGTAGCCTTGAGATTGCTCATGCTTCCTCACAATTTTGCTTCTCAAGTCCTCAGACAGTTCTTTGGTCTTCTTTCTTTTCTCCGTGCTCAATGTGGTACACACAAGGACACAGGACAGAGGTTGAGTCAACTTTAATCCATTTCAACTGGCTGCAAGTGTGATTTAGTTATTGCCACCACCTGTTGTGTGCCACAGGTAAGTATTAGGTGCTGTTAATTACACAAATTAGAGAAGCATCACATGATTTTTCAAAGGGTGCCAATACTTTTGTCCACCCCCTTTTTATGTTTGGTGTGGAATTATATCCAATTTGGCTTTTTGACAATTCTTTTTGTGGTTTTTCCATTGAAGACAAAATAAATGAAGATATTATTACCAAAGCATTTGTGATTGCAATCATTTTCTGGAATAAATTGAGTATTATCTGACAGAATTGCAGGGGTGCCAATACTTTTGGACAGCACTGTAAACTGATTAGCAGTTCAGCGCCGCTCTTACATCCAGAAGTGCACTCCCTCAACATGGCAAGTGATGGAGGGACATCTGGACAGACCCATCCATCAGCCTCCTCAAAGTGTGCATGTGCTAGTTTTCCTTGTGCAGTGGTTTTCAATGGAGGAGGCTGATGGACGGATCTGGATATGTGCCCCTCCCAACTTTTCCCCATTTGGATTTCCACCTAACCAATACTTTTGTTCTAGGGGAATGAAGCCACTGTCAGAGGTGTCAGTCAGCAGCTTAAACCCCTCTCCCCATGTAACATGCATGCACGTTCTGCCAAGCACACATGCCTATCGGGCAAACAAGCATTTGGGCAACAGTTATATAACATGTATGCCAACTTTACTCTCAGTGTAAGATAAAAGAAGATGGAGGCAGCACCACATGTGCGGAGTCAATTGGTAAAATGATAAGAGTGAGAATAAAAAGGTGCTCACCATATGGGGTTGTGAGGAGTCCCAACCACTGTAGTTCGCTCTGCTGGTAATTTTAATCACCGACCAGCCTACGGTTTATCCAAGCTGCAGCCGCAGTCTCCCGATGTTGCCTCTCTCTAGGAGGTATATTCAGGGTGCAGTGATCCAAAGGTGCACAGCTAGAAGCTGTAGTAATGGGCCGTTCTATTCAGGTGCTGCTTGGTAGAAGTAGTTTGGATTTCTACCAAGCAGCGCCTGAATAGAACGGTCTATTACTACAGCTTCTAGCTGTGCACCTTTGGACAACTTTACTCTCAGGTCTCCCCACACAGTACAGCACTTCCATGGGGGGACTAGCAGTGGGCTAATTTGCCATCCGCTTTCCTTTAATAGAGGACATTTTATCTCTGAGGCTTAGGGCTGGTTGATTAATAGAAAAAAATTGAAACAGAAATGCAGCATGATTAATCGATATAATCTTGTCAATCACTGTTTAATTATTTCAATTATTATTCAATTTTTCTGCTTACAGCCAGTGCTGCGCTACTGTGAATCTCCCTCCTCTGCTCTTTAGACGTTTGTGTCAGGCTCCTACACTCACTTCAACTGTGGCTAGGGTTGGGCAATATGCCGGTATTTACTTTATAAAAAAACGGTGATATGGCACCTGCCGATGTGTATATAACGGCTGCAGTGCGGCACCCGATCAGCAGGTACTTTACTCGCTAATGTTTAGCAAGCAGCTGGGCTTAGTAAAGTGCTTGCTGGGCAGGTGGCACGCAGCTGATATATATATATCAGCAGGCCTAACTTCACCTATCAGTTTGCAGAGTCTTGCAGCAGTCTTCCTGCCATGTTACCGCCCACATCCGGTTTACTGAGGCAGCATGGCAGTGGGTTCAGAGCTCAGGTCTGGTTCTTTGTCCAGGATACTGACAGAGGAGTGTGTGTCTACTACAGGTAACATCACTGCCACAAGGAGCACACCTTCCCTGCCTAGGTGACTGTGCTGAGGGCGCAGACAGAGGTCACCTCTCATGATGCATGTACATGTATCATACCCCATGGTGCAGAAGCCTGCTCTCGGAGTACGGGCAGGCGTGAGCGATCCCTAGTATTATCACTATCAATACTATAATTACCTTTCTCTATGATGTCTACATTTATTATGGGACTGGAAAATGATATTTTATGTAATGATATTTGCAGACATGTTATTGCTGTGTTTCATGGAAAGCTGTATGTAACAATATAGAATCTGCTTCTTCACCTTTCCATACTGGAGTTATCCGGTAAATTATCAGATCAGATCAGCGGGGTCCTGACACCCGGGAACCCCAATTGGCTATTAGAAGAGCTTGGTGCTCTGTGATTGCTCTTCATAGGCCATGTGATGTCTCTGTACTTCAGTCACATGGCCTAGGTGCCACTCAGCCCCACTGAAGTGAAAGAGGTTGAGTTGCAATACCAAACACAGCCACTATATTATGTACAGCGCTGTGCTTGGTAAGCTGCTGGGAGTCCACAGCGCTTACTAGGGCTCCGTTGAGCACAGCGGCTCCATATAGCAGCTGATCAGCGGGAATGCCGGGACTTGGACCCCCGCCAGTGTGATAATGAGGACCTATCCCGTGGATAGGTTATCATTATCATTTCCTGCATAACCTCTTTGAAATACAATTTGCTGTTCTTGTTAAAGTCTCCCCTTCTATAAGGAACTGCAAAACTCAGCAGTCCATTATAGTTGTAGACCTTTAGGACCTGCTTGGAGTTGTAATTTTTCATACAGCTTGGGAGCCACGGATTTCATACCACATAGGACCTTCTTAAAGGGTCACAGAGTTTTCAAAAAACTTTTCTAATGTTATAAGAGACATGTCAAAAGTTTTGATTGGTGGGGGTCTGTAGTGCTAAGACCACAATGTTCGCTAGAATGAGAGGAGAGAAGTGTTCACATATTATGCTCTCTCCTCATTGTAGATCACGGAATTGAGATGGGCCATTAGACTTCTACTGAACCCATCTTCTGCAGCAAAGACAGAAGTGGGCGCTTCTCTCCCCTCATTCTAGCGATCATTGGGGTCTCAGCACTGTTTTTTCTTCTAAATGAGTATTTATCGCAATATATAATGGATATTACTTAATATCGTTATCCTGGGAATATTTTTGATATTGACCATCCCCAACTGCAGCCACCTCCCCTCACTGCCCCAACTGCAGCCACCTTCCCCCACTGCCCCAACTGAAGCCACCTCCCCCCACTGCCCCTACCTGCAGCCATCTCCCCTCACTGCTCCAACTGGAGCCACTTCCCCCCACTGCCCCAACTACAGCCAACTCTCTACACTGTCCCAACTGCAGCCACCTCCCCCACGGCCCCATCTGCAGCCACCTCCCCCCACTGCCCCTACCTGCAGCCACCTCCCCCCCACTGCCCCAATTTCAGCCACCTCCCCTCACTACCCCAACTGCAGCCACCTCCCCCCACTGCCCCAACTGCAGCCACCTTCCCCCACTGCCCCAACTGCAGCCACCTTCCCCCACTGCCCCAACTGCAGCCATCTCCCCTCACTGCTCCAACTGGAGCCACTTCCCCCCACTGCCCCAACTACAGCCAACTCTCTACACTGTTCCAACTGCAGCCACCTCCCCCCACGGCCCCATCTGCAGCCACCTCCCCTCACTGCCCCAACTGCAGGCCACTTCCCCCCACTGCAGCCACCTTCCCTACTGCCCCAACTGCAGCCACTTCCCTCCACTGCAGCCACCTTCCCCCACTGCCCCAACTCCAGCCACTTCCCCCACTGCCCCAACTGCACCCACCTTCCCCCACTGCCCCAACTTCAGCCATCTTCCCCCACTGCAGCCACCTTCCCCCACTGCCCCAACTGCAGCCACTTGCCCCCACTGCAGCCACTTCCCCCAACTGCAGCATCCTTCCTCCACTGCCCCAACTGCAGCCATTTCCCCCCACTGCAGCCACCTTTCCCCCACTGCCCCAACTGCAGCCACCTTTCCCCACTGCCCCAACTGCAAGCCATCTCCCCTCACTGCCCACAACTGCAGCCACCTCCTCCCACTGCCCCAACTGCAGCCACCTCTCCTCACTGCCCCAACTGCAGCCACTTCTCCCCACTGCAGCCACCTCCCCTCACTGCTCCAACTGGAGCCACTTTCCCCCACTGCCCCAACTGCAGCCAACTCTCTACACTGTTCCAACTGCACCCACCTCCCCCCACGGCCCCATCTGCAGCCACCTCCCCTCACTGCCCCAACTGCAGGACACCTCCTCCCACTGCCCCAACTGCAGCCACCTCCCCTCACTGCCCCAACTGCAGCCACTTCCCCCCCACTGCAGTCACCTTCCCCCACTGCTCCAACTTCAGCCACCTCCCCCCACTGCAACCACCTTCCCCCACTGCCCCAACTGCAGCCACTTCCGTCCACTGCAGCCACCTCCCCCCACTGCCCCTACCTACAGCCACCTTCCCCCACTGCCCCAACTGCAGCCACTTCCGTCCACTGCAGCCACCTCCCCCCACTGCCCCTACCTGCAGCCACCTTCCCCCACTGCCCCCAACTGCAGCCACCTTTCCCCACTGCCCCAACTGCAGCCACCTCCCCTCACTGCCACAAACTGCAGCCACCTCCTCCATTGCCCCAACTGCAGCCACCTCTCCTCACTGCCCCAACTGCAGCCACCTCTCCTCACTGCCCCAACTGCAGCCACTTCTCCCCACTGCAGCCACCTCTCCTCACTGCTCCAAACTGCAGCCACTTTCCCCCACTGCCCCAACTGCAGCCAACTCTCTACACTGTTCCAACTGCACCCACCTCCCCCCACGGCCCCATCTGCAGCCACCTCCCCTCACTTGCCCCAACTGCAGACACCTCCTCCCACTGCCCCAACTGCAGCCACCAACCCTCACTGCCCCAACTGCAGCCACTTCCCCCCCCACTGCAGCCACCTTCCCCCACTGCTCCAACTTCAGCCACCTCCTCCCACTGCAGCCACCTCTCCTCACTGCCCCAACTGCAGCCACCTCTCCTCACTGCCCCAACTGCAGCCACTTCTCCCCACTGCAGCCACCTCCCCTCACTGCTCCAACTGGAGCCACTTTCCCCCACTGCCCCAACTGCAGCCAACTCTCTACACTGTCCCAACTGCACTCCCCTCACTGCCCCATCTGCAGCCACCTCCCTCACTGCTCCAACTGCAGCCACCTCCCCTCACTGCTCCAACTGCAGCCACCTCCTCCCACTGCCCCAACTGCATCCACTTCCCCCACTGCAGCCACCTTCCCCCACTGCCCCAACTGCATCCACTTCTCCCGACTGCAGCCACCTTCCCCCACTGCCCCAACTGCAACCACCTTTCCCCACTACCCCAACTGCAGCCACCTCCCCCCCACTGCCCAACTGCAGCCACCTCCCCCCACTGCCCCAACTTCAGCCACCTCCCCCACTGCCCCAACTTCAGCCACTCCCCCCACTGCCCCAACTTCAGCCACCTCCCCCCACTGCCCCAACTGCAGCCACCTCCCCCCACTGCCCCTACCTGCAGCCACATTCCCCACTGCAGCCACCTCCCCCCACTGCCCCAACTGCAGTCGCCTCTCCCCACTGCCCCAACTGCAGCCGCCTTTTCCCACTGCCCCAACTGCAGCCGCCTTTCCCCACTGCCCCAACTGCAGCCGCCTTTCCCCACTGCCCCAACTGCAGCCGCCTTTCCCCACTGCCCCAACTGCCAGCCGCCTTCCCCACTGCCCCAACTGCAGCCACCTCCCCTCACTGCCCCAACTGCAGCCACTTCCCCCCCCACTGCAGCCACCTTCCCCCACTGCTCCAACTTCAGCCACCTCCCCCCACTGCAGCCACCTTCCCCCACTGCCCAACTGCAGCCACTTCCGTCCACTGCAGCCACCTCCCCCCACTGCCCCTACCTGCAGCCACCTTCCCCCACTGCCCCTACCTGCAGCCACCTTCCCCCACTGCCCCAACTGCAGCCACTTCCGTCCACTGCAGCCACCTCCCCCCACTGCCCCCTACCTGCAGCCACCTTCCCCCACTGCCCCAACTTCAGCCACCTCCCCCCACTGCCCCAACTGCAGCCACCTCCCCCCACTGCCCCTACCTGCAACCACATTCCCCCACTGCCCCAATTGCAGTCGCCTCCCCCCCACTGCCCCAACTGCAGCCGCCTTTCCCCACTGCCCCCAACTTGCAGCCGCCTTTCCCCACTGCCCCAACTGCAGCCACCTTCCCCCACTGCCCCAACTTCAGCCACCTCCCCCCACTGCCCCAACTGCAGCCACTCCCCCCACTGCCCTACCTGCAACCACATTTCCCCCACTGCCCCCAATTGCAGTCGCCTCCCCCCACTGCCCCAAACTGCAGCCGCCTTTCCCCCCACTGCCCGCAACTGCAGCGCCTTTCCCCACTGCCCCAACTGCAGCCGCCCTTTCCCCACTGCCCCAACTGCAGCCGCCTTTCCCCACTGCCCCCAACTGCATGCCGCCTTTCCCCACTGCCCCAACTGCATCCGCCTTTCCCCACTGCCCCAACTGCAATCCGCCTTTTTCCCCACTGCCCCAACTGCAGCCGCCTTTCCCCACTGCCCCAACTGCAGCCGCCTTTCCCCACTGTCCCAACTGCAGCCGCCTTTCCCCACTGCCCCAACTGCAGCCGCCTTTCCCTAAAATGTTCAATTAATTGCAATACTGATCAACTGTAGCGTACACAACTGTGTTACATTTTCCTACAAGGTCTAATCTGCATCTAGCCCTAACAGAGTAAGCATATCACTCCATGGGGCCATACTGTACACCTCTGTACAACTCCAATTTCATATAGATTCTATACTTCTAATTCCAACAGAAAACTCAGGGCATGCTCCACTGGGTGCTGTGGGTTTTTTTTTCCCTTAAAAACATGACTTCTAAGGGAGGGAGATATCCCCATAATACAGTGTCTTAGGGCATGGTTCCTAAGCTTCAGAAATAAAAAGTTTAAGACCGTAAATAACAATACTAAAATTGCTAAGCATTGACTTCTCATTATGACCTAAAATACCCTGGACACTAAGCGGCTCTATGAGTTTTATGTGGACTAATTATTTGCAGTGAATAACTGCTCTTAGCTAAATAAACGAGGCTCCCTTTAGTGTCATTTTGCTTTTGGAGGCCTGGAGCATGTGCTTTATTAAGATTTATGCCTGATATGAAAATGACTAAACAGTGCTGAGGGAAAGATGGGCAAAAACAACATTGGTTAGGGTATTGACTGTAAAGTGATTGGCTTGCAAAAAAACGACATGCACACCATGCATACAGTATATTAATCTTTTGTAGAAGCAAATGAGATAATGAAGAAATGACTCATTGCATAAACTGATTTCATGAGTTGAATGAGATTTTAATTTTTTGATAAATATAGTTAGTTCAATCACCACTCCATTCACTTTCTATGGGTACAGTACCTGGCTATCTCCAGGAGACCCAGCAAAGTGAATGGAGCAGTGGTCACTCATGCACACCACGTTACATTCACAAAGGGGTCTCAAGGACCCTCGTTCTCATGATTGGTGCCAGTGGTCAGACCCCAGCGATCATAACTTTATCACCTATTCTGTGACCACCGCATTTAATGATACTACAGGACATGTTCTCAGTGCAGCGCCAGAAAGCAGGTGAGCGGACCTGCATGTAAACTATTCTTATTAAGTTATTGGACATCAGTGCCGATAGATTAATAATGATTATTACTAGATGAAGTTCCCAGCACATGGGCAGCTAAAATTGGCCAACCCCTTTAAGACTACTTACACATCTGCTTTTTTGCTGCATCCAGCAGGGATCAGCAAAAATGCATCTGTTTGAACAATACACCCGGCTGCATCCATTCAGAACGGATCCAGTTGTATTATCTCTAAAATGCCGTGTTTCATGCCGTATCAGTCTTCATCAGTATTAGAGATGAGCAAATCATTCAAAATTTTATTAGCCGAAAATTCATCAAACTTTTCATAAGATTCGTATATTCGTTGTATTTGCTTACAAAATATACGTGATTATGTGGCGTTTAGCGAACATTCGCGCACTAATAATGAACGTTCAGTTTTAAAAGGTACGTAACTTCTTTGAACACGTACGCATGAGCGTACAAATTGCGTACGAATCCTCAGCGTACTATTGTCTAGCGATTACGTAATACGCAGGCACGCACGACGATAGGCTGCGGCGTGAACTCCTCAGTGGCAGAGCGAATTTTAGAAAATGGCATCCAGGCGATCCTCATCATTTAGCTCTGCAGAGCTGAAATACATGATCCGGCTGATGGACCGCAAGGATTACGATGGCACACACCGCCATCCAAACCAGCATAAAAAGGAGGTGATCCAGCAGGTGATCCAAGGCCTGCGCCAACGTTTCGACACCGTGCGGACCCCGGGCAAGATCCAGCGGAAATGGTCCAATCTGAAGTTTAAATGCCACAGCGGCTTAATGAGATCCGTGCAGCGATACGGCAGGGTAAGTTAACTTACAATATATTTGAAAAGTAAAAACATGTTAAAAAATGAGTGTACTGTATTGTATATATAGCAGCAGTGAGTGCCAATAATGAAAAAAGTATAGAAGGACAATGTGGTCGTGTGTAGTGTGCTGCAGTAATTTTCTTTTATGCTAGGCAACGCCTCTACCTCGACCCAAACAAGTGAAGGTATTCTCAGTAGCCTTAGGCTACTTTCACATATGTGATGGTGATCCTGCAGGCTGTTCCCCGGTATTTGTCCTGCCAATTCCCGGCGTTCTTGCCAAATAGCGGCCGGATCAGCGCCGTCCCCCATTATTGTTAATGGTGCTGGCCGTTCTCCCGTTTGTGTCAGGCAAATGCACTAGTGTGAAAGAAAGTACCCTTAGATATATGCCCCTTCATAGTTAGCGCTTCCTCCTCCTACATACAGACTCAAAGACGTGCTCATGCTGCAGCTAATGTGAGTGGGTGATATCAAAAGTATTCCCACCGCACCGTGTTAACGATATTAAGAAATTTATTGCGACGATAACGATATCTATCGCGATAAATACCTATTTAGAAGAAAAAATGGATATAATATGGCCCTCCTCTCAACCAGAATATCTTCATAGTAGTATAGTGTTAGTATTAACCCTTTCGGTACCGGAGGTTTTTTTCGGCTTTGCATTTTTGTTTTGCGCTCCCTGCCTTCAAACAGCCATAACTGTTTTATTTTTCTGTTCACATAGCTGTATGAGGGCTTGTTTTTTGCGGGACAAGTTGTACTTTCCAATGCCACCATTTAATATTGCATATGGTGTAGTGGGAAGCGGGAAATAAATTCCAAATCGGGTGAAATTGCAAAAAAACGCTATTCCGCTACAGTTCTACAGGTTTTTTATTTACAGCTTTCGATGTTCATTAAAACTGACTTTCCTGCGTTTTGATAGTGATAAAATAATTATAAAGTTGGCCTTTTTTTTTTTGTCATATCTTGACCCCTATAACTTTTTGGTATTTATGTGTATGGAGCTGTATGGGGGCTTATTTTTTGCGGGGCGATCTGAAGTTTTTATTGATACCATTATGGGGTGTGTATGACTTTTTGATCACTTTTTATTAAATTTTTTTTTAAAAAAAGCGACAAACAGCAAATCGCCATTTGGACGCTTTTTTCCTCCACAAAATTCACCGTATTGGAATTTTCTTTTTATATTTTAAAAGTACGGACGTTTTCGGTCACGGTAATACCCATGATGTCTATATTTATTGTTATTTAGGTATTTATTTTTTAATTATACGGAAAGGGGGGTGATTTAAACTTTTATATTTTTTTATTTTTTATATATTTTTTAACATTTTTTTATTTTTTGTGATTATTTTAAAGCTCAAATATGAGCAAATAGATTGTGTTTTTTCTTTTTTCTTTATGAGCAATGAGGGTTTTTTAATTTTGCATTAATAACCGAATTTGCTCATTTCTTATCCTGGCCTGCAATCTAGTGGCCAGAATAAGAATTGCACTTTGAAAGCTGTAAACCTCATCAGCGAGGTTTACAGCTTTCAGATCGTGTACAGACACCCCGATTGGCCACACGTCATCTAAAGGCCTATGAAGACGCCACCGATGGCGGTAAGTACCCGCAAGTCTCTGCTGTTAGAAACAGCAGAGACTTGCCGGCTATGACGCCCGCCGCACGTGCGAGCGGGCACCATGTGTTCGCATCGCCCCAGCGCCGTACATGTACGGCGCTGGGAGTCTAAGGGTTAAAAAGAGTCATCATATAACAATTGTGTACGGATTTAATGTTCCAGACCAACGATGGCATCACCAGGGTCACCGACACCAGCGTCATGCCCAGACAGCCCCTACAGTACCGTCAGCTTCTAGTAAGTGTAAACATATTTAACTTATTCTAAATCCAGGCTATGTGGGAGTGCAGCTGCAGTGATATAAGAGCACTAGTGGTTAGGAATGGGGTCCAGCCCCAAACTATTCACATGTACATCAGAAGTTACAACCAGGGCTGTGGAGTCGATAAGCCAAAGCCCCGACTCCAACTCCGACTCCTCAATTTCCCCTGACTCCAACTCCCTCATAGATGGAGCATGTTTAAGTGATAACTTTAAACAAACTTTGCATAAATCAATAGTACAGATGTGTCATGACAAAAAGAGTTTGTAATATATGTTTTACTATATATCTATACTCTGAACTTTCAGTATCAGTCTTTTCTCTGGGTACAGCTCACTAAGGGTCTGATGTATGAAAACTGTCTAGGTCTAAGACTTTCTTTGTTGCCCATAGCAACCAATCAGAGCTCTCCTTTCATTTCTCCAAAGCACTATATGAAATGAAAGGGGAGCTCTGATTGGTTTCTATGGGCAACAAAGAAACTTCTACACCTAGACAGTTTTCATACATAAGGCCCTAGGTGTTTTACATCAGAGGAAAAGCAAACTAAAACATAAAGCAGAAAGAACAGGCACTGGACAAGTGATTTATGCACAGTTTATTGAAAGTTTAGATATACTAAGAAGTACTTGCCTTAAAAGGGGTTTTCTCAGCACATTGATTCACTGGCTGACAGACAGTTTGCACTTACTATGTCTCCTCAGGCTGTGGGGGGGTCTCCAGCAGTTATTAGCATATATTAACTTACTCTGACGGAGCAGGAGGTTGTGATCTCTAACACAATTAAAGGTAAAGCAATCCTTCTCAGTCCTCAACAAATTTTGCTTACTGAGGTCACTCCTGATCTCAGCCAATCAGATAAGTCTTTCTGGTCTGCAGGTTACCTTAGAAACCTGTGTACAGTGAGGGACCTGCTGAACTGTCTATAGTTCATGACTAAAGTAAAATCTACTGACCACTGTATTTAGAAAATGTCTTCTTTTAACTGTCCTTTTATGTTGAAAGCTAATCTTTGTAACTAGTGAGAAAATCCTTTAATCCTGTTTTCTCTAGTAGCTCTGAGATAAGTACAGCCATTCCTTCCCAGTGCCTTTTTTCTCTGATCTGTAGCAGAGGAGTTTCACTTCTGAGCATCTACATGAAGGGCAGCACACAGTCATCTCAACTGAAAGCCTAGATTCTTAGTTCAGGAATAGAATAGACATTTATAGGACATTTCATCATGTTCCCAAATTTATATGAAAATATATTCAGCACATACTGCATTGAACTAAATGTACCAATTTATTATATATTTTAGGAGTCGGAGTCGGTCCATTTTATACCGACTCCAACTCCACCAAAATGGTCACCGAATCCGACTCCACAGCCCTGGTTACAACTGTTCATTAGAGTTGAATGTAATGCCATTATTTAATGATTTTGGACAGCTGCTTCACCACAGAGGAGCCCCTCTCACCCTCCTCCACCCCAGCGAGAGAGGACCCCACCTGCCCCTCCAACACCACCAGCCCAACTTCCAGAGGTAGAAGGTAGGTAAAATAAAAAGTGTAGTGGGTGGACCTTCTCTCTTCAAAATATAAGCTAAATTTATGTTTTATCTTTTGTAGCTGAAACCGTCAGGGAGCAGTTTTCCCCTGGACCATGGGAAGACCACGCAGTATGGGTGTCCAGTAAGTACAAATCCCAAACTGACCATGTGTGGCCTTCTCAGTGAGCAGTTCAAAGAAAAAAAAAGGCTCAATACAGATACATGTCACGGAATAACTCGTTCCAGTAGATATACCAAATATATAATGACATGCAATTGCTAAAGTATTCTGATCCAGGTTCTGGTTTTAAATATCAGAATTTTTTTCGTGGGACAACCACTTTTACTCGATCACACTAGTTATACTTACATTACTGTTTCCACCCCTACAGATATTCCCACTGACTTTTAAGTAGAGGCAGCCTCACGCCGCTTCGGGACCAGGCTCCACGCTGCCTTACCGGCTTATTCGCAGCCTGCAGCTGGAGCACCAAGAGCTGCAGGAGATGATGGCCAGACGCTGGCAAAGGCCGGCATAACCTTTTTTTTGTTTATTAGATTATTTATTATTTGTAAAAAGTTATTATTTATTACTAAAATATTCTTGTAAAACCTGTGTTTTGACTGTTTTGTTAACCCTTTAACACCTTCCTGACATATTGTGAAGAAGACAGGGATTTAAGTTTAGGCCGAAGGCTGAAAAAATTGTCCCATGGCCATTTTCCCGTATTAATGAACATAGCGGTGTCTGCCGGCCGAAGTATTAATAAATTACGCACTGGAAAAATTGCTGCATCATACTAATTAGGCTTAACTGGCTTAACTGAAGCTCCTCATCCTCATCCTCCTCCTGCTCCGCAAGGGAACTTTGGTGTTGGGGCTCCCCTACAGTGACAGCATGGCGTGCAGATAGATGGCCAGGATTTCCTTCCCCCATTGCCCCCTGCTGCATGAGCGTGACTGTCACTGCAGTTCCATCAGAGCGCGGCGAGATACATATGAATGGCTCAAATGAGTGCAAAGCTTCCGCGACTTTGCCAGCACTGTGCGCAGGCCAGTGAATGTTTTGAGAAATCTCTGCACCACTAGATTTAGGACATGTGCCATACACTGAGCATGCGTGAATTGACCCAGGTTCAGCGCTGCCACTATATTTGTCCCATTGTCACTCACTACCTTGCCCACTTCCAGCTGGTGTGGAGACAGCCAGTGCGCTATTTGCTGCTTCATGTAAAGCAGCAAGCGCTGGCCTGTGTGGCTGCTACTGCCAAGACAAACTAAGTCTAACACTGCATGGCAGCGTTGCATCTGGCACATATAATATGAAGGAGGGGGATTAACTCTCTGCCCTGACGCTCCAGCAGGCGGACTGCCCGTGCAGGTGGAAGCGGATAGTTGTTGGGTGGTCTGCTGCAATCCTGGCTGGAAAGAGCGTGGAGGTGGCCCGGTTGCTGGGGGGTTCCTGCCTCGTTGCCACTAAATACATTCAGCCAGTGGGCAGTAAAGGACATGTATTGCCCCTGGCCGTAAGCACTGCTCCAGGTGTCCACCGTGACGTGCACGGTGCTGCAGAGAGACAGCTGCAGGGAGCGTCCAATATTGTCAGCCACATGGGAGTAAAGGGCGGGGATAGCTTTTTTGGAGAAGAAATGCCGGCTAGGGACCTGCCAGCGTGGCTGAGCGCAGGCCATTAGCTCCCTAAAAGCTGGGCAGTCAAGCAGCTGGTACGGCAGAGACTGCACAGCCAGCAACTTTGTCAGGTGACCTTTCAGTTTGCGCACTGTCGGATTAATTGTGGCGTAAAACTGCTTCCCGGCCACGCACTCGGCAATGGACGGCTGCCGAATAAGAGGAGGTGGAGACATGCACGCAGTGGGAGATGAGGTGCATGTACTAGTTACACCCCTGTATGCGGGCTGAGCTACGGCCCTGGATGCGGCCTGCCTGACAGAATGGACCCTGGGAGAAGTAACCAGCTCTTAAGTATTAATGGGCTGCTCTAATTTGCCGGCATGACGCCGCTTCAGATGGTTCCACAGAGCATTGGTCCCGACATTTGTGGCTTTCCCATGGCTCAATTTGTGTTTACACAAATTACACGTGGCCATACTGCTGTCCCCCAGCAGAGAGGTGAAATACTTCCACACACCCGACGTGCGCCCTCCACAGCTGGCCAAGCTTGTAGCCCTTGCACGCTTACACCCTGGTGCCGGCCCCACTATACTTGGGGTCTCGCTCGGCTGGCCCTGGGCCTAACTCGCCTCTGCCCTCTGTTGCTGCCATTACTACAGCCACCCTCCTCCTCGGAGATCAAACCCTCCTCACCAGCCTGATCCGCCTTCCAGGTGTTCCGGTCTAACACATCAGATTCATCATCAGACTCCTCCCCACAACTTTTTTTTCGACTGCAAATTAGGCTGTTCCCCACCAACCGACAATTCTGGGCAGTCCAAACTCTGACTGCCCTCTAAGAAAGCCTCAGGGAGGCTGTCTTCTATAACCGCCAGATAACAGATAATATAGCAGATTATGCGGAGGGGTTCGGTGGCCTTTTATTTTATAAATTGCAGAAGGGACACCACTAGGAGAGAGCACTGAAGCCCGAGAGGTGGCACAAAATGACGGGCTTTGCTGGAGCGGAATGGTGGAGCAGGACGAGTCTGACCCCTGGCTACATATGGATACTGTATCAGCAGATGAGAAATCATCCAGCTAAGACTGAGATGAGCGTGCCATCCACTCCACTACCTCATCCACTTTCTCCTCCACTACAATTTTGCGCCTTGGTGGGTTAGCCTGGTGGAACACCGGCCAACCTTTACGAATTACAGAAGTAGAAGCTCCGGCTACAGGTCCTTTGGCACTGCTGCCCTGTGCCACCTTGTCCTTTTTTTTTTTTAGAGCTCGAGGTCTGGCTGGAACTGGACCCCTTTTGCTTATCCATTCCAGACATTTTTCACTTGACTCTGTGGCCCAGCAGCTGGTCTTTGTCTTTGTCCCTGTCTCTCTCCCCCTATCTCTCTCCCTGCCTGATTAATTACTAGCCCTGAACTGGCCCTGCACTTGCCCTGCAGTATCCCTGATATGTGTAATATGGATTCCTAGAACAATTACACCCCAATTTCAACAACAACAGGTCTCAGAACTTCACACACAGTGCTTCTGCTCGTCTCAGCAGTCGCAGCAGAAGTGATGCGTCACTGGCTTACCGAGCCTGAGCCAATCAGAGCAAGCCCTGCCCACTAGGTCAGGTGACCGCTTTCTTCCTGGGCTTTGGGCACGAATAACGAACTAACAGTAAAAGTTTGCTAATTACTTGAATTCGTACGCAACAGCGTATAGAGTAACTTATACGTAGCATTAGCGTACAATTTATCAGACGAGTACGTAGCGAATGCGTAGAAAGCCTTAGGAACATTTTCGAATCTTAACAGAGCGAATCACCTAATATTCGGATTCGCTTCGCAGCTGAAAATTTCCAAGATTCAATGCGAATCAACGAATAGATTCGCTCATCTCTAATCAGTATCCCATGACGCACACAAAAACGCTGCTTGCAGTGGTTTTGTGTTCGGCATGGGAACGCAAAGGAACAGAATGTGTCTTGGTGCACTCCGTTCCGGTTTGTTTAGTTTTTCCCCCATTGACAATGAATGTGGACAAAACTGAAGCGTTTTCCTCCGGTTTTGAGATTCTCTGACGGATCTCAAAACCGGAAAGGAAAAGGCAGATGTGAAAGTAGCCTAAGGCTGAAACAAAGTAGCCACAACATTTTACGCAAATTGTAGTCTGAGAGAAAATGATTATAGAAGTGCGTCATGTATGCACATAACTGTAAGATACTGATTTCTAGATGACACATTTATAGTACATGAGGTCCAACCAAGGACCCAAGTAAATAATCTAATTATATTCCATATTGAATATGGAAATATCTGTGTCTTTTACAGCAATAATGGAAATATATTTCCTGTGAGGTCACAGGTATACATTGTGTCAGACAAACCCAACGGAAACCACGTGCTATGGAGTAAAAGCATTAGAAAAAAATCTATATTATTCATTATTTACATTTTTAGTTGGTAGGTTTATTTTTTCTACCAGTATTGGACATCTCTGACTGTTTTTCATGAGCTATATTTTTGCAACACCATCTTCATTTTTATTAGGGCTCATGAATACTCACAGTTTTTGTTAACATTTCCATGACCTTTACAAGTAATATTTTTTTATAATTGTTGCTTGCAAAATTAGTCCCAATATTGTAAGTCCTGACAGACACTGCACTTGTTTGAAGCTTGGACGTTTCATCCACTCATTGAGTGGATGAAATAAACCGGACCCCTATTCGAGGAGAAGCTTGTATTTCATTAACCAGCAGTCCAATATTACAACCATATTGCATGGCCTTTTAAAGTGCCTGGTAGGGATATATTGGAGCTGTGGATATTTCCACTCCACCTCCTTTCTGCGGAGCTTGGAGGGTTCATTAATCAGCATTAGAATGGGCGGCAGGGTCACATTATGAAAACAGAGATGACTGAAGCAATTACTGTAATCCATTAACTCCCTGAGTAATGAGTGAGGCTAACTGACTGAATCACACCAATATGTTCAGCTCCACAAGCGCCCAGGCAAAATGGACTATTACACTGATAATACCTATTATGTGTATTACTTGCTCCGTAACTGGCAGTGCCCCCCTCCTCTGTTGTAATGAGTGTCAGGGACAAATTGCCCTCTCAAACATATGTGGATTATGAGCACAAGTAAAGACAAGTGGACTGGTACAGGGTTAAGTACATTTCAGGCAGATCTATAGATCAGATAAATGTGAGAGATGAACATAAATGGATTGGTTATTCTGAACATCAATGTTCCAAAAATAAACTGGTTAAATGTGCGGCCCGACTCCTCTGTCATCCAGCACCCATGAAGCACTGAGAATACTGGAGAGGAACTTTATGACTAAGCAAAAGGCAAATGTGATGAAAGCTCTCATCATTCTACAGCTCTCCAAACTCTATATACATATAAAATCAAGTGACCACGTTCTACCCTTACAATATGATGGCGCTCAAGCTCAGAAGTTTGCTCTTATTTCCAGTATAAATGAACCTGTTATGTTCCCAGTCTGGAACGTTTCCAAAGTTTGGTTATTTATCCACATAAAATATTACACTAGGATGCCTCTCTAGTCAAAGTCTTGTTACTTGTATATCTTACACCTTCAGATAAGCCTTCCAAAACGATTGTGTCAAGTCTCACAACCGTAAACTGTACATATGCCGGGGGAGCGACAGTAGTTACATCTAAAAGTGAATCATGATAGTCATACTGTTTACCTTGAGTTTATGATAATGTTTCTTATCATAAACTCCAGGTAAACAGTATGACTAAAAGTTTTCTGTCTGAATAACCATTGATAGGCTAGTTTCACACTAGCGGCACTGGACTCCGGCAGGCTGTTCACCCGCCGGATCCGTGCTGCCGCAGGTGCACGTGTGGGGCTGGAACCACGGATCCGGCCGCAGCACCGCAAACCTGCCAAGAGGCGACCGGAACAAAAGTACGACATGTTGGAGTCCAGTCCAGTGCCACAAATGTGAAAGTACCCATAGTAAGGTACCACATTATTACACCACAGGGTATCTTTTTAAAGGGGTTATCTCACTTCAACAAATGACATTGATCTTGTAGAGAAAATTAAAAGGATAGTCTCACCTCAGCAAATGGGGGCGTATTGCTAGGACCTCTGGGACCCGCCCCTATCTTTAGAACAAAGCCCGCAAAATGAAGAAGGGGGCACTGCGCATGCATGGCTACCCTCCACTCATTCTTATGGGAGTGTCAAAAATAGCCGGCCATCGCTCCATTCATTTCTATGGGGCTGACAGAAATAGCCGAGCCAGCGTTTGGATATTTTTGATGCTCCCATAGGAATGAATGGCTCTGTTCTAAAGATCGATGCGGGTACCAGAGGTGAGACCCACACCTATCAGGCATTGGGGCATATCCTAGCAACTTCTTTAATATAAGCACTTATTAATGTATGGATTAATTTTTCCATCACATTACATACACTGCTCGTTTCAAGCGTTAACGACCATCCTGTAATCCAGCTACGGTGGTCATGTTTGCACACTATAGGAAAACGTGCTGGTCTCTCTGGTGGCCACAGGAAATGCACATAGGCCTAAAGTGTGCAAGCATGGTCACGTCTGCTGGATTGCAAAGGAAGCAATATGGACAATCACAATAAGTAACACACACAGTAAGTGCCTTGCACTAACTTTGTCTACAGGATTAATGCCATCTGCTGAAGTGAGACAACACGTCTTCTTAAAATAAATGTAATAAAACATTTTTAAATTTAATTTAAAAAAAAAAAAACTTACCTAAAGGTTCCCCTCTCCACATCTTGGCCACTTAGTCGCACATGAATTCCTTCTTTTAGCAATGAACCAAATGCCATGTATTCAGCTAATGCCCAATCTACTACACAATTCTTTGTCATTTCCAATCTTCCCTTCAAAATCCTGGAGAGACCTAAAATGTAAGATTAAATTACTGTCTACTGGAAAAATGTATTACCATTGTCATCGAGAATAAAAAAAAAGTAGACTTTGTTAGGCCACAGATGACACATTACAAATACAGACAGTGTTCCAAGGGCAGCTTATACAAGTAAGGGTGTGGCCCGGGAAAACACTAATGGGGTCATTTATAAAAACCTCTACATAACTTAGACGCTTCCATCGCCAGCTCCCTTGCATAGATTTAGATAATCTTCTACGCCTAAAACACGCGTAGAAAATGATAAATGACACAGGCCGGCCAGCCCAACCCCCTTTTTTTTAGACCTGCCGTAAGCAGGTAAAAGTCGCAGATTCGGCCACAAATCCTCCTTACGACCAAATCTGCAACAGATATACGCCAGATATATAGTTACTGAGTAAAAGCTGTCCAAATACAAGAAAAATAAAGTCCTGTCAGGACAACAAGCATGGAGGCTTTTTACAGAAATAGTAGGCCTGAATAGTACCTACACAGTAAGGCTACTTTGCAGCTATTCCACATTGTAGCCAGGAAGTAAAGGTATCAAAGGGGAGAGTCCCTGCTCAAAACATTCCCCACAAGCTCTTTAGTGGGCAAGCTCTAAACAACAGAAACGTAGGATCTGCCACCAGCTGATCACATGGCCAGCTTCATTTCAAAAAGGGCTTCATGAGACATTCCTTCTATTTTGACTTCATTCAAGAGTAGCTTTTGCCTTCTTTGTCTTCTGGATCAGCTGGGGGTTGTAAGAATAAAAGGCTGAACTTTATGGACTTGTAGAATACTAATATAGGGATAATATCACCATACAAATACAGTGAAACCTCTTTAGGGGTTGTTCCAAGAAAAATATTCTACATTTTTCAAGCCAGTATCTGGATCTAAATACTTTTGTAATTAAGTTAATATAGCCACTGAGTTATTCAATTAAATCTGTCTGAACAGTGCCACCTGCTGTTTGTTCTCTTTCTCATTCCTCTGTCCACCTCACTGAGGAGGACACACATGCTCAGTTCCATCCTTCAACTTCCACAGCCGGATCTGTTAGAACCCGTGACAGTTACTGCAGCAGGAAGAATATGCCTCCCCAGAAAGGACATGCCCCCTGAGCTGCAAGCTTAAAATCTGGTCTGGATAAGGGAGTGGCCTTCTGAAAGAAGCTGTCTTTTACTGTACTGGTACTAGTTTGGGCATTTTTAGCAGTTTTTACTTTATGGTTACATGTTTAGGGACACTGTCAATGTAAAAGATTATGATGAAGCAGCTACAAGGTCCTTACTGCCTTTATACAGCGAGTCGGATTAAAGAAGCAAGACTGTATGCAAGGGAAGCAAAGCTGGACCACAAATTGATATTGCCGACTACCTCATTTATAATAAACCTCAAATGCTGCTTTCAACACCACTAAGATAAGCATATAAATTAGAACTCATGACTAGTAAAAGGCCACAGCTGTTAAAGAGTTCATAAACCTTACACACTTCATAATGAGAAGCAAAAGGAAACAATTCCATTAAATATACATGTATGGTGATTTCCAGGCTATTACTTAATAAGCCTGAGGACATCTCTGCTACAATGTGAGAGCAAATTTTTATACTGCGCAGTTTTATTTTTTACAACACTGGAATCAGAATTTTATTTGCCAAATGTGCAAATAGAATAACATATGCCCCAAACACTTACATAGAACGATGTATATTACAAAAACGTTTTAGGTTGTGACTGTAAAAATTAGAAGTTTTCATAAATTTGGAGAAAAAATAATTTGATATATTCGAAGGTGATTTACCTACAAGCAAAAATAGGACCTGGCTATAAGATATCAGTGGCACACGCTGACACAACTGACAGGAGAGAAAAATGAAAGCTACATCAGTGATAGGGTCAAGTGGCACATCACAGGATAAACAAAATGACAGAAAAATCTGACAGGACAACACCAGCAGAGACAGCATACGGAGGCTTTATGGAACCAACTGAACACAGAAGAACCTGATCCACAGCAACCAAACTATACAAATAAAAGATTTTCAATCCATAGATGCAATCTGCAAGATACAAACGTAGCAAATACTATTATATATCTCGATCTTCAGTTACACCCTATGGGCCGGATAAGACCGCACAATTTTCGGGACCAAGTGTTCATATGAATGCTCCGCCCCAATAACTGGCTCATATAAATGGAAGCTGATCAGCCAATGAACGACCAAACACTCATTTGTCAGCTTATAGGTATCTTTAGATATAGGTATCTAATCAACAGAACTGGATGAAGGAGGAACAACTGTGGTAGCGATCATTCTTCCTACATTCAGTTTGCATGGGCCTGTATAATGACACCGATGCAAAGGAGCACTGATGGATGTGTTATCATTGATCAGCATTCACAGTGCCCGATCATCAGCCAGGGTAAAAAATTATAGTCCGTTCTGCTAGCCTCACACTTGTTATCTCCCAGAATTCCCTCTCTGCTTGTTCAGTGTCTGAACAGATTTTCTCACCAATCATTTGTCAGATGGCCATTTACACACACAGATCTTTTGTTATACATACCAACTATTGGTCTGATTGGACAGATATTGGTCAGATAATCTGTTGGTGTAATACAGCCCTAAGTCTTGGTGTTTTGCATGAGGAATTCATCCTTAAAAATGAGACACTACTCAGTAATCTGACATACAAAAATGAAACGAACATGTAAATTTCTACAGATGTGTCTATTGACAAGCTGTCAAACAGTTCTAATAGCAGACAGCCGAATTGTGAATGCAGCTCTGAATTACACTACAAGCTGTAGAATAAAATGAGTACAAGAAAAGTGATGTATCGGTTTTGCAGAGTAAAGGCACCTTTACACAGGATGATACAACAGCAGATTGTCAGGAAGGAAGCGTTCCTTCGCAACAATCTGCTGCTCGCTGGTGGAGGAGACCCCTGCATTTACATGCAGCGATCTCCTCCTCAGTATGTGGAGGAACGATCGTTAACGCCATCACTTGTTCCCCTAACTGAATCATTGTCTGCCAGCAGCAGATGCTGTTTACACAGCACAATCTGCAGCAGACACCGCACTTCGATCGTTCATCGGCGGTACATTTCATCGGTAATTGGCGGTACATTTACACCGCCAGATAATCGCTAACAAGCATTTTTATGAGCGTTTATTAGCGATTATCTGTGGGGTTCTTGGTCCGTGTAAAGGGCCCTTTTGTGTAGATAATAGGCCATTTCTTGATGCCAGCTTACCTGCATGGATTTTAAAATTCTCCACTGGCACAGAGCTGGCTATGTTTCCAATATGGGAAAGCATATCCTCAGGAATCCCAGTGGGGGGGCATGTCATGCTTTTAGGTTCTCCCTCTAAGGTGAAAAAACCTGTGAAGAAAAGAGTGAACATCCAGCACCACGCTTATCTTAATTATAACACAATCCTGTGCTAGAATTGGAGAATTTCTCCTACCAGGCCACGGAGAGTCCAGCCAATGCTTTATGTTAAGAATTTTCTTGTCTTTGGACTGTGTATAGGACTCTTCACAGATCTTGTCATACTTTGCAATCTCTTCCTGAGATATAAGGAATTATGTTTTATAGGAATATGAACTATATTAATGATAAGAATTTAGGCATCATTGAATTGGCAGTGGAGGTCAACTTATCTGCTCCCACATACAGTTAGCCGAGAGGTGATGAAGTCACCTTCCTCCTCTATGCAACTTCCATACAATTTCCCTACATGCTATTAGACATACATTTCTTTAATGGAAAACAGAATAGTTAGATGAATGTATGCCAAACCTGACAATTTCAGTGGGTCTGGCCAACCATCTAATGTGTATGGGTACCTCCATGCTCTGCTGGCAGACGAGGATGAATATGTATGGGGGGATGGGGAGGAATAGCTGCTGACCAACAACTATCTAATGTGTGTAGCTTCCTTACAACTGTAACAACAAACAAAAAAAACTAAAATGGGCTAAAGCAAAACTTTTACTGTGTAATAATAATAAAACTTGGCATGTATTAGGAACTAAAAATGGAATCCAGCACCTCACTTACAAATGACACTTATTCCATTAGGCCACCGTGGCCTCTAAGCTTTGTATGACATCATCAGACTGAACAACCTTTGAAACCCCATAATGGTTGATTACCGCTTTAAGTACCATAACTGAAGACCACATTGACAAGATTTATAGAGAAGCCTATTTATCTGCCTTCTCCATATGACTTCACTGCCGGCTGACACGACTGAAAATTTACCGTCAACCATTACACACAACTTCTGACAAAGAGTTCTTTATAGCGCTATGTGGCATGAATGATAACGAGTGACTCATCATGTGACTGATTTCATTTACAAAATGACAAACAAAGAATAAGCCCAAATTTGGCCTTTTCTTCATTGTTTCTAAAGAGATATTGCTAAAGTCTGACGAAGAGACCTTTTACCTTGGCGGGCAGAGTGGGCAACGTTTGGGAATCAAGAATGTTATTTTCAAATTAGTGCCCATCTGGTACCTGTATTTATATGTAACAATAACTGTACCTCTATGGGGATGAACATTCATTACTACAATCGTTCATCTCCACACGTTCTCATGGTTTGTTGGCAGCACACCCGTTTACACAGGCTGATGTGCTGCCGACAAATGAGGATTTCTGGTGCCATATGGAAGATGTGATCACCTGAAAATATAGTGCTCACTTGTTGGTTGGGCGATTGGCATCTTTAACTGGTCCAATTACTGAATGATTGGCTTGATTCATACCCTGTGTAAAAGTTATCCCCAAAGAACTTGGGAACATAATGATAATGGACAAATGCTTGTTTTACTATTGGTTTAACAGGTTAATAAAATCAATTTGAAACCTAACTAGATTGACTGATAAAGGCAAGATCACAAAGAATTTTTTTACACCGATACAAAAACCTGAAAAAAGAAGCATCTTACTGCATTTTTTGCCTCAGGACCAGCGCTAAGACCACAGCAGGTGGCAACACACTGATCAACCTCATTGACTAGGGCTAATCAGCATGCAGACGTGCGGTAGTAACCCGAGGCTCAGCCTTAGCTTTTTGCAGCCCCTCCCTCAGTGCAGAGATTGACAGGGCCAGAGAAGCAGGGATAGAGGGGCTGGCCACAGAGAGGAATGGAGTCTGGGTACAACAAGAGCAACGGTGATGGCCTCACTGCCCCAAAAAGCCAAAATTTGTATATTAAGAAAAATGATCACAACTCGGGAATGGATCCTCTGATTAACAAAAGAGAAACAGCGTTTTAATCTTGTGAAATATTGTGTAATCTTGTGTGTCTATGCAAATAGTTGGATAGAAAGGTCGCTGGTGACTCCCTTTAAAGCTGTAGGTCTAAAGCTTGCAGTGCCTGAAGAAAGTCACATAACAAAACTGAAAGAGTAGTCATAAGGGCAAAAGCATAGCGCAACTGCAGGCTTAGAGGGCTGATAACTCAGAAAGGGGGCTCATTATCAACTTTGGTAACATATTAATAGGATATACTATCCAACTGGCGGGGGTTCAACCATTGTGGAAGTGGGTCCAGGAAAGCTCATTGTCAGTCTCCTTTTGAGTCCCACTAAGCCTTATCCAGTGGGAACATGTATATCAAGTGATTATAGTGGTAAAGTTATGCATTTGCTATAAACTATATTATTGTACTGTACCTCAAACTCCTGAAGAGAGACAATGCCCTCAGAAATCAGTTTGTCAGCATATTTCTTTAAAACTGGAACCTGCTTGTGGATCTGCTTGTACATCAGTGGCTGAGTGAACATGGGCTCATCCATTTCATTGTGTCCACTGCGACGGTAGCAAACCTAAATGGAAAAATAGACAATAGGATTCACACTACCTAAACATAGAATCACTAGGCCTATAACTGGGCAAAAGTCACACACCATTACGTACAAAACCTACAAAAAAGACTATGTGGTGCCCTAATAATAATACCACCAATCTAAAGCAAATTACAAAAACTTTATTGATATAAAATACATAAAAGATGGAGGAATCCACAGTAGGGGGAGGTAGCAGGTAAAAACATACAACCCCAGGTGTGGGGAACATGCACATGCACTAATAATTATACTGTAATGAAGGACATACATAAATACCAGGGTATATATAAATATAGAATGACCTAACCACAACTACCAATAGTGAATAACACAAGTGACTAAACAGTCTACCATAAACAATGGTACAGGGCAGGAAATAAACAGTACATCAAACACCCAAGGTATTCCAACATCAAAAAATTCATCACCACCAGTCCTTCAACTGCATGGCAGCCCCACACTCACCTGACGCCTTTTCGCCGGTATGGCTTCGTCAGGGGTGAAAAAAGCCCACCCCTGACGAAGCCATACCGGCGAAACGTGTGGGGGAAAGTGTGGGGCTGCCATGCAGTTGAAGGACTGGTGAAGAATTTTTTGATGTTGGTATACCTTGGGTGTTTGAGGTACTGTTTATTTCCTGCCCTTTACCATTGTTTATGGTAGACTGTTTGGTCACTTGTGGTATTCACTATTGGTAGTTGTGGTTAGGTTATTCTATATTTATATATACCCTGGTATTTATGTATGTCCTTCATTACAGTATAATTATTAGTGCATGTGCATGTTCCCCACACCTGGGGTTGTATGTTTTTACCTGCTACCTCCCCCTACTGTGGATTCCTCCATCTTTTATGTATTTTATATCAATAAAGTTTTTGTAATTTGCTATAGATTGGTGGTATTATTATTAGGGCACCACTTAAGTCTTTTTTGCAGGTTTTGTACCTGTAAATCAAGTACAAGGCACTAACTAGGGAACACAACTTATTTGTGATGGTGACAATTCAGGAATGCCAGCAATAAGACTTACCAGATCTACCACTACGTCTTTATTAAAGGTGTTCCTCCACTCTGCCGCCACACTGCACACATATATTACAGCTTCAGGATCATCTGCATTCACATGGAATATTGGTGCATTAACAACACGAGCCACATCAGTAGGGTATGGAGAAGAACGAGCCATGCGAGGATCGGTGGTGAATCCGATCTACAGAGAAACATTAAGGAACCTATAACTGTCACTTCCAAAATATTAAAACTAGATTTATTTTTGGTATTTAAACATTGTATATTATGTGACTATTTAAACATGTCTAAGTTACCTGGTTATTCACTACAACATGAATGGTTCCATTGGTGGTGTAAGAGGGAAGATCACTAAGATGGAAAGTCTCGTACACAACGCCCTGTCCTGCAAATGCAGCATCCCCATGGACTAGAATTGACATTACCTACAGAAAAAGAAAGAAACACTGCCTGTTGTAGAATGAAGACCATATACAAATATCCTTTAAGTTCTGTATCCAAAAACTCACCTTTTTACCTTCACCGTCACCCCTGTAGAACTGTTCTGCTTTGGTCTTTCCCTGGACAACAGGGTCCACTGCCTCAAGATGAGAAGGATTTGCAACCAAAGACAGGGTAATTTTCTTGTTCGTGGCTCGGTTAATGCGTTCATGGTACATTCCCAAATGATATTTTACATCCCCTGATCCCTGGAATGAGGGGTTTTTTTTTATTCATAAATACTATGTAATAAATGTGCAATGCATTAACACTATAAAAATATACAAATATTTTTTATTAAATACATAAAAAAAAGACAATTACCTCATCTGAAGCTTCAAGCTTAGGGTCAAACTGGCAAAAGATCTGTTCTAAATCTTTACGGATTACGTTTGCCAAGACATTTAGTCGGCCTCTGCGAAAGAAAACACGTCATTCACAGAATCTTTAATATTTGCAGAAGAAAATGAACCCATCAACTGTGCTACAAGGAATTAATATTTCATACAAGATGGTCAATTCTAAACAATTGTTTTCTTTGAAAATGGTAACTAATGGCAGTGGCCCCCAACCTTTTTTGCACCAAGGCCCGGTTTCTCGCTAGACAGACAATCTCCCCAGGGCCCGGGGGGCGCTGCGGTTGTTGGGGGCGGAGCATAATGCCCCCACACAGTAGTTATTCCCCATTAGTGCCCCCACACAGTAGGTATACCAGTATAGTGCCCCCTACACAGTAGTTATACCAGTATAGTGCCCCCACACAGTAGTTATAGTAGCATAGTGCCTCCCACACAGTAGTTATAGTAGCATAGTGCCTCCCACACAGTAGTTATAGTAGCATAGTGCCCCCCACACAGTAGTTATACCAGTATAGTGCCCCCACACAGTAGTTATAGTAGCATAGTGCCCCCACACAGTAGTTATAGTAGCATAGTGCCCCCCACACAGTAGTTATACCAGTATAGTGCCCCACACAGTAGTTATAGTAGCATAGTGCCTCCCACACAGTAGTTATAGTAGCATAGTGCCTCCCACACAGTAGTTATAGTAGCATAGTGCCCCCACACAGTAGTTATAGTAGCATAGTGCCCCCACACAGTAGTTATAGTAGCATAGTGCCCCCCACACAGTATAGTAGCATAGTGCCCCCCCAACACACATTAGTTATTCCCCATTAGTGCCCCACACAGTAGGTATACCAGTATAGTGCCCCCCCACACAGTAGTTATACCAGTATAGTGCCCCCACACAGTAGTTATAGTAGCATAGTGCCCCCACACAGTAGTTATAGTAGCATAGTGCCCCCCACACAGTAGTTATAGTAGCATAGTGCCCCCACACAGTAGTTATAGTAGCATAGTGCCTCCCACACAGTAGTTATAGTAGCATAGTGCCTCCCACACAGTAGTTATAGTAGCATAGTGTCCCCACACAGTAGTTATAGTAGCATAGTGCCCCCACACAGTAGTTATAGTAGCATAGTGCCCCCCACACAGTATAGTAGCATAGTGCCCCCCACACAGTAGTTATTCCCCATTAGTGCCCCCACACAGTAGTTATACCAGTATAGTGCCCCCCCACACAGTAGTTATACCAGTATAGTGCCCCCACACAGTAGTTATAGTAGCATAGTGCCCCCACACAGTAGTTATAGTAGCATAGTGCCCCCCACACAGTAGTTATAGTAGCATAGTGCCCCCACACAGTAGTTATACCAGTATAGTGCCCCCACACAGTAGTTATAGTAGCATAGTGCCCCCACACAGTAGTTATAGTAGCATAGTGCCTCCCACACAGTAGTTATAGTAGCATAGTGCCTCCCACACAGTAGTTATAGTAGCATAGTGCCTCCCACACAGTAGTTATAGTAGCATAGTGCCTCCCACACAGTAGTTATAGTAGCATAGTGTCCCCACACAGTAGTTATAGTAGCATAGTGCCCCCCACACAGTATAGTAGCATAGTGCCCCCCACACAGTAGTTATTCCCCATTAGTGCCCCCACACAGTAGTTATACCAGTATAGTGCCCCCACACAGTAGTTATAGTAGCATAGTGCCTCCCACACAGTAGTTATACTAGCATAGTGCCTCCCACACAGTAGTTATAGTAGCATAGTGCCCCCCACACAGTAGTTATACCAGTATAGTGCCCCCACACAGTAGTTATAGTAGCATAGTGCCCCCACACAGTAGTTATAGTAGCATAGTGCCCCCCACACAGTAGTTATACCAGTATAGTGCCCCCACACAGTAGTTATAGTAGCATAGTGCCTCCCACACAGTAGTTATAGTAGCATAGTGCCTCCCACACAGTAGTTATAGTAGCATAGTGCCTCCCACACAGTAGTTATAGTAGCATAGTGCCTCCCACACAGTAGTTATAGTAGCATAGTGCCCCCACACAGTAGTTATAGTAGCATAGTGTCCCCACACAGTAGTTATAGTAGCATAGTGCCCCCCACACAGTAGTTATAGTAGCATAGTGCCCCCACACAGTAGTTATAGTAGCATAGTGCCCCCACACAGTAGTTATAGTAGCATAGTGCCCCCCACACAGTATAGTAGCATAGTGCCCCCCCAACATACATTAGTTATTCCCCATTAGTGCCCCCACACAGTAGGTATACCAGTATAGTGCCCGCCACACAGTAGTTATACCAGTATAGTGCCCCCACACAGTAGTTATAGTAGCATAGTGCCCCCACACAGTAGTTATAGTAGCATAGTGCCTCCCACACAGTAGTTATAGTAGCATAGTGCCTCCCACACAGTAGTTATAGTAGCATAGTGTCCCCACACAGTAGTTATAGTAGCATAGTGCCCCCACACAGTAGTTATAGTAGCATAGTGCCCCTCTCCTTCAGTTTTGTACAATAAAAAAAAAAAAAAAACACTTATACTTACCTCCATCAGCCTGGCAGCGCTGCGATGCAGGCCTCCTCCGGCCTGTGTCCAGCTCTGCATGGCTCAGGTGGCGCGATGACGTCATCGCACCGCCTGAGCTGGCCTCTGATAGGCTACAGGCACTAGGCCTGTAGCCTATCAGAGGAACGGGCAGGGGAGACACCTCTCCCTGCCCCACCGCAGCACAGGCATCTGTATTGCCGTCCTGAGGACGGCGATACAGATGACTATGGAGATGAGCGCTTCCACAATGGAAGCGCTTATCTCCTTGTCCCCTGCCACCGCCGCGGCCCGGCAGACATCGATTCAGGGACCGGTCCTGGGCCGCGGCCCGGTGGTTTTGGACCGCTGTCTAATGGGGTTTTCTCACAAAGGAGATTTCTATCAACAGGATAGGTAACAAATATATAAATCACTGGCATCTCCAACGATCATTAGAATGGGCATTGCACGTCCCTGTTCCTCCTCACCACACAAACATATAGACTTTATATAGAATGGAGTGCACACGCTCGACTGCCACACCATCCGAACCTCTCCTTACCACAGTTGTGCAGTGTGGAGGAATAGGGCCCTCTGTGATCAGTGGGGTCTCAGCAATCATACATTTATCAACTTTTATGAAGACGTGATAGAACCTATTTAATATACGTGATTCCTAAAGACACAAGGGCCTCAAGGTGCTAATGGCTTCAATACGGCTTTGGATTTGAGTGATGGCATGCCATTTTATTTTCTCTGCATGTGATGTACTAGTACAGGACCCTGAAGAAGCGTGTATCTTCTACATTGTGCACTGTTCTTCAGTTTCCATCAGCTGAATTTTATATGCTTATTTGTTATGTGTTTATTCTTCCTTATTCTGGTTGACATTTTGAGGACCAATTACTAGTTTCCATAGAGTTAGGATCATGGTCATAATGCAAAAAGGGGAGAGGTCCTACAGAGCAAGAGATGTTCTTTGTATTTGCTCTCCTCTCTGGCCAAAAGATGAGAGTCCTGACAAGAAGACCTGTTCTATTAACTCTGAATTTACTGTAAAGGGAAAAAGGTTTTCTAAACTGGACAACCGTTTTAATACTTACATAGCATAACTAGAATCCTCGATGTTAATCTACAGTAAGTTTTAGTTATTCCTTTTCTCAATACGTCATTGGTAATAACTAGCATACCTATGAGGCATTCCCAAGATGACATACTCTAGACCCATCTCACTGGACTTATCAATGATGGCTTTCAAAGCTGGGATCATCACTTCACAGCCTTCCAAGCCAAACCTCTTCTCTGAAGACCACTTGCGAGCTAGGAAATCTTCAAACCTAAAGAGAATAGGAAGCAACAGTATGAGTGATCTAAATTTTGGGAAAAGACAGTAGAAGTATGGTTATACTTTGCAGCACCAATAAGCTTAGGACACAAAATTCACTATTTAAAATATTATTTAAGAGATCATCAGCCTAAAGGCAAAGCCCACTGTACAGTTCTCCACAACTACATATTTTCTTTTTTTCTTTTTGCCACCAAACGTCAATGCCATATTATCATTTACCACATTGTCCCACATATGATACATCTGTCCAGTATCATAGACATTATATTCCTAAGCTGCTCTCTACTGCATTTCCATCTGTAGTCACATATAGTCTGAAGCCTTAGACTCTAAATAAAGCACAACACTGCAGTTTTCTTCTACCCTTGTCCTCCTCTCAGTCCTACAGCACTGTTAGCACCTAATTAACATACACATGATTTACATAAATGACTGTATTCGTATGTAAATTTCCACTTCTGCAGACACCTTTCCCATAGATAGCCTATAGGTACAGGACTTTTGTGTGTATAAGTACATCTGTCACTTTTCAGGGCTATGTTCCACTGCTTACCTAATAAGGAGGAAAAGATATTAATACCTTGTTGAGCGCACTAATCTTGCTAAAAGTGTTCTTTTTTCCTCATTTGTAAATTTCATGATGCCCGGGGTCTCAAATTTTTGTCTGATCCACTGGCACTGTTCTACATCATTGATAAACATAAACTCCAACCCGATGTGCTGGCAATATGAATTCTGAAAGACGCAAACTCAGGTAAAGCATAAAAAATCATAACGATCATAATACATGGGTAAATAAGCAACTGCTCACAAAGGTACACAGGCTGCTGGGACCGCGGTCAGACATGCGCATTACCACTTCATCTAAACTGTACGGCACTACTAGAGATGGCTGAGCGCTGTACTTAGCTATCTCCAGCAGTCCTATAGAGAAGAAAGGAGTGGCAGCTGGCATGTTTTACCGCTGCTCCATTCATACAGGGGATCCAGTGGACAGGGTATAATGTGTTGGTACTGGAATACCCCTTTAAATTAATTTAACATTGTTCATGCTGAAGCTGCACACAAAAAAAAAAAATCACTTACCTCCAGCCTTCTAATGATTTCTCTCAAAGAAAGGGAGGCTTCGTTACCTCCAATGTAAGTGGTGGTTGGAAGGCGGAAAACCTTATCTAGGTCACCCTCATGCAAGCCATAAAAACCTAAGATTTTTTATTTTTTTCAATAAAGACAAAAAGCAAAGACAACAGTAAACATAAAAAAGTATCAACGAATGGCAATGTGAATAAAATACAGTATGTCTGAAGCTCTAGAGTAAGCCATGCAAATCTGGTTTATTAATTGTAACTGAACTGGGAAAATGCTTATGAAAGACATGCTTGTTATAAGTGATTATAAACGTGAAACAGAAAAAAAATACAAACAAGGGACGAAATGGACGAAAAAAAAAACATCACAAAATTATCACACACAAGACTTCACGGTAGGGGATTCATTTTGACAAAAATCTGTCAAATGTTTAATTTCAAGGTAAATTTCTGGAGGATTGGGAGAATACTGAAACATCTGTCTGCGTAGATGTTCTTCATTTGACTGAACAGACTTACCATTGACATGTTGGTGTAGAAGATGCTACTGAAAAATGCCTAACCCCGTAGAGCTCCTGCCTAGAATACTAATGTATATCTCAACATACAGGACTACAAAGAGAGTGAAGGGCATGATGAATTCCAAAAGTACAGACAGGTTTTCTAGAATTATAAATTAATGCCATGGAGCTTTAAATATATAAAAAAAAGAAAAGCATAAGGTCAAACGCTTAATGGAAAGTGACTGAATTTGACAGTTTAAATACACTATGAATTACTGTCCTCTCAAAAGCCAGCACAAGACGATCAATATTTGGACGACTTTGCTCACGGCTTCTGTATTTAAAATGATGAAGATAATAAGCACAATTGACACCGCACATATTCAATTTCACAGGAAATGATGAAAAAAGGAACCTACAAAGACTGGAAACAATATCTAAAAGGTTCCAGATACAATAAACGATACATAAAATAAGGTGTTTTTCAATTAGTGTTTGGTTAGGGTTAAAAACCCTTTCTAGGGCCAAAAGTATGAATACTATGTATAACAAAGGAGACATAAAAGCACTAAATGACCTTTTTATCCAATTCAATAAAAGAAAAAATGTCATGTTCTAGATCTGTAACACGACTTACCAATCTGAGGAAAAGGAGAAAATCATACATCAACTCCTTAAAAAGGAAAAAAACAACAAAGGAGGATGAAAGACAACAAAGCTTCGTGAAGCGTTGTAAGCAGATGGAGTTCATTAATCCAGAGGTTTATTATGCACAATACCATTCAGCCGCTACCGATCATCCACCTCTTTATGACAGATGCAATATCTTACACTCAAAAACACAGGCATCAATCACTCACTCTGACTTCTGAGAGCGAGACAGTTCACAGCCCTGAGAAATTATACAAGGAAGGTGATGAAGGTTTGGAGACATTCAGAATAACGAAGAATCCGCTAAATAATGGAGAAGTACAACAGGCTTCTTGGTGTCAGCTCAAACATACCATATTATAGACATGTTAGGCAAGAGATGGGCTTGGTGTTTGGAAAAACTTTTAGGCCTCACCCACACAAATGAAAAAACAGCGTCACATAGCCTTTTTTAGAATCATTAAAAGTGAATGGAGTTATTCACATGGCCGTTTATTTTTAACGGCCAATGAATAGTGGCCATTGAAAAATAGGACATGTCCTATTGTTGGCCGTTTTCACAGCCACACAGACCCCATTGAAAGTCCTGTCATATAGACAAGACTGCACAAGGACTTCTTAGGAGTTAAATTTAAAAAAAAAATACTCACCTCATCCACTTGAACGTGCAGGGACACTTACTCCTTGAACTCCTGCTCCCTACTGGATGCAGTAGGATCTGCGCTCCTGCCATGATGTTAAATGATCACGTTGGGATAGCAGGTCCTGCAGTGTCTCCACACATTCAAGTGGATGAGATTTTTTTTTTTTTGTCTGCACTATCATGGGTCGGAGGCTAAAGGGGGCATTTTATAATACTGGGGCACAAGGGGGCCATTATCTATACTGGAAGCATTATGGAGACCATTATATATACTCAAGGGCACTATTGGGGCCATTATCTATACTGGGCATTATGGGAGGCATTATATATACTGTACTCAATACACTGCAGTGGTTGGGATTTAAAAAAAAAACCTATGAAATTCATCTGGATTTAATGGCCACTGATGCAAAACAGCCATTAAAAACAGCCAGATGGCCAGAAGATGGATGCACGCACTGATGCAAAATGGCCATGAAAAACTGACAGTGTATCCATTTTTTACAGCTGTTGTATGAATGTAGCCTTGTATACTTGTGGCCCTAAATGTTATCACTTGGGGCCACAACATCTGTTACGCCCTATTTCCCTATTTATAGGCATTTTAAATGCGGGAGCTCCGTACAGTATTAGAATGTATTGGCTCCGATGAGCCGAAGTTATTACTTTGCGAAGTCTTGCAAGACTTTGCGTAATAACTTCAGAAATTTATTTTTACTGTAAAAAAAAACATTTCCAGAACTCGGGTTCGGTTCCAAGTGGTAGCGCTCCGTACAGTATTAGAAATAAGTCTTTTGCGAATAGACTTTGGATATTTCATCCGAAGTCGATTCACTCATCCCTAGCTCTAGAGGGTTAGCCGGCTGTCACCATGTTGACCAACCTGCTAATGTATACTCTGCAAAAGAGAAGAGTATATGTGGAATCCCTAATAACTATTCCTGTCAAGCCACTGGAAATACAGACAAAAGCAGCGGCATAATTCCAGAGTGAACGCTACTCAAATAACAGTCATAATATGGTGTAAATATAATATTACATCATTCTACACTTGAGTCTGGAGGTTGTCTGGGTTTCCAACAAGTCATCTTATATCTTTGATGGCAAAAATAGCACAAGTTGTAGCACTATGTTTGCTGTAAAAATACCAGCATCTTGTTAGATACCATTAAAGTCAATAGAATCCTTCAATATAAAGTAAGATCTTTTTTCAAGAAATGCAGCTGTCATGGATCCATTAGAAATGGAAATCATGGCACTAAAGGGAACAAAGTACCTTGTTGCTTATACAAAACAGCATTTTTATGATGATCTTTAAGGTCACGTTTATCAGACTGATCACATATTTTTTCTCATACCTAAAGTCTGCAACAAATTACAGTACAAAATATGGATATGGGGTTTTCAATTCTGCAGCAAGCTTATGATCTACTGGGATTGCATCTGTAGATATGAAAAGCGGATATTTTCACCATATCTGTACATTCCCTAATAAAACCTAGATATGTTCCTTTTGCTTATTTGTCCGTGCTGTGGACAGCAAATAGTGGTCTGCAATGCATGAAAATCCCATGGAATCACTCCGTAGTGCTTCTGTGGGCATATGATCCGTGCCTTTGTATCTTGTGGCCAGTGCCCGTATATTGCGGACCGGCTGTCTGCGCTCCACAATACGGGCATGGACGGCCTACGATCGTGTGCATGAGGCCTTAGTCAGAGTGAAAACTTTTGGGGAAAAAACACCCCTGCTTTAGCTAATTCCGTGTAACCAGCCATTACATGGTCATCGTTCCTTTCAACTTTACTTCATGTGTCACCATGTCTCTGATACGTTTATGTAGGTAGCGGTAAAGTACATCTCGCCCTTTTACTCAACATGTTGCACCAGCTAACAATAGTCTAGGGGCTTATTCAGACATGACAGGAGGCTTGTCACTGCTCTGGACGCTGAACAGGGAAGGGTTTATAAATGGACGGCAGTGGATGGTGTCAGTGTGAGGCACCTTTTTCTTGCAAGACTTGCAGGAAAATTAGAGCCTTAAGGTTTGCGCTGAGATGTTCTCTGCACAGACCAATGGTCCACGCAGAATTTCATTCATCTGAATTAACCCATTGTCCTAAACTCAGACAACAACCAGATGCACACATTATTCATTTGATGAAGGGACTTATCAGCTTAATAGGAGATCAGCTATAATGAGTATTTATGAGCTGTCAGGAGTTCAGAGATAAGGGCTACTCATCGAACAGTCAGAGCAGCTGTCTGACGGATTCTCTGTAAAACAGAAGGCAACATAGTCTGCAGATACACTGAAAATAAAGGCTGTAAAACAGAAACCGCTGAAAATGTTAATAAAAAACAATTGAAAAAAATTATTTTTAGCCCCAAATGAGTAAAATGTAATGATGAGAAAACTGCGCCTGTTGGCGTTCATAGCCTTTAAAGACTCAACATCCAATATACATGCACGGCAGATAGTGGGAAGCGATTAAATTAGCCAATTCATTTAAAAAAATGTCATGGACCATTGGTCTATTCAGAGTAAATTGCAGTAAAAGACAAAAAAATGATTTTTAGCCCCAAATTAGTAAAATGCAACAATAAAAAAAGCCTCCAAAGGTGTTCATAGGCTTTAAAGCACCAGATTAGGGCTCCATAGCTGGTAGGTGCCTGCTGCCAACAGATATCAGCCAGCAGAATCCGTGATTAGAGACATCTCTGATCATGGACTTTTAACCCCTCAGATGTCATGGTCAACTGCAACCAGAGCATCTGAGCAGTCATTTATCATAAGCAGACTGCTCTTGGTTACCTGAAGGCCTATCAGAGACAAGATCACAGGAGCCGTTTGGTTGCTATGGCACGCTGGGGTCTTGTAAAGGCTCCTAGAGCCTACAGTAGTTAAGTTCCTATCAATAAACTTTGCATTCATCAATAGTACAGTGTGTCCATGACAACTAGTGCCTCTAGAAGTACAACTTGTCCTGCAAAAAACTAGCCCTCACACTGCTACCTTAACAAAAAAGAATATAAATGTTATGGCTCTTGGAATGCAGAATGTAAAAAAACAAAAATGAAAAAACAAAACAAATTTGAAAATGGCTTTGTTAGTTAAGTGTTAATTTGTCTGTGTTCAGTCCGTGTGCTGTCCATATTAAACTCGAGCAGCATGTGAACATGAAAATCACTCATCTGAATGAGGTCTTAAGGTACACCTTCACGCAAGTTTCTTTAAAACTCTCACAATTCCTCTAAAAATAATCTTTGTAATATATTTGTTGATTTTATTTTTTTCTTATCAAAACAGGTCCCTAAAGTTTGGGGGCGTGTAAAACGCTGTTTTCTGTACACCGCAGCCATGTGGAGAATCGGCACTGATATGCTTTGTCAGACTTGTAGTGGAGCGAGGAGTAGCAATGTGAGCTCCTGCCTGTCCTCTGCTCACTATAAAACGCTGAATCTGTACACCGCATGTGTTGCTACAGTGTACAGATTCTGTATGAGCTGCAATGAACAGTGCTCTAGACAGGCACAAACTTCGGGGGCCTGTTTTGATAGGAAAATAATAAAATTAACGGATATATTACAAAAATATTTGTTAGAAGATTTGTAACAGTTAATAAGAAACTTGTGTGAAGGTTTAGGTACACTTTAAGATTTAAGTATGTGGCTATGCAAAATACAAGTTATTTTTAATTTAAAAAAAAATGATGCAAAGGTAGTAAAACATGAAAATATATATATATAAATTTGGTATCACCATAATCGTATCGACCCAGGGAATAAAGTTATCATATCATATATACTGCATCAAGAACCCCATAAAAAATAACACTGACAGAACTGCAATTTTCACCAATCTCATCAGCCAAACAAATGAAATAAAAAGCAATCAAAGTCATATGTACCCAAAAATGGTACCACTAAAGAAGAACTCCCACAAAAATTTTTATTCTCTGACCTGTTAGAAAGGTGCATGATATAATCTGTAGTGATTGTCATTTTCTTATCAGAGGCTAAAATTGAGAGTTTCCACTTTCTTCTTATTGTAGCTGGGTCATGTGACCAACTCCCTGACCTCCAACTGACCCAGGACAGAAAGCCAGTAACTGCTCTATTCATTCCTATGAGACTGAAAGTGAGGCTCACATAGGAATGCATAGAAAATTAGACTTCCTGTCCACACATAAGGTGCTGTGTGAGTTGGTGGGTCTAATTCCTAGTCACATGACACAGATAAGAAACTTCAGGATGATATAACTCAAAAATTCAGCTACTGGTAAGAAAATGACATTCACTACAGATTACATCATGTACATTTCTAGCAGGACATGGAATACATTTTTTTGCGGGAGTTCTTCTTTAAAAAACTACAGTCTGTCCTGCAAAAAACAGGCCCTCAGGCGCCTGAAAAATAAAAATATTATGGATGTTAGTAAATGGCAAAAACCCTCAGAATAAAGTTCATATATCCCACATCATACCATCTAAGAAAGGCTTGGATAAGTAAAAGCATTTCAAACATGTTACCACATAGAGTGACAAGTCAGATTTGCAAAAATTGGCCTGGTCCTTAAAGGGGGATTCTGCTCCATCTGTTCCTATGGGAGCACTACCGTTGAAAGCTGAGTACAGCGCTCTAAAATCTCCGGCACTTTCATAGAAATGAAAGGAGGGGCCGTACACTTTTGCGACCAGCTTCTCCATCCAATTCAGCAGGGGCTCCATGGAGTTCGGGGCCCCCCCTCTCTTGATTGTGGAGGTCCCAGCGGTAGGACCTCCACCAACCTGATAATTATCCCCTATCCTGTGAATCCAGTGACGGCGAACCTCTGGAACTGGTGAAACTACAACTCCCAGCATGCTCCATTCATTTCTATGGAGTTCTGAGAACAGCCAAGTAAGTGTACAGAGGTTAGCCATCACACACACAGGGGATAACTTGTTATAATCAGAATACCCCTTTAAAGGTAAGACATGGCTCGTCCTGGGAGGACGATTCTTCCATCTGTCTTTATGTAATGGGTGGAGATCCAGGAAAACTGAAAAAGGAAACAGCCCCAGTAATTTCCCCGCAGTCTTCTAGAGATATAGTAAAAAAAATAATAATAATTAAATAAGACGCAGAATGGACTATCCTTATACTATAGAGCTAAACTGTACTGCACTTTGGGCCTCATCTATAAACGCTGGTCAGTTCATGTTGCCTGCCATATTTGCAATAACTTTTGTGACTTCCCCCTCCTCACCACTTTTCAAAAGCAGCGAGGAAGGAGGGGAGAGTTAAGCAGTGATGGGCTCTCACCATAAACATCTTGACAAATTCATCAAGTCTAAAGACAGGAAATGGCAAACATTGTATCTATGCCTGCCCATAGTAGGTGTGAACCTAGAGATGCAGAAATTGGGGGAGATACATCAAGACTGGCAGATCCATATGCCAATCGTGATCTCCCTGCACTGACGTGAGATGTGCCCGATCTGTAATGAGGCAGAAGCCTTTTAACAAATCAGGCGCATCTCTGCCCTGCCCTGAGCCAGAAATAAAACTTTATGCCAGCTACTGAGGCGTGGAAGCTTAAAAAGTCGCAAATTACGGTGGACACCGGAGGTGCACCATAATGTGCGACTTATTTATGCCACAATTGTGGCGTATAGGCCTTGATCAATGTCCCTCATTGTCTTAATAAATTTGGTGCAACACAGGTGTGGTTAAGACTGGAAGTCTTAATAAATCCGCCCCATGGATTCACTCTTTTCCTCCTCATGATCATGGACACATAGTAGGATCAATCATTGCCTCCACAAGCTATAAGCAAGTCATTTTATGCTGGGCATTAGAAGGTATACTTCCTGTTAATTCACTAAGTCGCTGCATTTTACATCACATCTACGTCAAGATAAAGTCACTACAGCACAGTGAACTGTGACAGGACAACATGGAGAACACAGAGTCTGAGCCCTATTACCTATAGATGTAGCCATCATTCACTTCCAATTAACAGTCCTCATATGTTACATTGTTATTGTATAAAAATGTATGGATGGAAATCTGGATCATCTATATAAAACTTTGCATACTCAGGCTACATGTATAAGCAATGACGCAAAATCATACACAAGGGAATCGCGTGTAAGCTATCACAGAACTAGGCGGTGACAAGCACATAAAGCCAAAACGCAAGGAGAAGGCACAAAGTCTACAACCGAGCACTCAGGTCGCTACCTTCCAGACAATTTACAGTCTTGAATTCTCACCAAGTTTATCAAGTGTAGTGATAAGATCAGATGGAACAAAAGAGTCCAAGTCAGCATCCAAAATTCCAAGAGGGTCCAGCTGAGATACATGATGCCCACGGATCTGTCCAAGTTGGAGAGGTAAGCCAAGGAAAACAAAAAAAATCACAAGATAAGGTCATTAAATGGCCAGGTATGATGCTCACCAATGTCTGTGTGCCCCACTCTCTCTTCATCCATGGTATCACCAAAAAAGACTTGATTAATTCCTAATGGATCCAAACTTGCAGCATGGTGCCCTCTGATCTACAAGTAAGGACAAGACTGCTGGCTGAAAGCACTGCTTTCTAGGATGCCGCTACAACTATTGCCAGGCTGCTAAGATAATATTCATATACACTGGTTTAGATAAAAGCATGAGTAAAATATTACTTCCAGATGTTTAAAGAACATATCTACAAATATTAAAATTGATGAGTTCTATATTAAACGTGTCTCATCAGGGCATCAAGTGCACAGCATACAGCAACACAAGTTTCTTCAGAGCACGGAGCTAAAGAGCTGCGTCATCCTCCTCTCTGCTCTGCTTCTCAGGGATTATGGTGTAATCCATACATAATACAGCTGATAGGATCTTCAGCTGAATCTCTGTCGGAATGGAGACAGCTGAAGTACAGAGAGGAGGATGGGGTACAGCAGCAGCACTTGTATGCAGTCTCCATTACCACAGCCTGTCCTGTCCTCTTTTTACTTTAGCTATCTCTTCATGAACTCCATTCATTTCTGTATTTACAATCATAATCCTTGACAAGAATAGCAGAGAGGAGAAGGCAGCTGTTTAGCTCAGTGTTCTGAAGTAACTTGTGTGATTAGGACAGGTTTTGTGGCAGGTTTTATTTCCCCTGATAATTACTTCCTAGAAAAAAATGAGCCATTATAACTAATATAAGGTATTTTGGAAATTATTTAACAACTTAATATTTAAAGGGAACCTGTCAGCTTCAGAAGCTATCTCACGCCGCCAGCAATACCTTCAAGTAGCCGGCAGTGAGTTTCTAATGATGTTTTTCTTAGTGAATTCAGTGGAGGTAGAAGTATGGAAAACGATCCTTTATCCTCCGTCCGCACTACTTCCCAGTCAGGCTTGAAGTCAAGGGGGCAGCGGCCTCCTTGCTTCAAGGAAACCGCACCCCCTTCCCTGTCCCTGTCAGTCACAGCGAAGGGGCAGGGAAGGGGGCGCGGTTTCCTTGACTTGAAGCAAGGAGGCCGCCGCCCCCTTGACTTCAAGTCTGACTGGGAAGTAGCGCGGACGGAGGATAAAGCTGGCGGCGTGAGATGGCTTCTGCAGCTGACAGGTTCCCTTTAAGTATTTTCAGTCATTTTATTTTATAATTCTTGGAGTGGGTGTGAACTCAGAATGGTACATTTATTTACATCGTAAATACTAATTTAAAAATATTTAAATTAACAAAAAAAAGCATATTCCGGAGGCTTAGTTTTGTTGTACGGCGCTTACCTGGTATGCTCTGATTAGTGACTGCACTGCCAGATGGTCTTCCACCAGTTTCTCTGCTTTAGCCGGAGCCATAGCAAGACCTTGGCTGCGAATCAACAATGCTTTATTTTGCATATCAGCTGCTTCTGTCTGATGGGCTTCACCAGGCGCAGCCCCAGCATCAGCACCGCGGAAAAAAGTATCCCAAGACTGTAAATTAAAAAAAAAACACAAGATTATAATTTAGCAGTAATCTTTATGAGAATAAGACATTTAAAATTAGAATCAGAAATATACTAAATCAGGATGGGGTGGATTAAAGCACTTGTACCATGTATCATAAGGTTAGTTGTTAAATGTGTGATCAGTGAGTTACATCAATCACAAGAATGTGAGTCCTGTGTCTCCGCATGAATGCGACAGTGGTCGAGCATGCATAATGCCACTTCATTCAGTCTCTATGGTGCTGGCGAAGATAGCTGAATACAGTGCTACTGTAGGCTCAGTCAATTCCATAGAGATAAATGGAGCAGTAACATGATGGTTCAACCACCACTTCAGTCATACAGGGGGTATAGGACCAACCACCACTCTCATGAACTGCTGGGGGGAGCAGTACAAACACACCTTTTGCTTTTCCCATCAGGAGTAGTGTAAATATGAATTTTTATTCTGCCATTCTTTTTTTCATGTGTCCAGGGCAGGGCTTTGAGGTGAAGCACTCTCTGCATTGTCCTGTTCACAGTCCATCCCCTGTGCTTTGAGTAGGGCATTTGACAGAGCAGAATAAAACTATATATAGTAATGTATACTATATATAATGCCTTAAAGGGACCTAAACCTATAGAAGGAGTAGGAGGTGCTATCAATAAATGTCCATAGTGGGTCTGCGCACTGGGAGTAGTGGTCATGGGGGGCAGGGAGGTTTGAGAATTCCTTCATTCCAGCTGAAATGGTTGATAACAGTACAGTAGATGGGTTCAGCTGCCTCGTTACTGGAGTTAACTGGTGAGGAATCTGTATGGCATCATCCTATATCATGTACTAGTAATGTAATATATGTACAGAGTGACTTCGGCTACTTTCACACTTGCGTTGTGGTTTTCCGGTATTGAGATCCAGCAGAGGATCTCAATACTGGAAAAAAACTGATCAGTTTTGTCCCCTTGCATTCTGAATGGAAAGAGATCCGTTCAGGATGTATCAGGATGTCTTCAGTTCAGGCAGCTTTCAGTTTTGTGAGCGGACACAAAACCGCAGCAAGCTGTAATTTTGTGTCCGGTCATAAAAACTGAAAGAAACTGATCAGGTACTGAAATCAATGTAAGTCAATGTTGACGGATCAGTTTTTTAGGAGACTAAAAAACTGGATCCGTCACCCATCGACTTTCAATGTATTTAGTGCCTGATCCGTTTTTTTTTTTTCATTTTTGATATCACACAACTGCATCCTAACTAAACTGATGCATCCTGATGTGCAAAATCAAAACGGATCAGCTTAATTCAGGTATAGAGATCCTCTGCCGGATCTCAGTACCTGAATTAACAACGCAAGTGTGAAAGTAGCCTTATAACTTATTTATGTTTGTGAGTATGAGATGTGATTTCTTGAACAGCAGGCTTGTACTAATATGCACAATTTTATTTGTTTACGAGTACAATAAAGAACCTTAAGTTTTTATCCCTTCGTGGCAATACTATCTGATTTTTCCAACTTGTGTCCTTGGCGGGATCTAGCAGGAGGTAGGGAATGATTGAAACTCCGTGGACGTGACGTGCAGTGATTGTCTGTGGAGCCTCATGTCCATTTGGATACCGGTAGAAAGACCATAGAGATTAAAGGATCAATACCCCTCTGACTCCACACCCCAGTCTAGCACATGCCAAGCCAACAGAAGCCTCCTCCTCCAATCTCAAGCATATAATTGTGACAGTCAGCAGGTCAGCAGACATGAGTTATTGAAGACACTACTCATTAACCATTAGGTGCCCAACAGAAAAATATTACTCAAAAAAAAAAAAAAGTCAAAATCCAACATGACATACCTGGTCCAAATACCTTCTAATACCTACAAGTCAGTAAAATTAAAAAAAAAAAAAAAGCCGGGATGAGTCTGTCTGCTCACCCACTCTAACCAGGTACAGAAAAAGTAAATCATATCTTAGAACTTATTCAAGGCAATCAGATATAAACATGTCACCTTGAACACACTATGGATATCATCTGGACAACAGATATCATCTTGCCATCTTGACAAGCTGCAAGCACCTTCTTTCTATGATCTATCATGTAGTGGGAAATGACTATTAAAATCACACATAAGGCATTTACATCTCCATTCAGAGGATAGCTCTGATCCCAACATCATAAACTCTGCCTGGGATTACATGAAGAAACAGAAGAATATAAACAAGCTTACATCCACAGACAATCTGTGGTTAGTTCTCCAAGATGTTTGGAACAACCTTCATATTGAGTTCCTTCAAAAACTATGTGCAAGTCTACCTAGAAGAATTGATGCTGTTTTGACCACCAAATGTTGATTTGATTTAGGAGGAGAAGTGTGAGGACATATTTACATGCACGAACAGCAGCAGATTGTCGTGAAGGAAGCGTTTCTTCTTGACAGTCGGCCGCTCGGTCAGTGGAGGTGAAGAGATGCATTTACATAAGGATGAGGGATCTCTATTGTGATCGGTCATCCTCATACAGCTGCATGGTTTCTGGACAGCAGATCTGTTTAGACAGCATGATCGGCTGTCCAGAATAATTGGTGTGTCTGCACAAACGACAGGATAATCTGATGAACGAGTGTTTCTCTCATTCATCGAGTGGTCGGCTGCACCTTTACACAGGCAGATTGTTGGGAACAGGAACGTTCATTCCTGATAATCTACCAATAATCTGCCTGTCTAAATCCACCTTTAGTCTTTCCTTTCTACTTCCGATTCCTCTCAAATTCACTTGTAGATTTGGCTGAAAAACCCGCAGGAAAGTCTGTCCACACGTTTCCACTGCAAAAAAATGAAAAACTTCCAAAAGATGCTAATCTCATAACAAACATATTTTATCGAAATTGTTATAAAGACTTTACATACAAGATGTAGTAAACCTTGTGATAAAAATGACCGTATTAATAACCCAAAGTGTTGGGCTAGTATGTACAATGCACTCTTACTCCGTCGAAAAATGGGGTGTGAAGGGCCAGCAGCCCGCCACATTTATCATCTTCTACACCAGTTTTCTGGCGTAGAAGAACAGTGAAATCTACGTCAGCCAGGAACTGGCATGGATTTCAGTTTAGTTGCACAGACTGGCGGACACTGCACCTAATTTATGAAGGGGCATACACCTTGACATAAATCAGGCCCAGCATCCGGCAGCATACCTGGTTATCCTAGCCGGGCATATGCTGGCGAGCTATGATAAATCTGGCCCATGGTTCCTAGAGTTTCTACAGATTCTAGTGCAGAGGCTAGAACGGAAATACTGCTTGATGCAATGCATACTACAGTGCTGGTGCAATGTCCATCTTGTTTGTGACGTCTTTTTAAGAATGAATTTCAATAAATTGTGGATTTTGTATGTGATTACTACCACTGAATATGAGTTTGAAGCTATACTTAAAGGGAACCTGTCATCAACTTTATGCTGACCTCACTGAGGGCAGCACAAAATAGTGACAGAAATGCTGATTTCAGCGGTGTGTCACTCATGAGCGAATAGTAAGTAATTGCCGAGAACCAGCATCATAATCATTGCAGCACAGGCCTTGAAAAGAGTCAAATCTACCTGAGAAGAGTCATGGTTATTCATAATCTCCTGCTCTCCCCGCCATCTGCTGATGATTGGCAGTTCTCTCCTAGAGAGAAAGGGAGAAAACTAGGCAGAAGACTGTCAATCATCATCAGGTGGGCAGGGAAAGCAGAAATTCATGAATAACCATGACTCTTCTCAGGTGGCTGTGACTCTTTTCCAGGCCCAGTCTACAATGATTGTGATGTTGGTTCTCGGCAGCCACTTACTTTTAACTTATAAATGACAGACCGCTGAAATCAACTCACCTGTCTCTACTTTATTCTGTTGTTAGTATGGGCAGCATAAAGTTGATGACAGGTTCCCTTTAAGTATTACATGACTCCCGTTCTTAGTGTCTCTCCACTCTGGCTAATAGCCATGGATCCTGAGAGGGGAGGGTGGCACGGTCTATGGTGCCCTATGCCCTACTAGGACTTGTTGACAGAAGATATTTTCATGAGACAACCCTTGGATTTTCCCTAACTGTAGGGTTCTGCAATACAGTAAATGATATAATTAAATCTGGAAAATGAAATGTTTGAATAAAAGAGTTGTGGTGGAAGGATCAAGCTGAAGAACACACAATAAATAATCCAGACAAATGTAGGAGTTTACTGAGCTGCAAAGATTGATTACCGGATTGAATCATGTCTCCAAATAGAATTAATATGCTCCAGACAAAGGATCATTGGAATGAAATGGTTTAAAGTCATATTGTGCAGCTTACAATGCTGGAGTACCATTCAGATAGAAATCCATCAATGTCATAAATAGAGGTAATGGAAGATTTTGCCATCAGGCCTAAAACAGGCTTTTAGGAGAATAATGCTAATACTGGAGATGCCTGTGGAATAAAACCAAAAACCCTCAATAGAAAAGAAGAACACTGTAAACTAATTTCACAAAGGTCAAAAACCGGCTCTGACTATAGCAAAGACAATTATATAATGTGTATAGGCAGAAAGGAGCAGGAAACCATTAGTGGACATCTGTATATGCCAATAGTGCGGAAATCTACACATTGTGCCCCTGAAACTGGCATCTGTCTCATTGTATTCTTTATAACAAACTAGCTGTGAGATGGAGTAACAACAGAGTGGAGAGTCGACTCTTGTTCTGGCCCGTCGGGTCACATTCATTTGAAGGGGAGTCATGTTAAACTATATTTCTCTGCAGGGAAAATGTCTGCCTACTAGAAACTCCTCTGACAATACCAGCGTTGGTGGCATCAGAGTTCAGAATGCCCCAAGACAGTCCCTAGTGCTGCAGTCTTGTATGCGCCCTGCAACAAACTGCTTCCCTTCTCTTTCGAGTGACGGCTGTAATATTCAAACAGGAGACGACTTCAGACATCAGTCAGAGCAGAGGGAGAGGTGGTAAAGCAGCTCAATGCAGAGAGTCAAGAACACTGTAGCATTAGGAACTGCCTCTGGGGCACTTGTGGGAGAGAGGTGTACTGAATTAAAACAGCTCTTTTAAAGTAACTATCCAAGTTAGATTTTGCGATCACATGGCAACACCACTGACTATCATTACAAAAAATACTGCGAGACTTTTCAGCGACACAGCATCACCATGTAGCCCCAGCCTTAAAGAGGTTGTTCAGCCCTGGGCTCTTTTCGTGGCCGGACCAGTGGAGGGAAGCATACTAAGGGCGGATTTACACTATTTGCTCTATAAGACACACTGCCATTTTTCCCTAAAATTTTTTGCATTTTTTAAGGTGAAAAATATGGTATATATTTATATAAGTCTCTCTCTCTCTCTATCTATATACAGTATATATAAATTTCAGGTAGTGTTAGTTCATAGTTTTCCAGAGAATAGGTCATCATTAATGGTGGCCCAAACTAATTTATATGACCAGCAATTTATTGCCCAACACCCAACATCATCATTTGCTCGAACCCTGATGTGGACCTGTGCAGCAGAGATTATGACGTTTTGGGGACTTGTGTTGAATACGGGCTTTGTAAAAAAAAAAAAAAAGAGCCAGAATTTAAACAGTATTGAAGTACAGATGTTGTACCACACTCTAATTTACAATATGGCCATGACCTAGAAAGGATTTGAAGCTATTCAGAAATGTTTACAGGAACTGTAAGCACTGACCACATTTCACGGTAACAGCAGTAACCCTGCCCCTGTACAAGATACCACTACCCCCAAACCAGAGGGGTTGATCTTTCAGATAAAGTTCTGAAGCCTTACAGTGCTATGCGGAAAACAAAGGTATGCTACAAATAGCTGGCTGTGCACATTGTACAATAATGCTTATGTGTTATTTCAATCTGCAGATCAGACGGCAATGTTCCTTAAGTTTTCAAGGAGGTGGTGATCAAGGCCCTCATTTTTCAAAACCAGGGGCACTATCCCTTCTAGAAGTGACAGTGCCGTATTATACCAGGGCAACATTTCCCTGGTGAAGTCTCCCAAACAGTAAGGAACAGATAAAGGATTGCTTCAAAGTGAACCACTCATCTATGGGTTATTCATTTTATTCTTTATGTACTCTGTAATTGTAACACCTTATTACACGCTGATATACTCCACACAGCATAATTCACTTTTCATCCCTCACTACACATGCATTTATGGAAAACATCTGTGGGTTAAGAAAGCTTACTACACCCCTTGAAAAATTCTCCGCGGGTTGTTGTTTCCAAAATGGGGTCACTTCTTGGGGACTGTTTTTTATCTCACATCAGAACCTCAGCATTCGCGTGACGTCCGTGTTGCATCTGTTTTTTTGCGGAACCATTGACGACATAAAGTCAAGTGCCTGGGGCCTAAAGAGCTGACATTTCACAGTGGCACAAATTGGGCACAATATATTAAGCAATAAAAAATAAAGCCATAGGGAGGAAAAAACTGTCTGTAAGAGCTCAGAGCCACAATATGGGAATGGTCCAAAAAAGTGTCTGCAGAACTGAAAGTTCCCAAATAGCATTTCAATGGAAGAAGTTTGGAATAACTAGAATTCTTTCTAGAGCTGACTGCCCCACCAAACTAAGTATTCAGGGGAGAAGAGCCTATGTAAAAAGTGACCAAGAACCCAACAGTCCTTCTGGCTGAGCTGGCTGAGCTCCAAAGATTCTGTGTGCAAATGGGAGAAACTTCCAAAAGGTTAACCATCACTGCAGCACTCCAGAAAGAAGCATCTCCTCAGTAAAAGATACTTGAAAGGCTGCCTCAAGTTGGCAAAAAGCACCTAAAGGAATCTCAGACTGTGAGAAACAAGATTCTATGCTCTGATAAAACGAAGATTGAACTTTTTGGCCTCAATTCTAAGTTTCATGCTTGTAGGAAACCAGATACTGGTGGTGGGAGCATCATATGTGATGGTATTTTTCAGTGGCTGGGACAGGAAGACTGGTCAGGGCTGAGGGAAAGCTGAATGGAGCAAAGTACAGAGATATTATTAATGAAAACCTGATCAATAGGGCTCTGGACCTCACACTAGGCAGAAGGGTCACCGTCCAATAAAACAATGACTCTGAGCAAACAGCCAAGACAATACAGGATTGGCTCAGGGACAACTCTGTGAATGTCATTGAGTGGCACAGCCAGAACCCAACTGAGCATCGTTGGAGATACCTGAAAATGGCTGTCCACCGACGGTAGCCATCTAAACTGAAAGAACTTGAGAGGATCTGAAGAGAAGAATCCTTAAATCCAGGTGTGCAAACCTTGTGGCATCATATCCAAGAAGACTGGAGGCTGAATAAAGGGTCTTATGTCAATGCAAGATTTTAGTTTTTTCTTTTCAACAAATTATCAAAGTTTTTGAACATTCTGTTTCACTGTATCAGTATGGAGTGCAAAACAATGGGGAAAAACATTATTTTTATTTTAGCACTAGGCCACAACTTAAAAAAAGTGATGTGACGTGATGGGTGAAGGGTCTCAAGACTTTCTGAATGCATTGAATTCCAGTGAAATCTGCCCTCCAAAAGTCAAATGGGCATTCCTCTTCTAAACCCTGCCATGTGCCCGTACAGCCGTTTATAACCACATATGGGATGCTTCTGTAAACTGTAGAATCAGGGTAATAAATTATGAAGTTTGCTCTGTTAACCCTTGATGTGTTACAGGAACAATGGATTAAAATGGAGAATCAAAAAAAATGCAAAAAAATTTAATTTTACCTTAATTCCTGTGGAACACCTAAAGGGTTAACAAAGTTTCTAAATTTCGTTTTTAAGGGTGTAGTTTCTAAAATAATCGTATCTTAGTCATAAAAATCCATTTATGGGTGGTTTCTACTACACGTATGTAAGCCCCTCAAAGTCACACAGCCACAGTCAAAGACATTTCTAAATGATGCCAACATAAAGTAGACATATGGGGAACGTCTTTTAATAACTATTTTAATAACTTTTAATAACTTTTTTTTTTAAAAAAAGCAGAAAATGGCAAATTTTTCCAAATTTTCTGTGAAACATATTGACTCAAATTTACAGCTGAAGTACAATGTGTCACAAGAAAAAAATCTCAGAATGGCTTGGATAAGTAAAAGTGTTCCGAAGATATTACCAAATATAGTGAGACGTCAGATTTGCAAAAATCAGGCTGGGTCCTGAAGGTGAAAAACTATTTTTCTTCACACTGGTGTTTGCAAGAAAACCTCAGATGCACACAACATGTTGGAAAATCTGCAGCATTTGGGAGGAGAATCGCTAGCAGTAATCTTACCTTATGGACACTTTTTGGATTCTCCAGCCATGCATAATACATCTCTTCCACATAGCTTGAGTTTATGCCACTTAAGAATGGCTCTTTCGCTCCAGATGAATGTACACAGCAACTTTGTATCAGAGCCCTTGAGGGGCTTTTCTGTTTTGCTAGCAAGCCAATGCAACATGGTTTAAACTTAACAGCAAACGTCCTGATCATCTTCTTTCATTTAGTGGTTTACCTAAGAAAAAAAAAAAAAAAAAAAAAGTGAATCTTTCTCAATATTCGTTTTGTGTATGACGACTACAGGAGATGCTACAGTAACCATCAGAGCACATCTCCATGGGTTTTGCAGAATTAAGCTTCCAGAAACCGTCTGAGCAATCTATGTATTATACTTTTGACCCCATAAGACGCAGTTTTTTCCCCTCAAAGTGGGGAGGAAGGGAATGTTAGTGCTTTATATGGTGCAGATACCAATGAGCGCTTCTATTAGGGAAGTACTCATTAATACAGGAGGACCAGGGAGCGGTAAATGCAGTGCTCCCCAGGCCCTGTACTCACTGCTTCTGGTTTTCCTCAGCTGCTTGCTGTGGTGTGTCCTGTGACCACACTGTGCGGCGCTCTGTGACCACACTGTGCGGCATTGTGTCACAGCACAGCAGGAAGACCAGGAAGAGTACTAGACGTTAGGAGTGGAGGTGACATCCAGACCAAGAGAGATAAGTTGATTTATTTTTCTCTGATCTGAGGTCTGCTTCACATGGGGGAGGAATTTTGATCTGAGGTATGATTGGGGATGTTATAAAAATTGGGCATCTCATCTGAGATCTGAAAAGGAGCCTTATTAACATTGGAGGTCTAATCTGAGGGCCAACTGGGGGTCTTATTAAGATTGGACTTCTGTTCTGAGGTCTGATTAACACTGGGGCTGTGATTAACATTGGAGGTCTGATTGGGGGTCTGAGCTGAGGTTTGATGAATATATTTTTTGGTGGTGCTATTTTTTAGAAGAAAGCAGCCATGTTCTTCTGATCTTGGACAACCCATTTAACTTGCGTTCTAAAGGTCCCTCCATTCCAGCACTGCAGGCCTGGCACTCGGAATCGGACATTCTGGAAGTAATGAGGTCAAGTCCATCGTTCACGTGACCACTCGGCCAATAACTGGCCTCAGCGTTCAGATGCCATTTATACACAAATGGCCAACGAGGTGAGTGACTGGCTGGTCATGTGAGCGATGGACGTGATGATCACTGCCAGTCTGACAAGGCCCAGACATGTAGCGCTGGAACGCAGGATCCTTCACAAGCTGGGTCAGGCTTTTAAAACTTGTTTTATAACTCTGCTTGTTTCCCTGATAATGTTGGACACCCCATTTAATGCCCTCGGATACAGTATATGTTCAAGGATCTTCACTCATAATGATATGCTCCTCTGACTGCCAACTTGTAAAAAAACAATGCTATAAATGATGCTGCTACTTAGAAGACGACCCATCTGTGGTAATGAAATGCCTCTGATTTATATATGGAGCACAGCACTGCCAAAATATCCATTTTCACATTTAATACTATTAAACAATTTTCTGGCAATGCTTTCAATTTCTCAGCAATAACATGCCCAAAATAATAAAACGAAACATATTCATTAGGATAAAGAATAGCTGCTCAACCCACAGCACAGCAAATCTTAACTAAGTGGAGCCAAAAGATGCTCAGGTAGGTCCAAGTGTCATCTTTTTCATTAATGCCAGGAAATAACCCACTAAGCCAGTACTCCCGACTAAAAATGACATTTAGGAGTCAAATAAAACGTTGCCAGATTTAAACACTTACATAATTACTGCTATAATTAAAAAGTCTTTCTGTGTGCAGAGCTCCATATTTCTTTCCCAAGATTGATAGGAATACGACACCCCGCACCCATGCCAACCAGCTGTTCGGGAGTAAGTCATTCACTAGAACTACACAGCTCTCCCCACCGAGTAATGGGTGCTGGTTACTGAAGGTGATCTGCTGGACGTTGGCATGGCAACTGCACTGGCCTTCTGCTGCTGGCTCCATCCTATGTCTTCAGCACCAGCAGCTAGGGATGAGCGATTATTTTGCCCTTTTAGTGCCCGATCACCTTACTGTAGATCACCGTGGGCGCTCAGCACTGACGCAAATGTGGCCCTAGGAGGAACATGTGGGGATCAGGTGGGAGACTACACTGGCAAAATCATCACTTCAACAAAAGGAATCTGTCTTCTAAAAACAATGGGACTACAGAGGACCATATGCATCGCAGCTTCCTGTCCTAGGCCACCAGCAGATGGCGCCGTTAACTCTAGCAGGTGTCACTCATTATCATCTATTATCACATGGACCATAGAAATCTGTAGAGCACTGCATCCTAACACAGTGACATACAAGTGCATCTCAATAAATTACAATATCATCAAAAAGTTGTTTTTTTTCCAGTAATATAATTCAAAAAGTGAAACACATAAATTATATAGAGTCATTACAAACAGAGTAAACTTTTCCAAGTGTTTATTTCTGTTAACGTTGATGATTATGGCTTACAGCCAAGGAAAACCCAAAAGTCATTATCTCAAAAAATTTGAATATTATATTAGACCAACTGTAATTTTTTTTAACATAGAAATGTTGGCCAAATAAAACGTATGTACAGTAAATGCACTCAATACTTGGTTGGGGATCCTTTTGCATCAATGACTACATCAGTGTGGCATGGAGGCGATCAGCCTGTGGCACTGCAGAGGTCTTATGGAAGCCCAGGTTGCTTTGATAGCAGCCTTCAGCTCGTCTGCATTGTTGGGTCTGGTGTCTCTTATCTTCTTCTTGACAATACCCCCATAGATTCTCTATGGGGTTAAGGTCAGGTGAGTTTGCTGGCCAATCAAGCACAGTGGTACTGTGGTTATTAAACCAGGGATTGGTACTTTTGACAGTGTGGACAGGTGCCAAGTCCTGCTGGAAAATAAAAATTCCATCTCCAAAAAGCTTGTCGGCAGAGGGAAGCATGAAGTGCTCTAAAATTTCCTGGTAGACGGCTGCACTGATTTTGGTCTTGATAAAACACAGTGGATCTACACCAGCAGATGACATGGCTCCCCAAACCATCACTGATTGTGGAAACTTCACACTAGACCTCAAGCAGCTTGGATTGAGTGCCTCTCCACTCTTCCTCCAGACTCTGGGACCTTGATTTCCAAATGAAATGCAAAATTTACTTTCATCTGAGAACACCTTTGACCACTGAGCAATAGTCCAGTTCTTTTTCTCCTTGGCCCAGGTAAGACGCTTCTGGCTTTGTCTATTGGTCATGAGTGGCTTGACATATGGAATGTGACACTTGTAGCCCATATCCTGGATACGTCTGTGTGTGGTGACTCTTGAAGCACTGACTCCAGCAGCAGTCCACCCCTTGTGAATCTCCCCCAAATTTAGGAAAGGCCTTTTGTTAACAATCCTATCAAGGCTGCGGTTCTCCCTGTTGCTTGTGCTCCTTTTTCTACCACCCTTTTTCCTTCCACTCAACTTTCCATTAATATGCTTTGATACAGCACTCTGTGAACAGCCAGCTTCTTTAGCAATGACCTTTTGTGGCTTACCCTCCTTGAGGAGTGTGTCAATGACAGCCTTCTGGACATCTGTCAAGTCAGCAGTCTTCCCCATGATTGTGTCACCTACTTAACCAGACTAAGGGACCTTTTTAAAGGCTTTGCATGTGTTTAGGGTTAATTATTCTAATTTTCTGAGATAATGACTTTTGGGTTTTCCTTAAGCCATAATCATCAACATTAACATAAATAAACACTTGAAAAAGTTCACTCTGTTTGTAATGACTCTATATAATATATGTGTTTCACTTTTTGAACTGAATTACTGAAATAAAAAAAACAACATTTTGATGATATTCTAATTTATTGAGATGCACTTGTATATTATATACAGTGCCTTGCGAAAGTATTCGGCCCCCTGGAACTTTTCAACCTTTTGCCACATTTCAGGCTTCAAACAAAAAGATATAACATTTTACATTTTTGGTGAAGAATCAACAACAAGTGGGTCACAATTGTGAAGTGGAACAAAATTAATTGGATCATTTAACCTTTTTTGTAAAAATAAAACTGAAAAGTGGGGCGTGCAAAATTATTCGGCCCATTTACCTTCAGTTCAGAAAACTGACTCCAGAAGTTCATTGAGGATCTCTGAATGATCCAATGTTGTCCTAAATGACTGATGAAAATAAATAGAATCCACCTGTGTGTAATCAAGTCTCCGTATAAATGCACCTGCTCTGTGATAGTCTCAGGGTTCTGCATCATGAAGACCAAGGAACACACCAGGCAGGTCCGTGATACTGTTGTGGAGAAGTTTAAAGATGGATTTGGATACCAAAAGATTTCCCAAGCTTTAAACATCCCAAGGAGCACTGTGCAAGCGATCATATTGAAATGGAAGGAGTATCAGACCACTGCAAATCTACAACCCCTGGCAAAAATTATGGAATCACCAGTCTCTGAGGATGTTCCTTCAATTGTTTAATTTTGTTGAAAAAAAAAAAAAACAGATCACAGACATGACAAAAAACTAAAGGCATTTCAAATGGCAACTTTCTGGCTTTAAGAAATACTAAAAGAAATCAAGAAAAATAATTGTGGTAGCCAGTAACAGTTACATTTTTAGAACAAGCACAGGGAATAAATTATGGAATCACTCAATTCTGAGGAAAAAATATGGAATCACCCTGCAAATTTTCATTACAAGCAATAACACCTGCATCAGATTAAATCTGCTCGTAAGTATCCAGGTAAAAAGGAGTGATCACACCTTGGAGAGCTGCTGCAACAGGTGGACTGACATGAATCATGGCTCCAACACCAGAGATGTCAATTGAAAAAAAAGGAGAGGATTATCAAACTCCTTAAAGAGGGTAAATCATCACGTAGCGTTGCACAAGATGTTGGTTGTTCACAGTCAGCGGTGTCTAAAACCTGGACCAAGTACAAACAACATGGGAAGGTGGTTAAAGGCAAGCATACTGGTAGACCAAGGAAGACATCAAAGCGTCAAGACAGAAAACTTAAGGCAATATACCTTGAAAACAGAAAATGTACAACAAAACAAATGAGGAACAAATGTGAGGAAACTGGAGTCAACGTCTGTGACCGAACGGCAAGAAACCGCCTAAAGGAAATGGGATTTACATACAGAAAAGCTAAAAGAAAGCCATCACTAACACCTAAACAGAAAAAAACAAGGTTACAATGGGCTAAGGAAAGGCAATCGTGGACTGTGGATGACTGAATGAAAGTCATATTCAGTGATGAATCTCGAATCTGCATTGGGCAAGGTGATGATGCTGGAACTTTTGTTTGGTGCCGTTCAAAGGGATTTATGCAGACGACTGTCTGAAGAAAACAGGCAAATTTCCCCAGTCATTGATGATATGGGGCTGCATGTCAGATAAAAGCACTGCGGCGATGGCTGTCATTACATCTTCAATAAATGCACAGGTTTACATTGACATTTTGGACACTTTTCTTATCCCATCTATCGAAAGGATGTTTGGGGATGATGAAATCATTTTTCAAGATGATAATGCATCTTGCCATAGAACAAAAACTGTGAAAACATTCCTTGAAGAAATACACATAAGGTCAATGTCATGCCTACAAACAGTCCAGATCTCAATCCAATTGAAAATCTGTGGTGGAAGTTAAAGAAAATGGTCCATGACAAGGCTCCAACCTGCAAAGCTGATCTGGCAACAGCAATCAGAGAAAGCTGGAGCCAGATTGATGAAGAGTACTGTTTGTCACTCATTAAGTCAATGCCTCAGAGACTGCAAGCAGTTATAAAAGCCAGAGGTGGTGCAACAAAGTACTAGTGATGTGCTGGAGTGTTATTTTGTTTGTTTATTTTTTATGATTCCATAATTCTTTTCCTCAGAATTGAGTGATTTCATAATTTATTCCCTGTACTTGTTCTAAAAATGTAACTGTTCCTGGCTACCACAATTATTTTTCTTGATTTCTTTAAGTATTTCTTAAAGCCAGAAAGTTGCCATTTGAAATGCCTTTAGTTTTTTGTCATGTCTGTGATCTGTTTTTTTTTTCAACAAAATTAAACAACTGAAGGAACATCTTCAGAGACTGGTGATTCCATAATTTTTGCCAGGGGTTGTACCAAGACCCGGCCGTCCCTCTAAACTTTCATCTCAAACAAGGAGAAGACTGATCAGAGATGTAGCCAAGAGGCCCATGATCACTCTGGATGAACTGCAGAGATCTACAGCTGAGGTGGGAGAGTCTGTCCATAGGACAACAATTAGTCGAATACTTCACAAATCTGGCCTTTATGGAAGAGTGGCAGGAAGAAAGCCATTTCTCAAAGATATCCATAAAAAGTCTTGTTTACAGTTTGCCACAAGCCACCTTGGAGACACACCAAACATGTGGAAGAAGGTGCTCTGGTCAGATGAAACAAAATCAAACTTTTTGGAAACGATGCAAAACGATATGTTTGGCATAAAAGCAACACAGCTCATCACCCTGAACACACCATCCCCACTGTCAAACATGGTGGTGGCAGCATCATGGTTTGGGCCTGCTTTTCATCAGCAGGGACAGGGAAGATGGTTAAAATTGATGGGAAGATGGATGGAGCCAAATACAGGACCATTCTGGATGAAAACCTGTTGGAGTCTGCAAAAGACCTGAGACTAGGACGGAGATTTATCTTCCAACAAGACAATGATCCCAAACATAAAGCAAAATCTACAATGAAATGGTTTAAAAATAAACGTATCCAGGTCTTAGAATGGCCAAGTCAAAGTCCAGACCTGAATCCAATTGAGAATATGGATTCTTGTCAGTTTTATTATTACAAAAAAAGTTTAAATGATCCAATAAATTTCGTTCCACTTCACAATTGTGACCCACTTGTTGTTGATTCTTCACCAAAAATTTAAAATGTTATATCATTTTTTTTGAAGCCTGAAATGTGGCAAAAGGTTGAAAAGTTCCAGGGGGCCGAATACTTTCGCAAGGCACTGTATCAATACACCACTGACCTCTCTAGAGAGCTGCAGAACATTGTCCTCTCTACCTCCTGATGATACATTCCTCTTATAACACCACAGGGGCCACTTAACTCCCTAGATGCTGCAGTCAATAAGGCCCATGGCATCAAGGCAGTCACACTGAAGTTCCCTATCACCATTAGCAACCCCCAACCACAGGTCACCGATGTGTTGTCATGGCAGCTGGGGCCTAATAAAGGCCCCAAGACCTGCAATAACTGTACGTCTATTCCACTGTGACATAGACACCGTCATAGGCTATGTAGTGGTATGCCAGTGCATTATAAAAGCAATGTGATGCAAGGGGAGCAGGTGACTACCACGGCCTGCTATTTACTGCACCCCCCATCGATGGGTGTTGTTTTCTGCACAAAGGGGAGATGAAAAGACGCCATGGAGTGATGCGTAAGGAAACCAGTGTTGGGGACCAGGTAAGTATACTCCCCTGTAAGGCCACCTGCACACATTGCAGAATACGTGCAGTTTTTCCGCGTGGATTATAGTGTGAAAAAAACGCAGTGTAGTACAGTACCAGCAAAGTGTATGAGATTACACAAATCACACACACTTTGAGAATTTGTTTCAGTGAGGAAATTTACGTTTTTTTTTTTTTTTTTTTTAATTAGCTTTTTAGCTACTGGGCTCCCGCTGTATCATGGAGTACTAGAGCAAATACTGACTGAAAATTCCTTTTCTGCTTCACACGTGACCACAGGCAGGGGATGCCCAGACAGTTTCTTTTTCACAAGATTTCAGCACATATTCTGCACCAAAATATGAGTGAAAACCATGTCAAATCTGTGTCCTACTGTTCTCAGTGGACATCTGCACAGACATGAGCATGCTGGACACACATTCCACATGGAGCCAGGGCAGGTAGCTCCATTGGCAGATTTTTCCATCCGACCCACCGAGCTCCACCGTCAGTTAGGTGGGTTTACGGTTTCAGGTATTTGACGCACTTTTACACGTATCCTCCTTTTATGAACCTTCCTATGGCTTCAAAACACAAACCACATGAAAATGGCCTAAGAAATGAGTCCTCACAACTAGTAACACTTCAAACTAGAAAGCCAGATACTAATAAAGGTCCTTCTCAGGAACAGGTTCACTAGTGCTCCCAGCTGATACGATATATACTGCTAGGAAAAAGACACCAAACAAATGGAGACATGCACAGTCCTCAGCTACAAGGTGGTCGGTTACACTGATAAACTCCAAACCTCCTTTTACATTCACACAGACATAGAGCTAAATACAAAAATCCTGGCTTATGGCACATGAGCACTGAGACCAGTGACTGGCTGCGGCAGGGCTGTGGAGTCGGAGACCATTTTGGTGGAGTCGGTATAAAATGGACCGACTCCGACAATATATAATATAAATATTATATATAAATAAATATATATATAATAAATTGGTACATTTAGTTCAGTGCACTATGTGCTGAATATATTTTCATAAGAATTTGGGAACATGATAAAATGTCCTATAAATGTCTGTTCTATTCCTGAACTAAGAATTTAGGCTTTCAGTTGGGATGACTGTGTGCTGCCCTTCATGTAGATGCTCAGAAGTGAAACTCCTCTCCTACAGATCACAGGAAAAAGGCACTGGGAAGGAATGGCTGTACTCATCTTAGAGCTACTAGAGAAAACAGGATTAAAGGGGTTTCTCACTAGTTACAAAGATTAGCTTTTAACATAAAGGGACAGTTAAAAGATGACATTTTCTAAATACAGTGGTCAGTAGATTTTACTTTAGTCATAAACTATAGACAGTTCAGCAGGTCTCTCACTGTACACAGGTTTCTATGGTAACCTACAGACCATTAAGACTGTTCTCTAATTGGCTGAGAACAGGAGTGACCTCACCCCCACGGAATGATGCGACTGAGCTCTGAGTGATTACTTGCAGTAAGCAAAATGTGTTGTGAGGACTGAGAAGCATGGCTTTACCTGTAATTGTGTTAGAGATCACAATCTCCTGCTCTGTCAGAGTAAGTTAATATATGATAATAACTGCTGGAGACCCCCCACAGCCTGAGGAGACATAGTAAGTGCAAACTACCTGTCAGTCAGTGAATCAATGTGCTGAGAAAACCCCTGTAAGGCAAGTACTAGTATATCTAAACTTTCCATAAACTGCATAAATCACTTGTCCAGTGCATGTTCTCTCTGTATGCTTTCCTCTGAGCTCATGTTTAGAGAGGTTAGCTGCTCTCATGGCTTCTATATGCTGCTGATGCAACACCTAGTGCCTTATGTATGAAAACTGTCTAGGTGTAGACATTTCTTTGTTGCCCATAGAAACCAATTAGAGTTCCCCTTTCATTTCATAAAGTGCTCTGGAGAAATGAAAGGAGAGCTCTGATTGGTTGCTATGGGCAACAAAGAAAGTCTTAGCCCTAGACAGTTTTCATACATCAGACCCTTAGTGAGCTGTACCCAGAGAAAAGCCTGATACTGAAAGTTCAGAGTAAAGATATCTAGTAAAACATATATTACAAACTCTTTTTGTCATTACGTATCTGTAATTTTTTATTTCATGTCCTGCTAGAAATGTACATGATGTAATCTGTAGTGAATGTCATTTTCTTACCAGTGTCTGAATTTGTGAGTTATATCTCCCTGATGTTTCTCATCTGTGTCATGTGACCAGCAATCAGACTCACCAACTGACACAGCATCTTATGTATGAACAGGAAGTCTATTTCTCTATGTATTCCTATGGGAGCCTCACTCTCAGTCTCATAGGAATGAATAGAGCAGTAACTGGCTTCCTGTCCTGGGTCAGTTGGAGGTCAGGGAGTTGGTCACATGACACAGATACAAATAGAAGAGAGGGGATAACTCACAAATACAGTCTCTGATAAGAAGATTGCATTCACTACAGATTACATCATGCACCTTTCTAACAGGTCAGAGAATAAAAATGTTTTTGCGGGAGTTCTTCTTTAAACATGCGCCATTTATGAGGGAGTCAGAGTCGGATTGGGAGTCGGAGTCAGGGGAAATTGAGGAGTCGGAGTTGGAGTCAGGGCTCTGGCTTACCGACTCCACAGCCCTGGGCTGCGGAGAGTATTCGAACGTGTCATCACTGCAGAGAGAATCAGAGCGGCAGCACCGGATGTGGCGGGGATGAAAGAGGTGACCAAAAATAACGCACCAAGGAGTTGGAATCTGATGAAACTTTCTAGGTGTCAATGTAATGATGATCTATGTAAGTGATTACACTGTGTGGATTTCGTAGTGTAAGTGCTCAAGCACACCGCTGTAGATTTGATAAGCATTAGAGATGAGCGAACATGCTCGTAAAGAGCACTGTAACGCTCGGCTCCCCTGCGCTCGCATGGGCGCAGGCATCCGCTTCCGTCCTCATGGCTGCCTGCTCCCATGAGAGCGCAGGGGAGCCGAGCGGTACAGTCCTCGTTACGAGCACGTTCGCTCATCTCTAATAAGCATCTGATCCGCTTTTTTTGTAGATTCGATGTGAACCCATTCATCTCAATGGGGCCACAAAAGATGCAGATAGCACACCGGTGTGATATGCACATCTGTAATCCATTCCGCAGCCACGCAAAAAAAATAGAGTGTCCTATTCTTGTCCATTTTGTAGACAAGGGTAGGACATTTGTGAAGGAGTAAAAAAAATAAATAAATAAATGGCAGCAGGCTTTCGGGCGGTATCCGTGATTTGCGGACTGCAAAAATTCATACAGTCATGTGCAGGAGCCCCAAAACTGTCTTAGAAAAGCGTATGAGATTAGAGAAATCTCATGCGCACTTTACTTTTTTTCTTAGGCTATGGTGACTGGCTGTCAATGGGCAGAGCATGTAATGTGCACGGTGACAGCAAATTTCCTTCTGCTAAGTGCCTTGAAATGATCCGGCCACAGACAGGGATATGCAATGAAGGTGCCACCTGTGTCTGGTTGATCATGAAACCGTGGGAGCTGCTCGTGCTTCCCGACAGATCAAACCATCCTCGCTACTGGTGGTCTGTCTGAGCTATCAATACGCTGTTCATCGTGTGTGTGTGCGCCCTCAGATAACCACTGCTCCCAACATCTCGAACAATCTCTCCCCAAGAGGTGCACTACTCAAAAGTAGCTTCTGAGAGCCTTTTTATAGAGCAGCAGGGGAAGCACTTTTATGCCCTCTTGTAAAAAGACCCAATATGTAATCAGACCACACCATTAATCATTATAGATATATATATATAGTATAGTATATATTTGGGGCTACATGGCGATCTTGGCTAAAATACCTGTTGTGCGACCAAAAATCGCTGTGTAGCCATTGAGCTAATGGAGGTCACAGTGCGACCTGCAAGTTGCCGTGACCTATGAGTCTTGCAAGTCCCAAGACATCCCCATTCAGTTCAATTGCTGAACTGCGGACATATGTTACAGTCAAGATTGTCGTGTAGCCCCAAGCCCAAGTCTTTGGAGGGGTTATTGATGACTTATCCTCAGTGCTGCCTTCTCTTCATTGCTTACCTGCTCGTCATCTAAAATGCAGCGGAGAGCAGGTGTCAGAGGCCGTCCCATTCACTACTATGGGACGGCTCCTTCTTATACACTTGAATAAGAAGCGGTCTGATAGAAGTGAATGGGACGGTAGAGGCTACTTTCACACGTGTGTTGCTGTTTTCCAGTATTGAGATCCAGCGGAGGATCTCAATACCGGAAAAAAAAGGTTTCCCTGTAGTCCTCATGCATTCTGAATGGAAAGTGATCCGTTCAGGATGCATCAGGATGTCTTCCGTTCCGGCAGTATTGCATTTGGTGATTGGGCACAAAACCGCTGCAAGCTGTGGTTTTGCGTCCGGTCATAAAAACGAGAAAAAAAACAGATCTGGCACTGAAAACAACTGTGATTATGGCGCCTAAAAAAATGGATCAGTCACCCATTTCTGTATTCGCTTTTTTCCGTTTTGATTTCACACAACCCCATCCTAACAGAACAGATGCATCCTTATGTGCAAAATCAAAACAGATCCATTTAATTTCGGTATTGATATCCTCTGCCTGATCCCAATACCAGGACTAACAATGCAAAGTAGCCGGCAAACAAGTAAACAGTGAAGAGAAGGCTGTGCTGGCATGGAGCGTGCCTTCCCTTCATACAGCTGATCGTCTGCCAGGAGTCAGACCCCACCGATCTGATATGGAGGACATATCCTGAGGATAGGTCAGCAATAAAAATAACTTGGACAACCCCTTTAAATTTCTCTATGTTTTATCTAATGTCTTTATGCGGCATTAGATAAAAGGGATCGCCTGAGGCACAATGAGTCAAATTTATCAAATACGAGTGAGCCTGTCAGTAAAATGACGCAAGTGACCCACACCATGTTTAGTCTTCATCTGTGGCTGGGATGTGAAAAGTGAAGCATCAGAAGGGCATGGCCAAACAACCAGCACTGGCATGAAATACACAGATAGGCAGCACTATAGAGAAGGTATCTACTATGATGCCACTGTGTACCAGTGCCAGCACTCCAGAGGGCACCAGCATCCCTATGGCTACAAGCCACTGACACCATCGTGTAATATGGCTTCTATAGGCGTCCAGCCTTACAACACTCCTACAGCACCTCCAGTAGTGCACCCCCCCCCAGTGAAGAATGCGACTGCCAGGGTCACAGGCTACAGTGCCAGGGTCACAGGCTACAGTGCCATGGCGGGTGTCCCGGCGCGCCCTGATATAATTTCCGGTTGACACGGTTACCTGAGGGCGGCTCATGTGATAATACAGGTAGACCCGGTGGAGCGCTCCTTATTGCAGCCTCGGTGACGTCATAAAGCCGGGCGCTCGGCGTAAACCACTGAAGGGATGGGCGGGATACGGGGGCGGGGCCAGAGCAGTCACTAGACGGAAGCGCTGTCCTCGGTACTGAAGTGTGCGGACTATGGGCGGCGGCCATTTAAAGGGGCACTAAGCATAAAGGCTGTGTCACCCGGAGGTGGTCCGACACAGAAGTCTATGGTGTCATGTACGCAGCTATGGGAGTTCTCAAGTATCCTACTCATCTGTATAATAATGAATACAAGCAGTAGATGGGTGACAACCAGTATGGCTGCCATTCTAGTCCCCACAGCTGTCATCTTGCTGTCTGTCTGTCCTACTACAACAGGGTTGTATGGCAAGTTTAACCAGTCAGAAAATCTGGAGAAGCTGGGTCAGAGGCTGTGTAAACTTTAAGAGCAAACACAATAGGACATTTTATACGGGAACGCCGAAAAAACGAAACCCATAAAACTGTTGTGGAATTCAATTTTCTTTCCAATTTCACGACATTTTGAAATGTTTTCCAGCTCCGCACTACATAACATGCAATATTAAACGGTGCCATTACAAAGTACAACTTTTCCCACAAAAGTGAAGCCCTGATAAAGCTATGTGAATGGAAAAATAAAAAAAGTTATGACCCTCAGAAAGGCAGGCAGTGAAAAATGAAAACTAAAAGACCTCTGGGAGTGAAAGGGTTAATTTTAGTGAACATATTGTGCTGCAATAACTGCATTAATATACCAGTTTCAGTTAACGCATTGTATTGCATCTGTTACTTTAGGTAGCAGGGGCGGGCTGGGCCGGGGGGCAGGAGGGCAGATGCCCCCCGGGACGGTGTATGTCAGGGCCGCCGCGGCTCCTGAACTCAATTGTATCTGCATCCACTAGATGCCGATACAATTGTGCCAGTAACAGCCAGCGCAGGCGGAGCAGGGAACCTCTGGTTCCCTGCTCCGCTACTCCCGGTGGCCGGTGCACTGATGTGACGTAGGCGGCGCGATGACGTCATCGCGCCGCCTGCGACATTCCTCAGGAGCAGACCCGCCAGAAGAGGCCGGGTCTGCATCGTGGGACCGCGCCTGGACAGGTGAGTATTAACTGCCCTCTCCCTACATGCACCCCTTAACCTAATACTGCCCCCTGCCTCCCTATACTGACCCCCCCATACTGGCCCTGCCTTACCCTAACCTTAATACTGGCCCCTGCCCACCTAGTACTGACCACCCTGCCTTACCCCTGACCCTAATACTGGCCCCTGCCTGACCCCTAATACTGACCCTGCCTGACTCCTAACCCTAGTACTGGCCCCTGCCTGACCCCTAATACTGACCCTGCCTGACCCCTAACCCTAGTACTGGCCCCTGCCTGACCCCTAATACTGACCCTGCCTGACCCCTAACCCTAGTACTGGCCCCTGCCTGACCCCTAATACTGACCCTGCCTGACCCCTAACCCTAGTACTGGCCCCTGACCTCTAATACTGACCTGCATTAACTTATAACCCTAATATAGGCCCCTGACCCCTAATACTGGCCTGCATTAACTTATAACCCTAATATAGGCCCCTGACCCCTAATACTGGCCCCTGCCTGACCCCTAACCCTAGTACTGGCCCCTGCCTGACCCCTAATACTGACCCTGCCTGACCCCTAACCCTAGTACTGGCCCCTGCCTGACCCCTAATACTGACCCTGCCTGACCCCTAACCCTAGTACTGGCCCCTGACCTCTAATACTGACCTGCATTAACTTATAACCCTAATATAGGCCCCTGACCCCTAATACTGGCCTGCATTAACTTATAACCCTAATACTGGCCCTGCCTGACTCCTAATCCTAGTACTGGCCCCTGACCTCTAGTACTGGCCGCTGACCACTTATTTTGGCCCCTGACCCCTACCCTAGTACTGACCTCTAACCTTGGACCCCTAACCCTGATACTAGCCCCTTACCCCTAGTACTGACCCCTAATACTGGCCTTGCCTGACCCCCTAATACTGGCCCTGTCGCACCCCTAAGGCTACTTTCACACTTGCGTCAGCAGGATCCGTTTGTGAGATCCGTCCAGGCTCTCATAAACGGATCCGTCCTGATAATACAACCGTCTGCATCCGTTCTGAATGGATCCGTTTGTATTATCTTTTACATAGCAGAGACGGATCCGTTCAGAACTCCATTGAAAGTCAGTGGGGGACGGATCCGTTTACTATTGTGCATGAGTAAACGGATCCGTTCCCATTGACTTACATTGTAGTCATGACGGATCTGTTTCCATTCTGCTCAGTCAAGCGGACACCAAAACGCTGTCAGAGCGGAATGGAGACGGAACGGAGGCAAACTGATGCATTTTGAACGGATCCTTATCCATTCAGAATGCATTAAGGAAAAACTGATCAGTTCAGGGCCGTTTGTGAGAGCCTGGGACTGATCTCACAAACGGATCCTGCTGACGCAAGTGTGAAAGTAGCCTAACCCTAGTACTGGCCCCTGACCTCTAATACTGGCCCCTGACCCCTGACCCCTACCCTAGTACTGACCTCTAACCCTGGACCCCTAACCCTAATCCTGTCCCTAACCCTAATATTGACTGCTAATACTGACCCATAATACTTTCCCTAACTCTAATACTACGCCATACAGACCCCAAACCCTACTACTGACCATTAACCCTGAGGCTACATTCACATGACCATATGTGTTTTGAGGTCCACACATTGCGGATCCACAAAACACGGATACTGGCAGTGTGCATTCCACATTTTGTGGAACACACATGCCCAGCCCTATGATAGAAATGCCTGTTCTTGTCTGCGATTGCGGTCAAGGATAGGACATACTCTATCTTTTTTTGCAGGGCTTGCGGAACGGAACTTAGGATTTGCGGCCCCTTTTAAGTGAATGGAAATACGGTTGTTTGAATGTACCCTAACGCTGCCTCTAACCCCAGTACTGGCCCCTAACTGATACTGACCCTAATTCTAATACTGGCCCTAAGGATGCATTCAGACAACCGTATTCAGACGACCGTATTTCTAAGTCTGAATCCGTTCCACAATTTTGCCGAACGGGTGCGGACCCATTCATTTCAATGGGGCCGCAAAAGATGCGGACACCACACCATGTACTGTCCGCATACGTAGTTCCGTTCCCCCCCAAAAAAATATAGTGCATATGCCCTATTCTTGTCCGCAAGAATAGGCATTTCTATATAGGGCTGGCACTGTGCGTTCCGCAAAATGTGGAACGCACAAGGCCAGTATTTGTGTTTTGCGGATCCACAATTTGGGGACTGCAAAACACTTTTGGTCGTCTGAATGTAGCTTTATGCTAATACTACGCCTATCCCTCATACTGACCCCTAACCCCAATACTGGCCCTTAACTCTAACACAGTGACCATAATATATGACTGTCCACATATATCTGTACACACTGCATCTTTTATACCTCACACCTGACATATACACACAGAGTACTGATACGTCAGGTACAAGGTATAATAGATGCAGTGGGTAAACGTATATAGTATATACAGCAGTGTACTGATATGTGAGGTATAATAGATGTAGTGTGTACAGGTATATAGTATACAATGCAGTGTACTGATATGTGAGATACAAGGTGTAACTTATACTGTACATCACACCTCACATATCAGTACACTGCTGTATATACTATATATCTGTACACACTGCATCTATTATACCTCATATATCAGTACACTGCTGTATATACTATATATCTGTACACACTGCATCTATTATACCTCATACCTCACATATGAGTACACTGCTGTATATACTATATATCTGTACACACTGCATCTATTATATCTCATACCTCACATATCAGTACACTGCTGTATATACTATATATCTGTACACACTACATCTATTATACCTCATACCTCACATATCAGTACACTGCTGTATATACTATATATCTGTACACACTACATCTATTATACCTCGTACCTCACATATCAGTACACTGCTGTATATACTATATATCTGTACACACTGCATCTATTATACCTCACATATCAGTACACTGCTGTATATACTATATATCTGTACACACTGCATCTAATATACGTCATACTTCACATATCAGTACACTGCTGTATATGCTATATATCTGTATATACTGCATGTATTATAAAAGTATAATAGATGCAGTGTGTACAGATATATATACAGCAGTGTACTGATATGTGAGGTATGAGGTATAATAGATGTAGTGTGTACAGATATATAGTATATACAGCAGTGTACTGATATGTGAGGTATGAGGTATAATAGATATAGTGTGTACAGATATATAGTATATACAGCAGTGTACTGATATGTGAGGTATAATAGATGCAGTGTGTACAGATATATAGTATATACAGCAGTGTACTGATATGTTAGGTACGAGGTATAATAGATGCAGTGTGTACAGATATATAGTATATACAGCAGTGTACTGATATATGAGGTATAATAGATACAGTGTGTACAGATATATAGTATATACAGCAGTGTACTGATATGTTAGGTACGAGGTATAATAGATGCAGTGTGTACAGATATATAGTATATACAGCAGTGTACTGATATATGAGGTATAGATACAGTGTGTACAGATATATAGTATATACAGCAGTGTACTGATATGTGAGGTATGATGTATAATAGATGCAGTGTGTACAGATATATAGTATATACAGCAGTGTACTGATATGTGAGGTACGAGGTATAATAGATACAGTGTGTACAGATATATAGTATATACAGCAGTGTACTGATATGTTAGGTACGAGGTATAATAGATGCAGTGTGTATAGATATATATTATATAAACTGCTGTATATACTCTATATACCCACTGCATCTAGCTTGTCATGTGACCGTTAGCAACTTGTAGCCAGTGACGTCTCACCCACTGCATTCTAGCTTTTACCGAGTATTATAATACAGTGTGTGTATGCTGTATTCAGGGGGCACCCAGAAGAGGCACTATACACAAATGGGCACATATACTGCAAGAGGCACAATACATAAAGGGGGCACACTGAAGGGGCACTATACAGAAAGGGGCACATATAAGAGGCACGTTTTATAAGGGGCACCAAGCATGTGGCACTAGCATTAGGGGCACTGTGTGTGGCACTATAAACAGAGGGCACAGGGCATATGACACTATATACAGAGGGCACAAAGCATGTGGCACTATAAACAGAGGACACAGAGCATGTGGCACTATATACAGAGGGTAAAGGGCATATGGCACTGTATACAGAGGGCACAGAGTATGTGGCACTATATATAGAGGGCACAGGGCATATGACATTGTATACAGAGGGCACAGAATATGTGGCACTATATACAGAGGGCACAGAGTATGTGGCACTATATACAGAGGGCACAGAGTATGTGGCACTATATACAGAGGGCACAGAGTATGTGGCACTATATACAGAGGGCACAGAGCATGTGGCACTATATACAGAGGGCATATGGCACTGTATACAGAGGGCACAGAGTATGTGGCACTAATGCTACTGTTATATTCAGGGCACAGAATGTGGCACTAAGATGAGTTTCTGTCAGTATGCAGGGTGCCAATGTGTTGGTAAAGCGTGAAGCTGAAGACATCTTCTCGGCAAAATCTGCAAAGCTGCATTGTGGATGGGAGGAGTCGTCATGGTGGTCTGAACCAGATGGGGAAGGAGGAGACGTCACCTGTAAGTCACTAAATGGAAATGATTATTCTGCTACTGACTGTGTATGATGGGAGCTGTAGTCACCTGGATGATCTACAGCTGATGATGGGTGGTAGCATGCTGTTTTGCGCAATAACTCCCAGCATCCCTTTACACTTGTTCAGGCCATACTGGGAGCTGTAGTTTCATATGGCGAGGGCTGACCTGACTACTCAGATGGTATCTGTACTAAACATTTAAAATCTGGTAATGTATTTATGTATTGAACTTGGTTCTGATGCTGTATTTATGTATTGAACTTGGTTCTGATGCTGTATTTATGTATTGAACTTGGTTCTGGTGCTGTATTTATGTATTGAACTTGGTTCTGATGCTGTATTTATTTAGAGAACTTGGTTCTGGTTCTGTATTTATGTAGAGAAATTGGTTCTGGTGCTGTATTTATGTATTGAACTAGGTTCTGGTGCTGTATTTGACTTATGGGTTTGGTTCTGGTGCTGTATTTATGTAGTAAACTTAGTTCTGGTTCTGTATTTGACTTATAGGTTTAGTTATGGTGCTATATTTCTTTTTGGTTTTGTTGCTGTATTTGACATATGGGCCTGGTTCTGGTGTTGTATTCATGCAGTGAACTTGGTTCTGGTTCTGTGTTTGACTTCTAGGTTTGGTTCTGGTGCTGTGTGTATGTAGTGATCTTGGTTCCTGCTCTGTATTTGTGTTAAACAGACATCTGATGCTATACGTCTAATACTATCCATTCACATTTGCGTTTGGGTCACAGATTCTGTTAAAAAGACCGGGCAGAAAAGTTCTGCATGCAAGACCTTTTTGTCCGGTAAAAGAGCAGCATCCTGAGCAGACCCCATTGTACTCAATGGAGTCTCTTAAGCTCAGGGGTTGGTAAAATCTGGTCCCTCTAATGATCAGGCTGTTGCTACGGACTCATCCATGTTCTGTATCTGGGATCCAACATGAAAACACAACCAGCTGCCGCCTTTTAACCATTTAAAGCCCATTTACCTATACCGGCTTTATGGTAGGCGGAGTTAAACAGGTTAAGGGTGGGCCGCTACACATGGGCCAGTGCTGTGTGCTTGCCCCCCAGGCTAAAATTTGCCAGCCAGCCCCTGTTAGGTAGGGAGCAATGCAGGCCTGAACTCCACCCATGCTGCTGTCCCTACTTGGCCAATCTGCCCTGAATAGCAGTCCCCAACTGGGTGAAGATCCCTAGCCTAAGTGCAGGACCTAAACTGGGTAAACGGGTACGGAGACAAACCTAGTCAAAACCTGAGATTCATGTCACAGAACCAAAGGAAACAACATGCAGGGTCAAAACCAGGGGATAACGTCAGAGGCAAATTCATCAGACAGAGGCAATGTTACAAACCCACAGCAGTGCAGAGATACACAATCTAGAGAGCATACAACGTAGCTTGTGAGAGCGGAAGACCAATCTCAGGTAACATGCCAACTGGAAGCACATGATGCCAACCACGAGCCGTATTAGACTGATCAGCCGCACTGGGCTTGCTGCCACGGTAATGGAGTGATGCTGACGGCACTGCATTAGAGATGTTGGACTCACCACACGAGCGCAGACAGGTTAAGTACATGACACGTCAAAATACCTGCAGTTATAGTGAACGCATTGTACTGCAATAACTGCACTAATAAAGCTGGTTCAGTTAGCGCATTGTGTCAAGATACCTATGCAGTTTTAGTGAATGTGTTGTGCAATATCGGCTTTAATATACCAGTTTCTTTCCACTCATTGTATTACCACTCTAATTTGTCACTATCAGTGTGCTGTGTGTTTGAAGAGAGGGAGGGACTTTCATTGTGCCTCTGACTTTAAAATACAGAAAAAACGCATGCAATTTTGCTAGTACCATTTAATAAACTGTGAATCAAATGTGTGACTTTTCATATATAGGCCTCATAATATGAAAATGTCTGGTGAATGAAAGAGTGGAAAATGAAAGACTGTAGTGGCTGTAGTAGTGCAAACACCAGTAGAAGCACCGGCCGTCCAGCCAGTAGTAGCAGCAGCAGGCTACGGTTCTCCGTCGCTTCCAAAAGTTGCCACATTATTATTGAGGACAAAGAGGATGACATTGTGGTCTGGATGGCTCACTTCTCATCTCAGTCACGTCAGGATGATGTTTAGGTAACCTCTGAGTCGGACACTGTGCTTTGGAGCCAGGGCTCACAACATTCCTCTTAGTTCTCCACCTTGCAGCCCCCAGAGAAGTATTTCAGTTGCATCATCTCTGTCTTCACTGCCCCCTCAGGGTTGCCAACCAGAATTTTTCATTTTTCTGGACAATTTATCCCCAAATTACGGACAGCCAACACTTAAAAACCATACGGACAAATTGAAAAACCATAATGAATGATAAAGATGATAAGCAATACAGGGCTACAGTTCAATATACTAACAATAATTCATTACCAGCTCTTACTGTGAGCTGTAAAATGATGATAATTACCACCAAAATAATCTACTCAAGAACCACTAGCCTCAAAAAAAATCACGGACACAGCTATTTTTTTTCACGGACACAGGAAAAAAGTCACCTATTTTTACGGACTGTCCAGAAATTTCTGGACGGTTGGCAACCCTGTGCCCCCCTCATAGTCAGTTGCCTTCTTTTTTCCAAAGAAAAGGCAACAAAACCCCATGTGCTATGCAAGATACTCAAGCTAGTCTATAGTCTCCCATAGCATAGCTGTGTTGGCGGTAGTGATCATAGTAGCAGTGGCACTTGTAGCCACAGTGACAATGGTGGTAGGGGATGTGGTAACCATGGCGACAGTGGCCCTCAGGACAAATACAGAGAAGGGAATAGGGAGGGGAGACAAAGACTAAGGTTGGGCGATATACCGGTCTTGGCGGTATACCGCGGTATTAAGAATCAGCAATATGGAAATATCACTGTTTCCTAATAACCTCAGTACTTTGTGACGTCATAGAAGCATTCATGTGCGCTGACCACTTCAAAATCTGTGTCCCCAGATTCCCGTCTTTGCATGATTGTATAGCAATTGCTGCCCACAGGTGCCGCTCCCCGGTTCCCCCTCGCTCGCTCCCATAATGCAGTCTCCGCCCACCGACGTTTGACATCAGAATCAGAAGACACCAAGCAGCGCAGGACAGGAGCAAGTGGTGTGAAAGTCTCTCAAGTTAATCCCAGACCGCACCGAGTCCCACTCAGACCCCCACAGAATTCACAACTTTTCCTGTAGAGGCCCTTATATATATTACAATTACTGCCGGCCCCGAATAAAGGTGAAATGTCTTCTACTTGAAGCTGATGACCACATGTATGTCTTCTACTGCGGCCCTGTCTGACTCTGGCCTACTTCTTCCTGCCTGCAACTAGCTGCATCGCACTGCTCATTGAAACAGCAGCCAGCAGGGAATGAGTCACTATGAGTTCCTCCCCACTCCCCCATACATGACCAACAAGAAGACATTACTGTATGGTGGCACTGGCAGGTGGCCAAAAGACATTGTTATATTGGGGGGGCTTCCAAATGTGTCCAAATGTCAGTATAATGTCACCTTGTGGCTGCTGTCCCCATACAGTGCCCCATATTGCCATACAGTATGTCTCCTTGTGGCTGCTGGGCTGCCCCATACAGTAAAACGTCTCCTTGTGGCTGCCCCAGTGCCCCATATAGTATAACGTCTCCTTGTGGCTGCCCCAGTGCCCCATATGGTATAACGTCGTCTTGTGGTTGCTCCAGTACCCCATATGGTATAACATCTCCTTGTGGTTGCCCCAGTCCCCCAAACAGTATAACGACTACTTGATGCTGCCCCAGTGCCCCATACGGCATAATGTCTCCTTGTGGTTGCCCCGGTGCCCCATACGGTATAACGTATAATTGTGGCTGCCGTTGCCACATATAGTATAACGTCTCCTTGTAGCTGCCCCATACAGTATAACGTCTCCTTGCGGCTGCCCCCATACAGTATAACGTCTCCTTGCGGCTGCCCCCATACAGTATAACATCTCCTTGCGGCTGCCCCCATACAGTATAACATCTCCTTGTGGCTGCCCCAGTGCCCCATACAGTATAACATCTCCTTGTGGCTGCCTCTTTCCCATGCGATATAACGTCTCCTTGAGTGTGCCTCATACAGTATAATAACTTTTTGTGGCTGCCCCAGTGCCCCACAGAATATAACATCTCCTTGTGGCCCACCGCCCCATACAGTATAACATCTCCTTGTGGCTACCGCTGCCCCATACAGGATAACGTCTACATGTGGTTGCCACTGCCCCATACAGTATAACGTCTCCTTGTGGCTGCCCCATACAGTATAACGTCTCCTTGTGGCTGCCCCCATACAGTATAACGTCTCCTTGTGGCTGCCCCCATACAGTATAACGTCTCCTTGTGGCTGCCCCCATACAGTATAACGTCTCCTTGTGGCTGCCCCCATACAGTATAACGTCTCCTTGTGGCTGCCCCAGTGCCCCATATGGTATAACGTCGTCTTGTGGTTGCTCCAGTACCCCATATGGTATAACATCTCCTTGTGGTTGCCCCAGTCCCCCAAACAGTATAACGACTACTTGATGCTGCCCCAGTGCCCCATACAGTCTAATGTCTCCTTGTGGCTGCCCCGGTGCCCCATACGGCATAATGTCTCCTTGTGGTTGCCCCAGTGCCCCATACGGTATAACGTATAATTGTGGCTGCCGTTGCCACATATAGTATAACGTCTCCTTGTAGCTGCCCCATACAGTATAACGTCTCCTTGCGGCTGCCCCCATACAGTATAACATCTCCTTGCGGCTGCCCCCATACAGTATAACATCTCCTTGTGGCTGCCCCAGTGCCCCATACAGTATAACATCTCCTTGTGGCTGCCTCTTTCCCATGCGATATAACGTCTCCTTGAGTGTGCCTCATACAGTATAATAACTTTTTGTGGCTGCCCCAGTGCCCCACAGAATATAACATCTCCTTGTGGCCCACCGCCCCATACAGTATAACATCTCCTTGTGGCCCACCGCCCCATACAGTATAACATCTCTTTGTGGCTGCCCCATACAGTATAACATCTCTTTGTGGCTGCCCCATACAGGATAACGTCTACATGTGGTTGCCACTGCCCCATACAGTATAACGTCTCCTTGTGGCTGCCCCATACAGTATAACGTCTCCTTGTGGCTGCCCCCATACAGTATAACGTCTCCTTGTGGCTGCCCCATACAGTATAACGTCTCCTTGTGGCTGCCCCCATACAGTATAACATCTCCTTGTGGCTGCCCCCATACAGTATAACGTCTCCTTGTGGCTGCCCCCATACAGTATAACGTCTCCTTGTGGCCCACCGCCCCATACAGTATAACGTCTCCTTGTGGCCCACCGCCCCATACAGTATAACGTCTCCTTGTGGCCCACCGCCCCATACAGTATAATGTCTCCTTGTGGCCCCCATACAGTATAACGTCTCCCTGTGGCTGCCCCCATACAGTATAATGTCTCCTTGTGGCCCACCGCCCCATACAGTATAATGTCTCCTTGTGGCCCACTGCCCCATTGTCACGACACGGTATGGGAGGGGAAACTCCACACCGAGCATACACCGATACACTACAGTGAGATGAAAACCGATCAGCAGGCAAGGAAAACCACTGAACCAAGTGCACCGGAAACACCAGAAACCAAACCCAGAGGGCAGAAACCCAGTGAGCCCCGTTCTTCACAGAGCCCCAGATGGTAGGGATGCACTTATCCAGAACTCACTGACTGCACCTCCAGAATGGTCCCGGTGCACCTGGCAACTTACCTGCTGATACTGCTGATAGAAGCACCAGCAGTCCATACACCAAAGACTGAGCCCAGGCACATGTACTGGAACCCGAACACCTAACAGGACTCAGTACACACAACAAACCCAGGAACCAGCTCACCGGCAACAACTCACAGTATCGCTGTTCCCCCTCCGGGGAACCCTGGAGCCCTCTCACCGAAGGCACATACATACAGGAAATGTCTGGACTCCATGTCAGAAGACACATGGCAGTCACAGACCAAACACCCACCCGTACATAAACCAAATAACAGGAATAAGGGAAGGGGATGAGAGGACCTCGAAAAGACCTCGATGACATATTAAGTGGCCACCAGGACTGGGCAGATGGAATCCCAGGAAAGGTGCATAGCTCCAGCACCAACGGAGGCTGGAGCACAACTAACCCACCAGGCTAGCAACAACAGAATAAAAGCACCTAGTGACCACACCCAGGTCAATATGTTAACCCCATGAGAACCAGACAGGGAAGGAGGGAAGTATGCAATCAGGGAACATACCAGCAACCAAAACTACACGTTGCCCCTGGCAACCACGGCCTACTACCGCAGCCAGAATGCCAGGACACAAACATGAGCAACATGGAAGCCGTGTCACGGAGGACAACCGAGACACCACCAATATACACGTTGCCCCTGGCAACCAGCATACAACCAAATCCGGAATACCAGGGCACAAACATGAGCAACATTGAACACGTGTCACGATAACCACACGGTACGTGACACCCATACAGTATAACATCTCTTTGTGGCTGCCCCATACAGTATAACATCTCCTTGTGGCTGCCCCCATACAGTATAATGTCTCCTTGTGGCTGCCCCATACATTATAACGTCTCCTTGTGGTCCCCATACAGTATAACGTCTCCTTGTGGCCCCCATACAGTATAACGTCTCCTTGTGGCTGCCGCCATACAGTATAACGTCTCATTGTGGCTGCCCCCATACAGTATAATGTCTTCTTGTGGCTGCCCCCATACAGTATAACATCTCCTTGTGGCTGCCCCCATACAGTATAACATCTCCTTGTGGCTGCCCCCATACAATATAATGTCTCCTTGTGGCCCCCATACAGTATAACGTCTCCTTGTGGCTGCCCCCATACAGTATAACATCTGCTTGTGGCTGCCCCCATACAGTATAAAATCTCCTTGTGGCTGCCCCGATACAGTATAATGTCTCCTTGTGGCCCCCATACAGTATAATGCCTCCTTGTGGCCCCCATACAGTATAACGTCTCCTTGTGGCTGTCCCCATACAGTATAACATCTCCTTGTGGCTGCCCCCATACAGTATAACATCTCCTTGTGGCTGCCCCCATACAGCATAATATCTCCTTGTGGCTGCCCCCATACAGTATAACGTCTCCTTGTGGCTGCCCCCATACAGTATAACATCTCCTTGTGGCTGCCCCCATACAGTATAACATCTCCTTGTGGCTGCCCCCATACAGTATAATGTGTCCTTGTGGCCCCCATACAGTATAACGTCTCTTTGTGGCCCCCATACAGTATAACGTCTCCTTGTGGCTGCCCCCATACATTATAACATCTCCTTGTGGCCCCCATACAGTATAACGTCTCCTTGTGGCCCCCATACAGTATAACGTCTCCTTGTGGCTGCCCCCATACATTATAACATCTCCTTGTGGCCCCCATACAGTATAACGTCTCCTTGTGGCCCCCATACAGTATAACATCTCCTTGTAGCTGCCCCCATTCAGTGTAACATCTCCTTGTGGCCCCCATACAGTATAACGTCTCCTTGTGGCTCCCATACAGTATAACATCTCCTTGTGGCCCCCATACAGTATAACATCTCCTTGTGGCCCCCATACAGTATAACATCTCCTTGTAGCTGCCCCCATTCAGTGTAACGCCTCCTTGTAGCTGCCCCAGACAGTATAACGCCTCCTTGTAGCTGCCCCCATACAGTAAAAGATCTCCTTGTGGCTGCCACAGACAGTGCCTCATTTGGTATAACGTATTCTTGTGGTTGCCCCAGTAGGGTGGCCACCTGCTTCATCTCAAAAAGGAGGACATTTTCGGTCACACCCCCAACATGTTAAACCACACCCCCAATCTGCTAAACCACGCCCTCAATCTGTTAAACCACACCCCTCATCCAGTAAGCGCCTGGCAAAAGAGAAAAAAAGAAAAGAGGAAAACCTAAATTAATCAAATTGTAAATTAACCATAGGACCCTATAAACACTACTAGAAATATTTAGCCACAAGTGAGAGGGGATAGTAATTACGAACCCTTTTTTTCAGTCCACCACTGATGCCCACCATGCCAAAGTGCCAATGACTGATGTACCCACAGTAATGTGCCAACCATTGATGCCCTCCATGCAAAAGTGCCAATCCCAGATGTACCCACAGCAATGGGCCAATCCCTGATGTACTCACAGCAATGTGCCCACCACTGACACCCTCCATGCGAAAGTGCCAATCCCTGATGCCCCCATAGCAAAGTGTCAACCGCTGATGTACTCACAGCACTGTGCCAACCATTACAAAAGCGCCAACCGCTGATATACCCACAGCCATGCGCCAACCATTGCAAAAGTGCCAATCCCTGATGAACCCACAGCAATGTGCCCACCACTGATACCCCTACAGCAAGGTGCCAACCACTGACACTAACATGAAAGTGCAAGTCACAGATGCCCCTCAGCAGTTATGCCCTGGGCTGGGCACTACATCACCTATATAAGCAGACAGCAATACAAAACATACAGAGTAAGGCTACTTTCACACCTGCCATACCACGATCTGGCAACCTAATCCAGCAGAAAATGCAAGGAATCGGCTGGACCCAAACCACAGCATGCAGCAGTTTGTGTCCTATTGATTCTCTGCATTTTTGCCAGATTATGGGGCTGGTGGGCATTCAGCATCCAGCAGTGCTGGATCCAGTGAATTCCAGCAGGCTGTTCTCTGCTGGGCCAGCCTGCCAGAATCACTTAGCTAAATGTGAGGTAGCCTAATACAGTGCCCCATACCTCTTACATCCAGTGACTTCTTCTTTGATGTAGACATTCTCTTTCTTTATCTTCTCCATTCAGACCAGACCGCCATGATGATTTCTTTCAGTCATCTCTCGTCTCTGCAGAGTTTGACAGACATCTTAGTTTTCTACTTTTCCATCATCCTCCCACCTTCTTTCCCATCATGCACCCCCAGTAACAGATATACCACCTGAAAATACTAGTTACAAACAGATAGTGCCCCTTGAACAAAATGCTCTAAAAAATAACTGCACCCAGCAAATAGTGCCCCTGGCACTAATAGTGTAACCATAATGTCCCCCCAAAATAAGTGTGCTAAGCTGTTACTGTGCCAGGGTATCCCCACAGTAATAGTGCTCCCCAAAATCCCAACAATGGTAATAATTATGTGCCAGAGTTAACTTAGTAGTAATAGTGCCCCTGCAGTAATAATGCCCCCACTGTGTCCCAGAAGTAATAATGCTCCCATAGTCCCCCACTTGTAATAAAGCCCACCATAATGCCCCTGGTAGTAATAATTCTCTTTATAATGTGTGACAGTAGAAAAATGCCCCCTTATAATGTGCGTCACTACAAAAAATGCCCTGTTGTGTGGCAGTAAAAAAAAATACCTCCTCTTAGTGCCCCTAGTAGAGTCAATGTCCCCAGAGTGCCCTTATGTGTTCCAATAACCCATACTGTGTGCCATTAGAAAAAAAAATGGGTGCCAGCATTAAATGCCCCTATATAATGCTGCCAGTGTTCTCTTTTCCCCCTCTTCTCCATAGTGCCCACCCATAATGTGTACCAATATATAGGGCCCCTGTAGATGTCCCCATAGTGCCTCCCCTTAATGAGTGCCAGTATATAGGGCCCCAGTAGATGTCCCCATAGTGCCTCCCCTTAATGAGTGCCAGTATATAGGGCCCCCAGTAGATGTTCCCCATAGTGCCTCCCCTTAATGAGTGCCAGTATATAGGGCCCCCAGTAGATGCCCCCATAGTGCCTCCCTTAATGAATGCCAGTATATAGGGCCCCCAGGAGATTTCCCCATAGTGCCCCCCCTTAATGAGTGCCAGTATATAGGGCCCCCAGTAGATGTCCCCATAGTGCCTCCCCTTAATGAGTGCCAGTATATAGGGCCCCCAGTAGATGCCCCTTTAGTGCCCCCCCCCTTTTCTCCATAGTGCCCCATAAAGTGTGCCAATATATAGGGCCCCAGTAGATGACCCCATAATGCTCCTTTTCCCCCAATTCTCCATAGCGCCCCCTCCATAATGTGTGCCAGTATATAGGGCCCCCAGTATATGCCACCTCATATGTGCCAATATATAGGCACCCCAGTAGATGCCCTCGATAGTTCTCCTTCCCCCCAATTATCCATAGCACCCCCATAATGTGTGCCGGTATACAGGACCCCTAGTACATGCCCCCTCATATGTGCCAGTATATAAGTGCCCCCAGTATATGCCCCCATAGTGCTCCTTGCACCCCTCCTTTCCATAGTGCCCCATAATGTGTTGGTAAATAGGGCAGTGCCCCCAAAGTGCCAGTTTTTGGGCCCCCACCCCCGTTCTTGCCATGGTACACTTTAAATAATGAAAACAATAAACACTTATACTTACCTACATGACACTCTTCCTACAGCCTTACCTACAGCCTATCAGATGAACAAGCAGTGGAAATGCCTCTCCCCTGCACTATTCATCTGTATCGCTGTCCTGAGGATGGCGATACAGATGAATATAGATGAGCGCTTCGCTTCCACGATATGTCCGCCCCTGGGACGGCAGAAGAAAACACTCAGGACAAAAAAGGAGGACTTCTGGCCGTCCATCCTGGCCTTGCGCCAGACGGAGGACCAGGAGTCTAAAAATCGGACTGTCCGGCCTAAAACCGGACGTCTGGCCACCATATGCCCCAGTGCCCCATATGGTATAACATATCGGTATGTGCCATACAGTATGTCTCCTTGTGGCTGCTGGGCTGCCCCATACAGTAAAACTGTCACGAGTGGGCTTGCGTCTGGTATCAGACGTTCTGCGCAGCTTTCAAAAGTGACATAATTTGAAATGTTTTCCCCTTGCTTTGGTTGTTGTTTACCACACCCCTTCCCCTCAGCTGTTGTAGGTGTGGTAATTTTCTCTCCTCTATTTATTCCTTCATTTCCCAGTATTCACTGTGGTTTATACTTTCTGCTGACTTAGTTGTTTGGAGCTGTTCTTGGCTGAGATCCAGTTGCTGCTATTTCTGCATTAAGATAAGTGTCCTTTTCCCTATTGTGTTTATCCGTTGTTTGGAGTCTCCTATTCCTCCGTCCTGTTGGAGGAACGGGTTGACTCCTTCCACTATCACTAACTACAGGGTCAGTTAGAAATTAGGTTCCTGTGTATGAACTCTACTACCACTAAGGCCTGTTCATACTGGTAGTCAGTCAGGGCCTAGTCTCAGGGATTCCTGCAGGAGGTGACCATTTCCCTTCTCCGGTCTGTTCGCTTCCCTCTTACGCTTGGAGTGGCTATACCCTCCACACCAGAGCGTGACAAAAACGTCTCCTTGTGGTATACCATATTCTTGTGTTTACTCCAGTACCCCATAGGGTATAACATCTCCTTGTGGTTTCCCAAGTGCCCCAAACGGTATAACGACTCCTTGTGGCTGCCCCAGTGCCCTATATGGTCTAACGTCTCCTTGTGGTTGCCCCATACGGTATAAAATCTCCTTGTGGCTGCTCCAGAGCCCCATATGGTATAACATCTTCTTGTGGCTGCCGGGCTACCCCATACAGTATAACGTTTCCTTGTGGCTGCCCCAGTGCCCCATACAGTATAACATCTCCTTGTAGGTGCCCCATACAGTATAACATCTCCTTCTAGGTGCCCCATACAGTATAACATCTCCTTGTGGCTGCCCCATACAGTATAACATCTCCGTGTGGCTGCTGCTGTCCCATGCGGTAAAACGTATCCTTG
>ONZH01017909.1:0-26156 GCA_900303285.1 Rhinella marina
GGGTAAAATTTATGTGCTTCACCTGCTACCTCAGTCTCACTTGGTCACTCTGTTGTCACCGCGATGCTGTGTCAGGGTAAAATTTTATGTGCTTCACCTGCTACCTCAGTCTCACTTGGTCACTCTGTTGTCACCTCCATGCTGTGTCAGGGTAAAATTTTATGTGCTTCACCTGCTACCTCAGTCTCACTTGGTCAATCTGTTGTCACCGCGAATGCTGTGTCAGGGTAAAATTTTATGTGCTTCACCTGCTACCTCAGTTGACAACTCTGGCCTGTATGCTTTCAAATGTCAGGGCTGAATTTCTGTCTCAGTCCGGCCTTGCTTAATACCCACATCATGGATGGACTATCCTGGTTAAATTCCCAGGTTGCAGTCCCCGACATAGTTGGCTACTCTGTCATGAGGCACTTTTAGTGGTCAGGATTGTTGCAAGGGAATGGAATGGCTGTCACAATGCAGACAACCAGAGAATAAGATGGAATTGTGGTCATAAGACAGGCCAGGAGTCAATACCAGGTATGGAAGCACAAAGCCATTCAACAAAACTAAAAGACTTGACAAGGACATCATTTACTATAGGAATCAGGTTCTGAGGCAGGAGACACAAGTATGTACCTTAATCTGTAGGCAAGGTGCATAAACCAGATTCTTGTTTAAATAGGCCAATTGGCAACCTGATGCTATTTGTTAAAGAGAAAGAAACAGAATTGGAGGCATCCATATGACTGCTAGCACAACACAGCTGACAGCTGGGGCTGCATTTAACCAAGAAGACACATTGCTGTAATTCGGGCAGGAAGAATAACTATACCATACAGTACATTACCCACATAACACAGCCATACAGTGTCCTAACAATCCTGTAATGTAGTGCCTTTAAGGGGTATTCCCATCTTAGACAATGGGGGTGTATCGCGAGATATTCCCCCATTTTCTTATACGTAGGTGTGGGTTCCACTGCTGGGACCAGCACCTATATCGAGAACAGAGCAGGGAGCGCTACGCCTGGAGGACACCTCAGTCTCACTTGGTCAATCTGTTGACACCGCGAATGCTGTGTCAGGGTAAAATTTTATGTGCTTCACCTGCTACCTCAGTCTCACTTGGTCACTCTGTTTCACCGCCATGCTGTGTCAGGGTAAATTTATATGTCGTTCACCTGCTACCTCAGTCTCACTTGGTCACTCTGTTGTCACTGCCATGCTGTGTCAGGGTAAAATTTTAAGTGCTTCACCTTCTACCTCAGTCTCACTTGGTCACTCTGTTGTCACCGCCATGCTGTGTCAGGGTAAAATTTTATGTGCTTCACCTGCTACCTCAGTCTCACTTGGTCACTCTGTTGTCACCGCCATGCTGTGTCAGGGTAAAATTTTATGTGCTTCACCTTCTACCTGAGTCTGACTTGGTCACTCTGTTATCACCGCCATGCTGTGTCAGGGTAAATTTATATGTCGTTCACCTGCTACCTCAGTTTCACTTGGTCACTCTGTTGTCACCGCCATGCTGTGTCAGGGTAAAATTTTAAGTGCTTCACCTGCTACCTCAGTCTCACTTGGTCACTCTGTTGTCACCGCCATGCTGTGTCAGGGTAAAATTTTATGTGCTTCACCTACTACCTCAGTGTCACTTGGTCACTCTGTTATCACCACCATGCTGTGTCAGGGTAAAATTTTATGTGCTTCACCTGCTACCTCAGTCTCACTTGGTCACTCTGTTGTCACCGCCATGCTGTGTCAGGGTAAAATTTTATGTGCTTCACCTTCTACCTCAGTCTCACTTGGTCACTCTGTTGTCACCGCCATGCTGTGTCAGGGTAAAATTTTATGTGCTTCACCTGCTACCTCAGTCTCACTTGGTCACTCTGTTGTCACCGCCATGCTGTGTCAGGGTAAAATTTTATGTGCTTCACCTGCTAACTCAGTCTCACTTGGTCACTCTGTTGTCACCGCCATGCTGTGTCAGGGTAAAATTTTATGTGCTTCACCTGCTACCTCAGTCTCACTTGGTCACTCTGTTGTCACCGCCATGCTGTGTCAGGGTAAAATTTTATGTGCTTCACCTGCTACCTCAGTCTCACTTGGTCACTCTGTTGTCACCGCCATGCTGTGTCAGGGTAAAATTTTATGTGCTTCACCTGCTACCTCAGTCTCACTTGGTCACTCTGTTGTCACCGCCATGCTGTGTCAGGGTAAAATTTTATGTGCTTCACCTGCTACCTCAGTCTCACTTGGTCACTCTGTTGTCACCGCCATGCTGTGTCAGGGTAAAATTTTATGTGCTTCACCTGCTACCTCAGTCTCACTTGGTCACTCTGTTGTCACCGCCATGCTGTGTCAGGGTAAAATTTTATGTGCTTCACCTGCTACCTCAGTCTCACTTGGTCACTCTGTTGTCACCGCCATGCTGTGTCAGGGTAAAATTTTATGTGCTTCACCTGCTACCTCAGTCTCACTTGGTCACTCTGTTGTCACCGCCATGCTGTGTCAGGGTAAAATTTTATGTGCTTCACCTGCTAACTCAGTCTCACTTGGTCACTCTGTTGTCACCGCCATGCTGTGTCAGGGTAAAATTTTATGTGCTTCACCTGCTACCTCAGTTGACAACTCTGGCCTGTATGCTTTCAAATGTCAGGGCTGAATTTCTGTCTCAGTCCGGCCTTGCTTAATACCCACATCATGGATGGACTATCCTGGTTAAATTCCCAGGTTGCAGTCCCCGACATAGTTGGCTACTCTGTCATGAGGCACTTTTAGTGGTCAGGATTGTTGCAAAGGAATGGAATGGCTGTCACAATGCAGACAACCAGAGAATAAGATGGAATTGTGGTCATAAGACAGGCCAGGAGTCAATACCAGGTATGGAAGCACAAAGCCATTCAACAAAACTAAAAGACTTGACAAGGACATCATTTACTATAGGAATCAGGTTCTGAGCAGGAGACACAAGTATGTACCTTAATCTGTAGGCAAGGTGCATAAACCAGATTCTTGTTTAAATAGGCCAATTGGCAACCTGATGCTATTTGTTAAAGAGAAAGAAACAGAATTGGAGGCATCCATATGACTGCTAGCACAACACAGCTGACAGCTGGGGCTGCATTTAACCAAGAAGACACATTGCTGTAATTCGGGCAGGAAGAATAACTATACCATACAGTACATTACCCACATAACACAGCCATACAGTGTCCTAACAATCCTGTAATGTAGTGCCTTTAAGGGGTATTCCCATCTTAGACAATGGGGGTGTATCGCGAGGATATTCCCCCCATTTTCTTATACGTAGGTGTGGGTTCCACTGCTGGGACCAGCACCTATATCGAGAACAGAGCAGGGAGCGCTACGCCTGGAGGACACCTCAGTCTCACTTGGTCAATCTGTTGACACCGTGAATGCTGTGTCAGGGTAAAATTTTATGTGCTTCACCTGCTACCTCAGTCTCACTTGGTCACTCTGTTGTCACCGCCATGCTGTGTCAGGGTAAATTTATATGTCGTTCACCTGCTACCTCAGTCTCACTTGGTCACTCTGTTGTCACTGCCATGCTGTGTCAGGGTAAAATTTTAAGTGCTTCACCTTCTACCTCAGTCTCACTTGGTCACTCTGTTGTCACCGCCATGCTGTGTCAGGGTAAAATTTTATGTGCTTCACCTGCTACCTCAGTCTCACTTGGTCACTCTGTTGTCACCGCCATGCTGTGTAAGGGTAAAATTTTATGTGCTTCACCTGCTACCTCAGTCTCACTTGGTCACTCTGTTGTCACCGCCATGCTGTGTCAGGGTAAAATTTTATGTGCTTCACCTTCTACCTCAGTCTCACTTGGTCACTCTGTTATCACCGCCATGCTGTGTCAGGGTAAATTTATATGTTGTTCACCTGCTACCTCAGTTTCACTTGGTCACTCTGTTGTCACCGCCATGCTGTGTCAGGGTAAAATTTTAATTGCTTCACCTTCTACCTCAGTCTCACTTGGTCACTCTGTTGTCTCCGCCATGCTGTGTCAGGGTAAAATTTTATGTGCTTCACCTACTACCTCAGTGTCACTTGGTCACTCTGTTATCACCACCATGCTGTGTCAAGGTAAAATTTTATGTGCTTCACCTGCTACCTCAGTCTCACTTGGTCACTCTGTTGTCACCGCCATGCTGTGTCAGGGTAAAATTTTAAGTGCTTCACCTTCTACCTCAGTCTCACTTGATCACTCTGTTGTCTCCGCCATGCTGTATCAGGGTAAAATTTTATGTGCTTCACCTGCTACCTCAGTCTCACTTGGTCACTCTATTGTCACCTCCATGCTGTGTCAGAGTAAAATTTTATGTGCTTCACCTGCTAACTCAGTCTCACTTGGTCACTCTGTTGTCACCGCGATGCTGTGTCAGGGTAAAATTTTATGAGCTTCACCTGCTACCTCAGTCTCACTTGGTCAATCTGTTGTCACCGCGAATGCTGTGTCAGGGTAAAATTTTATGTGCTTCACCTGCTCACTTGGTCACTCTGTTGTCACCGCCATGGTGTGTCAGGGTAAATTTATATGTGGTTCACCTGCTACCTCAGTCTCACTTGGTCACTCTGTTGTCACCGCCATGCTGTGTCAGGGTAAAATTTTAAGTGCTTCACCTTCTACCTCAGTCTCACTTGGTCACTCTGTTATCACCGCCATGCTGTGTCAGGGTAAAATTTTATGTGCTTCACCTGCTACCTCAGTCTCACTTGGTCACTCTGTTATCACCGCCATGCTGTGTCAGGGTAAATTTATATGTCGCTCACCTGCTACCTCATCTAACTTGGTCACTTGGTGGTATCACCACCATGCTGTGTCAGGCTACATGTTTGGGTGGCTCACCTACTACCTCATCTTACTTGGTCACTTGGTGGTGTCACTGCCATGCTGTGTCAGGCTAAATTTTTGAGTGGCTCACCTGCCACCTCATCTAACTTGGTCACTTGGTGGTGTCACCGCCATGCTGTGTCAGGCTACATGTTTGGGTGGCTCACCTGCTACCTCATCTAACTTGGTAACTTGGTGGTGTCACCTCCATGCTGTGACATGCTAAATTTTTGGGTGGCTCTCCTGCTACCTCATCTAACTTGGTCGCTCTGTTGTCACCACCATGCTGTGTCAGGCTAAATTTTTGGGTGGCTCACCATCTACCTCATCTAACTTGGTCACTCTGTTGTCACCGCCATGCAGTGTCAGGGTAAAATTTTATGTGCTTCACCTGCTACCTAAGTCTCACTTGGTCACTCTGTTGTCACCGCCATGCTGTGTCAGGGTAAAATTTTATGTGCTTCACCTGCTACCTCAGTCTCACTTGGTCACTCTGTTGTCACCTCCATGCTGTGTCAGGGTAAAATTTTATTTGCTTCACCTGCTAACTCAGTCTCACTTGGTCACTCTGTTGTCACCGCCATGCTGTGTCAGGGTAAAATTTTATGTGCTTCACCTGCTACCTCTGTCTCACTTGTTCACTTTGTTGTCACCGCCATGCTGTGTCAGGGTAAAATTTTATATGCTTCACCTGCTACCTCAGTCTCACTTGGTCACTCTGGGTTCACTGCCATGCTGTGTCAGGGTAAATGTTTGAGTGGCTTACCTGCTACCTCATCTAACTTGGTCATTTGGTGGTATCACCGCAATGCTGTGTCAGGATACATGTTTGGGTGGCTCACCTACTACCTCATCTTACTTGGTCACTTGGTGGTGTCACTGCCATGCTGTGTCAGGGTAAATTTTTGGGTGGCTCACCTTCCACCTCATCTAACTTGGTCACTTGGTGGTGTCACCGCCATGCTGTGTCAGGCTACATGTTTGGGGGGCTCACCTGTTACCTCATCTAACTTGGTCACTTGGTGGTGTCACTGCCATGCTGTGTCAGGCTAAATGTTTGGGTGGCTCACCTGCTACCTCTTCTAACTTGGTCACTTGTTGGTGTCACTGCCATGCTGTGTCAGGCTAAATGTTTGGGTGGCTCACCTGCTACCTCACCTAACTTGGTCACTTGGTGGTGTTCACCTCCATGCTGTGACATGCTAAATTTTTGGGTGGCTCTCCTGCTACCTCATCTAACTTGGTCGCTCTGTTGTCACCGCCATGCTGTGTCAGGCTTAATTTTTGGATGGCTCACCATGTACTTCAACTAACTTGGTCACTCTGTTGTCACCGCCATGCTGTGTCAGGGTAAAATTTTATGTGCTTCACCATCTATCTCAGTCTCACTTGGTCACTCTGTGATCACCGCCATGCTGTGTCAGGGTAAATTTATATGTGGTTCACTTGCTACCTAAGTCTCACTTGGTCACTCAGTTGTCACCGCCATGCTGTGTCAGGGTAAAATTTTATGTGCTTCACCTGCTAACTCAGTCTCACTTGGTCACTCTGTTGTCACCGCCATGCTGTGTCAGGGTAAAATTTTATGTGCTTCACCTGCTACCTCAGTCTCACTTGGTCACTCTGTTGTCACCGCCATGCTGTGTCAGGGTAAAATTTTATGCACTTCACCTGCTACCTCAGTCTCACTTGGTCACTCTGTTGTCACTGCCATGCTGTGTCAGGGTAAAATTTTTTGTGCTTTACCTGCTAACTCAGTCTCACTTGGTCACTCTGTTGTCACCGCCATGCTTTGTCAGGGTAAAATTTTATGTGCTTCACCTGCTACCTCAGTCTAACTTGGTCACTCTGTTGTCACCACCATGTTTTGTCAGGGTAAATGTTTGGGTGGCTCACCTGCTACCTCATCTAACTTGGTCACTTGGTGGTGTCACCGCCATGCTGTGTCAGGCTACATGTTTGGGTGGCTCACCTACTACATCATCTAACTTGGTCACTTGGTGGTGTCACCGCCATGCTGTGTCAGGCTACATGTTTGGGTAGCTCACCTGCTACCTCATCTAACTTGGTCACTTGGTGGTGTCACCGCCATGATGTGTCGGGCTACATGTTTGGGTTTCTCACCTTGCTACCTCATCTAAACTTGGTCACCTTGGTGGTGTCCACCACCATGCTGTGTCAGGCTAACATGTTTGGGTGGCTCACCTGCTACCTCATCTAACTTGGTCACTTGTTGGTGTCACCGCCATGCTGTTGTCAGGCTAAATGTTTGGGTGGCTCACCTGCTACCTCATCTAACTTGGTCACTTGTGGTGTCACCGCCATGCTGTGTCAGGCTAAATGTTTGGGTGGCTCACCTGCTACCTCATCTAACTTGGTCACTTGGTGGTGTTCACCGCTATGCTGTGACAATGCTGCATTTTTGGGTGGCTCTCCTGCTACCTCATCTAACTTGGTCACTCTGTTGTCACTTCCATGCTGTGTCAAGCTAAATTTTTGGATGGCTCACCTGCTACCTCATCTAATTTGGTCACTCTGTTGTCACCGCCATGCTGTGTCAGGCTAAATTTTTGCGTGGCTCACCTGCTACATCATTTAACTTGGTCACTCTGTTGTCACCACCATGCTGTGTCAGGCTAAATTTTTGGGTGGCTCACCTGCTACCTCATCTAACTTGGCCACTCTGTTGTCACCGCCATGCTGTGTCAGGCTAAATTTTTGGGTGGTTCAGCTGCTATCTTAGTCTAACCAAGCCACTCTGGGTTTCACCGCCATGCTGTAAACTGCAATCTCAGTCTTAACAAGTCACCCTGGGGTTCACCCCCATGCTGTAAACTGCAATCTCAGTTAAACTATGTAATTTAGGGTTTCACCACCAAGGTGTGCCAGACTACAATTTTAGCGGGTATACCTGCGGGTCACCTCCAGTCTCTCACCCATGATTTTTTGGAGGCTCGCCACTACACTGTCGCCCAAAATTGTCTTGAGGGTCACCGGAGGCCTCTCCCCCACAAATTCAAGGAGGGTTACTACCCGGCCCTGGCACACAAACATTGTCTTGAGGGGCACTAAAAGGCTCTGCACCCACCCACGTTTGGAGACTAATGGGTGGGTGCAGTGTGTGTCTTAGCCTGTCTGAAATTAGGAAAGCTGGGCACTGTGCTTGGAGGTCTTTGTGTCTGCTGTGGACAGGGTGGGTGTGGGGTGCATGTTTGCCTGTCTGGGATGGGGAGAGCTGGGCACTGTGCTGGGTGAACTTTGTGTACACTGTGGACTACTGGGTGGGTGCGGGGACGGAGACGCTTATGCCTGCGTCATGGGGCAGGGGATAGGACATCAGTGCCAGCATGGGCAGTGATGTCACCCGCAGGTGGTGATGGACTTTCGTTGCACCTAGTTGGGTGCTTTCCTATCATGTGCCAGCGCATGTGCCTTGCCCATCTTGGTCTGGGTCAGCACAATTGTCTTGAGGGTCACCACCCGGCTGTTGCCCAAAATTTGGCGTAATGGTGCGATTAGGCAGCCTCAGAGGCATCCATGCATGCTGCCCCTGCTGTTTCCTCTCCTTTTCCATGGTGTTTCCATCATTTTCTGAGGTTTCCAGGTTTTCACGCAACCTTCCCTGTGCAGAGCTTTGGTCCCCTGCAAAAAATGCTCGAGTCTCCCATTGACTTCAGTGGGGTTCGTTATTCGAAACGAGCACCCGAGCATCGGGAAAAATTCGACTCGAATAACGAGCACCCAAGCATTTTAGTGCTCGCTCATCTCTAGATGCAACATATTTGACCTAAAATGCAATATCTTAGGAAAAATTGCAATTTATACTTTGCACAGTCCGCTGCTCATTAATTTCAGCAAAATACATGACTCAAAACCTTAATACCTTGAGGAGTGTAGTTTCCAAAATGGGATCACTTCCACAATTCCATTTATTATTTTACACCAGAGTCTCTCAGTTGTCAGTACAAAATGCACAAATCACCATATTATAACCCCAAATGTGTAGGGTACACTTTTACTCCTGTATGTCCCGGCAAAAGGCCACATGCTGTGTGTTTATAAAAGAGGAAGCACACCATAATAAGAAGAGGGCTTGTGTTTCAAATTGGCATATGTTGGGCACAACATACTGGTCACTGAAATGACATATCTGTTTGAAAATTGCAATTTTCACTTTGCACCATCTGCTTTAAAGAGGATCTTTCATGGGTCCAGACATTGGTAAGTAAGGACACCGTTTTGTAGGGCATCTAACGGGGATGTAGGTGTTCTTACTAGTTTTCCTGGGCGCCGCTCCGTTCGCCCGCTGCACCCCTGTAAAGTCCTGGCGCGCGCTATGCTAATGCATAGCATCGGAACAGGGAGGAGGAGACGCCTGTGATTCTCAATGGGCGTCTCCTTCTCCCTGGCTGTAGCGCTGTCCAACTGCGAGTAAATTAGGATATCGTCTAAATAGACAATCATGGATTTCCCAATGAACTGCCTAAAAATGTTGTTAACAAATTCTGGTAGACCGCTGGAGCGTTACTTAAACCAAACAGCATTACCAAATACTCATAATTACCCTCAGGGGTATTAAATGCCGTCTTCCACTCATCTCCTTTCTTAATTCGAATAAGATTATATGCCCCCCTAAGATCAAGTTTAGTAAACCATCAAGCTCCAAGTACTTGATTAAACAGGTCTGGGATCAACGGCAAAGGATATTGTTTTTTTATGGTGATTTTTTATTATTTTTAGTCAATGCAGGGTCTTAAACCACCGTCCTTTTTAACCTAAAAATAAAAACCCCGCCCCCATGGGGGCACTGAGGGTCTAGTATGTCCTTTGTGTAGACTCTCCTTCAAATAATCCCTCATAGACTGCCGTTCTAGAGCAGATAAATTGTAAATACGTCCCTTGAGGTATTTGGACCCTTGAATAAGGTCAATAGCCCAATCATAAGGTCTATGAGGGGGAAGGAAATCTGCCTCGGACATGAAAAATACATCTGCAAAATCACTGATATATTAAGGGAGAATCAGTAAATCAACGGTAACCCCAGCTTGCATAACATGCAGACAACAGGAAGCACAATTTATTCCCCACTTTTCTAGTTCACCTATGGACCAGTTAATGACCGGGTTGTGAATTTGTAACCATGGCATACCAAGTATTATTTCTACAGGCACATTTTTCAAAATAAGAAAAGAACAAATTTCAGTATGTAGAGCACCCACTGTCAAGGTTACATTGGGGGTACAATATTCCAGCGTCCCACCAACTAAGGGAGTGGAATCAATGGCAACAAAATGTACAGAGTTTTTCAAAGGCAATATTGGTACCCCTAGAGACAAAGCAAAATTGTGGTCAATGAAGTCAGATGCAGACCCCGAATCAATAAATGCCTTCCCCGAACCCTTGTAGGTGCCAAAAGAAATGGTCATAGGTAACAATAATTTATCTCTTACCACCTTGGGGGGTACCTTATCCCTCCGGGAGTCAGGACGTGGGGACATCCTGGAAGGAGGAAGTTTGTGACATTGTTGTAGCCAATGATCCATCCCGCCATAGTAGAAACAGGCACCCCTCAAACATCTTTGGTCCCTCCAGGTAATTCCGAGCTGCATAGGTTCCTCCTGATGATCCTCTACCAGAGATCTCGGGGACGGAGCGCCGGGTTAAACTACCATTTGTGGAAACTAATGACATTCTCTCTGTCTTTCTTGGAGGCGACGGTCCAGTCTGATAGCTAAGGTCATCTGTAAAGTGTCAGGGGAGGGATGGCTCACGAACATATCTTTCAAGTCTTCCGACAGCCCCAACCTAAATTGGATCATTCGAGCCAGAAGAAACGCACCACCTCTGGAACTCGGTGCAGTATTCCTCAACTAGCCGGTTATGCTGACGGAGAGACATTAATTGACTCTCAGCCATAGCTGACTTATCAGGTTCGTCATATAGTAACCCTACCGCCTGAAAAAAGGCTTCCACGGTAGTTAGCCAGGCAGAGTCCAGGGGAAGAGAATAAGCCCCCTCTTGTGGGTCTCCTTGAAACAGAGAGATAATGATACCTACCCTCTGCTGCGCGGAGCCCGAAGAGTGTGGGCGTAAACAAAAATATAGCTTGCAACTCTCCTTAAATGTCAAAAAAAGTTTACGTTCCCCAGAGAAACGGTCAGGTAATTTGACGTGGGGTTCGAAGTTTTGTAAGGATGCAGCTACAGGTGTGGACTGAAGCTGCTCCTGCTGCTGAAGCCTTTCTGCCAGCTCTTGCATCATCTTGGCCAGGTTGTGCATCTGGTCGGAAAGAAGTTGCATAGGCTCCATGGGTATAATATGGGCCTGTGATTCTGTCACAATTCAGTGCAAACCTGAGCTGAACCCCACCACTGACCCTGCCTACTTGCACAGCCCGTCCTAGGTGACGGCGTACAACTGGACGGCAGTCCCTAGCCTAGCGGGAGAAAACAATAGACAAAGACAGAATACACAATATGAGAAATATTGCCAAGCCGAGGTCAAACCAGGAGGTCACATCAATACCAGGGAATCAAGCAGAAGCAAAGTCAAAACACGAGCCGAGGTCAGAAGCCGAAAAATAACAAAGTACAAGGGGATGAGACGAGGACAAGGTCAAGTTCAAAAGGCGAGATCAAACACAATAGTCGCAGCAGTAATCAAAACGCAGGTGACGGTAAGTAGACCAATCACAGTCAACCTGTGGCCAGCAGGTTGCCTGCTTAAATAGGCCCCCTGGTAGGTCACATGACGTGGCCAGCGTCACGTGACCTAAATCATAGAATTGATAACAGCTGAGCGCTGCCTATCCCTTCCAGCGCTCAAAGGCCCCGCCTTCTCATTTCCTAGGGCAGTGGTGGCGAACCTATGGCACGGGTGCCAGAGGCGGCACTTGGAGTCCTCTCTGTGGGCACCCACACCATGGAAAACGTCTATAGTGTACCAGTATGCCTTAGATTTTTCCTGCCATTGATCAGCGCAGGGCGCACTATGAACAGCACAGGCAGCACACTGAATGTAGGCAGGCTATTAAATGATAAAGTACATGGAAGATACACTATATTGGACTGTAGAATTCAAGTTACATTGCCGTGTTGGCATTTTGCGATAAATAATTGGGGTGTAGGGTTGCAGTTTGGGCACTCGGTCTCTAAAAGGTTCACCATCACTGACCTAGGGGATGGGGAGAACGCCGACCTGAGGCTGAGTGTGCTTTGGGTTCTCCCCGCCTCCGTTGTAATGGAGATGAGGACGCTAGCCGCATCCTTGCTCCTGTACTGAAGCGGGAGACCGGCGGCGCTGCAAGGAGGAAGCGTGCCGCCAGGTCCCCATGACAGTTATGTGCCACTTGTGAAGGGGGTGGGAGGCTAGGGGCCCACCTTGCACAGGGGCCCACCGGGGATTCACCTGTACCCTTGTGGGCCAGCCCGAGCCTGATGTTAAGATACAATGTGTTTAAAAGCACACCGCACGGGCACATGTGTTATCCTTTTTCACATTCCACAGCTTCTGAAAATCGTACCTTATCAGGGCAGATGATGTTTAAACACGCAAGGTGTTATGGGTAAAAAAAAATTGGCTTGGGAAGAACAAAGCGTCCAAAAATTATGCCTTGACAAGGTTGAAATGTCTGCCTGAAGAGCCTTTGCAAAGGGTGCGGTGCAAATATACTGGCATGTGAACACAATAGTGGTAGCAACAGGAGCAATATAGCATGGAACCTACAAGCCTCTCTATGGGTAGTAGTAGCAATAGTAGTAGTAGCAGCTGATGGTGGTAGCCAGTGGCGTAACAAGAAATGACTAGGTCCCACAGTAATTTTTTGAATGGGTCGGCGTAACAAGAAATGACTAGGTCCCACAGTAATTTTTTTGAATGGGTCGGCGTAACAAGAAATGACTAGGTCCCACAGTAATTTTTTTGAATGGGTCGGTGTAACAAGAAATGACTAGGTCCCACCGTTTTTTTAAATTACCCCCCCACTACCCCCCCAGCTACTTCTTAGCAACCTCCTCCTTCTGGGCAACTCCTGTGGCTAGTAAAAATAGCCCTCGCAGATAATGCTCAGCAGCCACTCTCTCCATTTCTACATGTATATAATGTATGTCATGTCATTTTATATATGGGCACTGTATATAATGTCATTGTATAATACTGTATAATAATGTATGTCATGTCATTTTATATATGGGCACTGTATGTAATGTCATTGTGTAATACGTGAAAATAAAATCTCTTAGTCCTCCCCCTGGGTGGACTCCTTCTGACTTTCCTTATAGCTACGACCCTGTTGGTAGCAGTAAGGGATTAACACCGAGGAACAGCAGCCATATGGTACATGTTGGCAGAAAGGCAGCAGCATGATGGAGGCAGCATCAGCCTTTCGGAAGATGATGGTTGGAAGGGCATAGTAGTGGCATCATGGCAGCGGCAGATGAAACTGTACAGAACATAATGATTGGAAAGTGGGATTAGTGGCATGATGCAGGCTGCAGCAGCAATACAGAACATGATAGTGGGAAAGTGGGATTAGTGGCATGATGCAGGCTGCAGCAGCAATACAGAACATGATAGTGGGAAAGTTGGATTAGTGGCATGATGCAGACTGGAACGTGATGGTAGGCAGACAGACAGCAACAGTGGCAAGATGGGCCGCAAGGCGATGTCTATTTATTGGAATAAACCAGAGGAATGTGAAAATGTGGATATTGATACAGTAATCACTTATACATGCTGCTTAATTAAATTGAACCCCCCAAAAAAAAATTATTTAATTGCAACCATGGGGAAACTGAGTATAGGTAAACCGACAACTGAGGCATCAGTGGCATGATGCTTGTTGCAGCAACAGCCTTACAGGACATGATGGTAGGCAAACAGACAGCAACAGTGCCAAGATGCAGTGTCAAAATATGGATATTGATGCAGCAATCAAGTATGTAATTAAATTGAACTGCACAAAATATAATGTAAATTGCAATCATGTGAATAAAACAGAATAAAAAGAAATAGACAATTGAGGCTTGACGCTCAATTTCTCATTAATACACACAGGTAGATTGCTGCTACACCTTGGATATTGATGCAGTAATCACTAGTTTTGAGTGAAGGCTTGGACAGAGCAGTCATTCCTAAACTTTGTTCATAATATGTGCTCCTTACAGCAATACAATGTATGAACTCTGGTGAGGCAATCTTCTTATCGCCACCAATAATGTGAGACTTGTTGTTACAGTTATCTTTTGTGCATACACTGGCGTAGCAATAGGGGTCACAGAGGTCGCAGTTGCGACCAGGCCCCTAAGCCAGGGGTGCCAGAAATGCTCTGCTAATTGCCTATTTTTCATTTTATAAGATGCAGTGCATCTTATAAAGCGAACACTATAGCCTGCAGGAGGAGGGGGAGAGAAGTGCTGCCAGCCCTGTTTTCACGGTAAAGCCTAGAATGTATTGGCCTCTTTGAGGTCGTGACATCATAAGATCATATGACCTCTTCTTCCTGCCCCTTACAGACTGTGCCAGATACAGGAAAATAGCTGTAAGGAGAAGCAGAGCAAGAGCAGCACTGCTTCGTCTGGAGCAGGGAGAGTTAGGGTGACCAGACGTCCTCTTTTCCCCGGACATGTCCTACTTTTGGGCATTAAAAAAATGTCCGGTGGGAATTGGAAAATCGTACAGGATTTTGTTGGACTGCCTCAAACTGTTTGAGTCAAACATAATTTATGTTTGACTCAAACAGTTTGAGGCAGTCCAACAAAGTCATTTTAACTTTTAAAATGGCCTTTAGGGTTAAAAATAATAAAAACAAACTCACCTTTTCCACTTGTTCGCGGCGCAGCCGGTCCGGTGTCTTCTTTCTTCTTTCCCGGCCTTGCAGGACCTGCAAAAGGACCTTTGGTGACGTCACCGCGGTCACCACATGGTAAGCGCGCTCACCGTGCGGTGACGTCACCAAAGGTCCCTTTGCAGGTCCTGCAAGGTGAAAGAAGAAAGAAGACACCGGACCGGCTGCGCCGCGAACAAGTGGAAAAGGTGAGTTTTTTAAAATTATTTTTAACCTCTAAGGGCCATTTTAACAATTATTTTCTGTTATAACCATGTTATAACGGAAAATAATAAAGGGAAGTTCGGGTCCCCATTCCCTGGGGTATAGTGTAATGGCATTACACTATACCCCAGGGAATGGGGGGACCTGAATTTCCCTTTATTATTTTATTTCTGAAAAGGAGCACACCTTTTTTTTCGGGGGCCGAATTATTTTGCACGCCCAACTTTTCAGTTTTATTATTACAAAAAAAGTTTAAATGATCCAATAAATTTTGTTCTACTTCACAAATGTTATATCTTTTTGTTTGAAGCCTGAAATGTGGCAAAAGGTTGAAAAGTTCCAGGGGGCCGAATACTTTCGCAAGGCACTGTATATATATATACATACACAGACACACATCTGTACCAGGAGCTCGCTCACACCCTCCTTACTCCTATCTACAATCTTGTTATGTCTGTTTGTAATATAGCTGGCTGCAGAAGAAGCCTACCATCAATGCTGTCTGCCCTGCTCCCTTGGTCACGTTCCACCCTCAGCTGCCAGTGGATAGTAAGAGAGAGCAGGAAGAAATTAAGCTGTATTGTCTGCAGGGTTTCTAAATAAATTTGTAATGCTTAGAAACTTAGATTTCGCACTTTCCTAAATTTAAGATTCTCTGGATTAAACTTTTTTTTAAATATTACATTAATGTGAGGTCTAATACCCTTCACTGTTAAAACATTGTAATGACTTTGAGTACTACAAACATGATATCAATAATTACTGAATGTGTTCTCTGGGATGTTGAGGAAATGGTGCAACCTAGAGGATGAAGTACATAAGTTGCCTAGCAACTTGGAAATTCTCAGATGGCTTCAGGAGTACAATTTCCTATGCTGCTGGCAGTCTAACTAAGATTCACATACTAAGATAGACCTCAGATACTAAATAAAATATAGATGTGTTATCAGACCACATAATTTGGAAAAATACAGTTCTTTATATATTGAAATGGAAATAAATTAGAGTAATTTCATAAATACAGTACAGTCATGGCCAAAAGTTTTGAGAATGATACAAATATTAATTTTTACAAAGTCTACTGCTTCAGTTTTTATAATGGCAATTTGCATATACTCCAGAATGTTATAAAGAGTGATCAGCTTAACAGCAATTACTTGCAAAGTCAATATTTGCCTAGAAAATGAACTTTATCCCCCAAAACACATTTCAACATCATTGCAGCCCTGCCTTAAAAGGACCAGCTAACATCGTTTCAGTGATTGCTCCATTAACACAGGTGTGGGTGTTGATGAGGACAGGGCTGGAGATCAATCTGTCATGATTAAGTAAGAATGACACCACTGGACACTTTAAAAGGAGGCTAGTGCTTGGCATCATTGTTTCTCTTCTGTTAACCATGGTTATCTCTAAAGAAACACGTGCAGTCATCATTGCACTGCACAAAAATGGCCTAACAGGGAAGAGTATCGCAGCTAGAAAGATTGCACCTCAGTCAACAATCTATCGCATCATCAAGAACTTCAAGGAGAGAGGTTCCATTGTTGCCAAAAAGGCTCCAGGGCGCCCAAGAAAGACCAGCAAGCGCCAGGACCGTCTCTTAAAAGTGTTTCAGCTGCGGGATCGGGCTACCAGGAGTGCAGAGCTTGCTCAGGAATGGCAGCAGGCAGGTGTGAGTGCATCTGCACGCACTGTGAGGCGGAGACTCTTGGAGCAAGGCCTGGTCTCAAGGAGGGCAGCAAAGAAGCCACTTCTCTCCAGAAAAAAACATCAGGGACAGACTGATATTCTGCAAAAGGTACAGGGAGTGGACTGCTGAGGACTGGGGTAAAGTCATTTTCTCTGATGAATCCCCTTTTCGATTGTTTGGGACATCTGGAAAACAGCTTATTTGGAGAAGACGAGGTGAGCGCTACCACCAGTCTTGTCTCATGCCAACTGTAAAGCATCCTGAAACCATTCATGTGTGGGGTTGCTTCTCAGCCAAGGGAATCGGCTCTCTCACAGTCTTGCCTAAAAACACAGCCATGAATAAAGAATGGTATCAGAATGTCCTCCGAGAGCAACTTCTCCCAACCGTCCAAGAGCAGTTTGGCGATCAACAATGCCTTTTCCAGCATGATGGAGCACCTTGCCATAAAGCAAAGGTGATAACTAAATGGCTAAGGGAACAAAACATAGAGATTTTGGGTCCATGGCCTGGAAACTCCCCAGATCTTAATCCCATTGAGATCTTGTGGTCAATCATCAAGAGATGGGTGGACAAACAAAAACCTACAAATTCTGACAAAATGCAAGCATTGATTGTGCAAGAATGGACTGCTATCAGTCAGGATTTGGTCCAGAAGTTGATTGAGAGCATGCCAGGGAGAATTGCAGAGGTCCTGAAGAAGAAGGGTTAACACTGCAAATATTGACTTGCTGCATTAACTCATTCTAACTGTCAATATAAGCTTTTGTTACTCATAATATGATTGCAATTATATTTCTGTATGTGATAAAAACATCTGACAAACACACATAAAAACCAGAGGGCAGCAGATCATGTGAAAATATAATATTTGTGTCATTCTCAAAACTTTTGGCCATGACTGTAGAAATGAAAGAGTAATTGAGATATGGGTTTTGGTAAGTGACATACAGTATGAAGTACTCATCTCACAAATCTACTGTGATGCAGTAGTGCCTTCACACGCTGCAGATTTTGTACAATAATTTTCTGTGACTGAAAATCAGTTCCATTCATTTGAATAGGGCAGCAAGCTGATGGATTTCTGCAAGTCCCATTCGCATAAAATTCTGCAACAAAATCTACTGTGTGTGAAGGCGCCCTAACAAGTAATCTTTATTGTAGTAAACTGTGATGTATTGTTGGTAAGTTGACCCCAACGTTTAACATACAGATACCATAGCAGCCAAGTCCAGAAGTACAATATTACACTCAAGTAGGGATGAGCAAACATCGAGGGTTTGGGCTTTGTCACAGAAATCCAGGTTTGGATGCTAAGTAAAGTTTGTTGAAAGGCTGCTTCGCAGCCAATCCACAGGCTTTTTAGCTGTAGGCACATCACATGCCTAAAATTGACCTGGCTGTGACTGGCCGGTACAGTACTACACCGAGCATGTATAAATGCCAGATCACGTGTGGCGCCGCCATTCTGATCTATCTAGGGTAGGGACAGGACGCAGCTCGATGAAGGAAGAGTGTTAGGCAATAAGGCTCTGGTGCAGTATGCAATAAGGCTCTGGGTGCAGTCTGCAAAAAGGCTTATTAGGGAGAGTATGTGTATTCGGGTACAGTCAGCAAAGCGGAAGGTGGTTTGGCGCATGTCCTATAACTAGAGATGAGCGAGCATACTCGTCCGAGCTTGATACTCGTTCGAGTATTAGGGTACTCGTAAGTGCTCGCTACTCGGACGAGTATCTCACCATGCTCGAGGAAATGGCATCTTCCGCCTTTTGAATTTTTGGCGGCTATAAACTCAGCCAATCACAAGCCAGGAGACTCTGCGGTACACCCAGCATCACGTGGGGCCCTTACATGTCGATAGCAGGGGTTGGCTGGCCTGATCAGGTGACCCTGGAATATACTAGTGACTGCCCGCAGTGCTCGGCTCAGTCACTGCCTGGATGCCGTTAGGGACAGATCTGCAGTGTGATACAGGGAGAGTGTTAGGGTGTTCTAATAGATTTGTGTTACAGCCCTTGTTAGGGCTACAAAACCCTTTTTTTATCTGCTTGTGGCTGAGCTTGCTGGCACTAGTAGTGCAGCTATCGCCGTATTTGCAGCATTTTGTAGGGAGACTGGAAATAGTTTAATTTTTGGCTCTCAGTGGCACACATCCATTTCAAACAGCTAAGTGGGACCATTTTTTTGTGTTTCAATGAAATAGGCACAGTCTGCAGAATATTTTTTTCTGTCTAACTGATAGTGGAAGTCACAGTACAAAATCCTTTTGTTTGCTCTCAGTGATACAAATCCATTTCAAACAGCAGTGTGGGACCATTCTGTGTGTCACAGTTCAGCTGGCCAGTCATCACAAATCACAATTCGTATTTTCTGTCCAGGTGACCCATACTGTACATCACGTAATCAAATACGGTCTTTTGCTCTCACTAATACAGCTACATTAGAAAAATCTGAGTGCAACATTTTTCAGGGTTGAAGTGAAAATAGCCACAGTCAGCAGGGGCTGATTTTGCTCTCTGATATATTCTGCACGTCAAGTTAAACAAAAAAAAACAAAACTTTTTTTTTTTTAAATCTCAGTGATACAAATCCATTTCATACAGGTGTGTGGAACCATTCTGTGTGTCACAGTTCAGCTGTCCAGTCACCACAAACCACAATCCGTATTTTCTGTCCAGGTGACCCATACTGTATGTCACGTAATCAAATATGGTCTTTTGCTCTCACTGATACAGCTACATTAGAAAAATCTCTGTGCGACATTTGTCTGAGTTGCACTTAAGCAGACCAAGTCTGCCTAATCTAATAGTTTCAGTGTAATTGCTCCATACTGCAAGGTACGTAATAAAATATGTAATTTTGCGCTAACTTATCCACCTATATATTAACTTGTTCAGATTGAACAAGTTTGTGGGTTTCAGTACACGAGGCCCATTTTTTTTTGTATATATAATACACTTATATACAGAAAATGTTGAACCCCAGAATGTTTTTCTGGACCCTTCCCAGAGTCACAAACCACTTCTCAGGTTGCTGCTGACCTCTTTCCCGATGCCCAAGTTTTCCAACTGTCGCAGTCTGTGGGTGATGACATTGTTGACTTAGTGGAAGAAGTGTGTAAAGAGGTGTCGGACGATGAGGAGACATGGTTGTCAGACAGTGGTGAAGTTGTTGTCAGGGCAGGAAGTCCGACGGGGGAGCAGACTGAAAAATAGGAGGATGACGAGGTGACTGACCCAAGCTGGGTTGATAAGCCGAGAGAAGACAGTGCTTCTGAGGCGGAGGCGAGTTCTGCACCAGAACAGGTTGGAAGAGGCAGTGGTGTGGCCAGAGGAAGAAGCAGGGCCAGAGCTGGTGCATCAGCAGCAACTGTTTCACGTAGTGCAGCTCCCGTGGCGAGGCCTAGATGTTCGCAAGTCTGGAGGTTCTTTAAAGAAATTGAGGATGACCGATGGACTGTGGTGTGCAACCTGTGCCACACCAGGATCAGCAGGGGTGCCACCACTACTAGCCTAACCACCACCAGCATGTGCAGGCATATGAGTGCTAAACACCCCACTCAATGGAACCAAGGCCGTTCACCTCCTGCGGGTCCCACCACTGCTCCTTCCCCTGTGTCACTCGCTGCCTCTGCTAGTCAACCCCCTGCCCAGGACCCCGCACGAGCGCCTCCCACCGGAAAACCACACCTTCGTCTCCACGATCCTCCACAGCATCCACCAATGTGTCCCTGCGCAGCGTTCAGCTGTCTTTACAGCAGACGCTGGAGCGCAAGAGGAAATACAGTTCCACCCACCCACATGCCCAAGCCCTCAACGTCCACATCTCCAAATTGCTGAGCCTTGAGATGCTGCCCTATAGGCTGGTAGAGACCGAGGCCTTTCACAACCTCATGGCGGTGGCTGCCCCTCGGTATTCGGTCCCCAGCCGCCACTATTTTTCCCGATGTGCCGTCCCAGCCCTACACCAGCACGTGTCACAGAACATCATCCGTGCCCTGACCAGCGCTGTTTCTGAGAAGGTCCACCTAACCACGGGCACGTGGACAAGTGCTGCCAGGCAGGGACACTATATATCACTGACGGCACATTGAGTTAACTTGGTGGAGACTGGTACCGAGTCTGACCCTGGGGCCGCTCATATGCTGCCCACACAGAGGATTGCGGGGCCTACCTCGGTCACGGTCTCTCAGACGTACTATGCCTCCTCCTCCGACCCCTCCTCCTCCACCTCCTCCTTCTAATTACCATCCGTGGGCATGGCGCCTTCAGTCGGTAGCTCTAGGCGCAGCAGCAGTGCCGTGGCTAAGCGCCAGCAGGCGGTGCTCAAAGTGCTGAGCTTAGGTGACAAAAGGCACACCACCCAAGAGCTATTACAGGGAATCACGGCGCAGACCGATCTGTGGCTGGCACCGCTGAACCTCAAGCCAGGCATGGTTGTGTGTGACAACGGGCGTAACCTGGTGGCTGCTCTGCAACTCGGCAGACTCACACATGTGCCATGCCTGGCCCACGTGTTCAATCTCATAGTTCAGCGGTTCCTCAAGACATACCCCAATCTGTCTGATTTGCTCACCAACGTGCGCCGCATCTGTGCGCATTTCCGCAAGTCGACCACAGATGCTGCCACTCTCAGGGCAGCGCAGTGCCGCCTACAACTGCCCGCTCATCAACTGTTGTGCGACGTGCCCACAAGATGGAATTCGACATTAAACATGTTATCCAGAGGTTACCAGCAGCCCAGAGCGATTGTAGACTGCCAGATGTCAACTTCCACCAGAACTGATAGTCAGGTCAGTCAGCTTCCTCAAGTCTACAATGAGGAGTGGACGTGGATGTCTGATATCTGTCAGGTGTTGAGCAACTTTGAGGAGTCAACACAGATGGTCAGCGGCGATGCCGCCATTATCAGCCTCACCATCCCGCTGCTTTGCCTGTTGAAAAACTCACTGCTCAGCATGAAGTCAGAAGCTTTGCGCTTGTCACAGGAGATGGGGGAAGAAGATACGTTGCTTGATAGCCAGAGCACCCTCCGGTCTGTTTCTCAGCGCGTATCGGAGGAGGGGGATGAGGATGAGGAGGAAGAGGAGGAGAATGTTGGCGAGACAGAAGAGGGTACCTATGCTCAGTCCTTCTTAACTCTTGAGCGTGTATGGGCTGAAGAGGAGGAGGAGGAGGAAATGGAGAGTCAGGCCAGTGAGGAGAGGGAATTCTTGCGTGTTGGGACTCTGGCGCACATGGCAGACTTCATGTTAGGCTGCCTATCCCGTGACCCTCGCGTTAGAAGAAATTTTTCAAACACCGATTACTGGGTGTTCACTCTCCTGGACCCATGTTACAAGCAGAACCTTTCCACTCTCATCCCTGTAGAGAAAAGGAGTATGAGAGTGAATCAATATCAACAGGCCCTGGTGCACAAGCTGAAACAATCCTTCCCATCTGACACTGCTAGTGGCAGAGGGTGTGCTTCTGTGGGCCAAGTAGCGGGGGAGAGTAGGCGAGCAGGCAGCTTGTCCAGCACTGGCAGGGGAACGCTCTCCAAGGCCTTTGCCAGTTTTATGTCACCCCAGCAAGACACTGTCACCTGTCCCCAGTCTCGGCAGAGTAGGGGTGAGCTTCACAGAAAGATGGTGAGGGAGTACCTAGCTGACCATACCAACGTCCGGATCGATCACTCTGCTCCATACAACTATTGGGTTTCAAAGCTGGACACGTGGCCTGAACTGGCACTGTACGCCTTGGAGGTGCTGGCCTGCCCTGCCGCTAGCGTGTTGTCAGAGCGGGTATTCAGTGCAGCTGGTGGCATCATCACCGATAAGCATACACGCCTGTCAACTGACAGCGCTGACAAGCTGACGCTTATTAAAATGAACAAAGCCTGGATTTCACCAGAATTCAAATCTCCTCCAAGGGAAAGCAGCTAAAGATTAACATTACTTATGTATCCGATTCCTCTTCTCTACTCCTCCTACTCCTCCTCCTCCTTGTCGTCTTTGCCTAACGCTGACCCAAAACGCAATTTTTTAGAGGGCCAACTGGCACTCTTTTATGACAATTTTTCAGGAGGGCCCCCTACAGGCCCTCTCTCCAAACAATTTTTGCGGAGGGCCACCTACAGGCCCTCTCTCTAAACAATTTTTCCGGAGGGCCACCTACAGGCCCTCTCTCCAAACAATTTTTCCGCAGTGTCAACTACAGACACTGTAAAACAATTCAGTTTCAGGAGCGTCAAACAGACAGTCCAAAACAATTTTTCAGGAGGCGCAAGTACCAACATTTAAAAAAAATTTTTTTTGCTGAGGGTCGACTTTATGTACTCCGAAAAGAAAAAAATTTTTGGAAGCTCAACAAAAGCCATTTCACTGCATTCTCAGTCGGACAAAGTCATTGGTGCTGTAACCGCCATGCTGTGTCAGGCTAAATTTATGGGTGCTTCACCAGCTACCGCATACTAACTCAGTCACTCTGTTGTCACCGCCGCCATACAGGGCCACGAAAAATGTTTATGTGGTTCGCCTGCTCCCGCAGTGTCACTCGCTCACTCTGTTGTCACCACCATAGTGGTTTGCACTATAGCAGGCAAGTCTGCACATTCCCCTTTTTATCTCCAAGTGATCTATACTGCACGTCACGTAAAAAAATACGTTCTTTTGCTCTCAGTGATACAAATCCATTTCATAAAATCCTTTCTTTCTCTTTAACTGATCTATACGTCACTTTTAAAAATATGTCTTTTTCCTCTCTTTCTATCTCTCCAAACTATTTTTCCGGATAGGTGACGTATACGGTATTAAACTGAGAAGAATACATACAACACATGCCCCACTTGATCAATTTCATAGTTGACAACCGTACCTAAATTGACAGCCACAGCCATACAGGGCCACACTAAATTTTTCCTGTGCTCTACCTGCTACCGTCGTGTAGCTTGGTCAATGTGTAGTCACAGCCATACAGGGCCACGCTAAATTTTTCCTGTGCTCTACCTGCTACCGTCGTGTAGCTCGGTCAATGTGTAGTCACAGCCATACAGGGCGACGCTAAATTTTTTATGTGCCCTACCTGCTACCGTCGTGTAGCTCGGTCACTCTGACCGAGTCTGACCCTGGGGCCACTCATGTACTGCCCACTTGGAGGATTGCAGGGCCTACCTCGGTCACGGTTTCTCAGACTTACTATGCCTCTTCCTCCAACCCCTCCTCCTTCGAATTACCATACGTGCTTCACCTCCTGCTACCTCAGTCTAACTCGGTCACTCTGTTGTCACTGCCATGCTACGTCAGGCTAAATTTTTGGGTGGCTCACCTGCTACCTCATCTAACTTGGTCACTTGTTGGTGTCACCGCCATGCTGTGTCAGGCTTATGCCTGCATCATGTGGCTGGGGATAGGAAAGCAGTGCCAGCATGGGCATGGGTGATGGACCTTCGTTGCACCTAGTTGGGTGCTTCCCTAACATGTGATGGGCATGTGCCTCGCCTTTCTTGGTCTGGGTGGGCACAATTGCCATGAGGGTAACCACCAGGCTGTTGCAGGAGAATTTGGGGTACTGGTGGGATTAGGCAGCCTCAGAGGCATCCATGCATGCTGCCCCTGCTGTTTCCTGTCCATTTCCGTGGTGTTTCCATCATTTTCTGATGTTTCCAGGTTTTCACCCAGCCTTCCCTAGCCAGAGCCTTGGTCCCCTGCAAAAAATGCTCGAGTCTCCCATTGACTTCAATGGGGTTCGTTATTCAAAACGAGCACCCGAGCATCCGGAAAAGTTTGTCTCGAATAACGAGCACCTGAGCATTTTAGTGCACGCTCATCTCTACCTATAACCATTGAGGATTGCTGGACATTTCTTGTTGCCTCCTGTTTCCTCCTCCTACTCAGCTTCCTCCTCCACTGCCTCTTCATCCAGTCAGCATAACAACTGCACCAGCAACTTCAGCACAGCCAGGGGGAAACAAGAGCAGACTGTTATGAAACTGGCCTGGTGGGGTGTGATAATGGGCAAAATCTTGTAGCAGCTCTGGTCCTAGATGGTTTGATGCACAGCCCTTGCCTGGTGCATGTGCTGAAGTTGGTGGTGCAGAGGTTCCTGAAAAATTACCACGAGATGTCAGAGATGCTGCAGAAAGTGTGGACCATCTGTGCGCACTTTCAACATTCTCACCTTGCCGCTGCTCTTCTGTCTGCGCTGCAGCGTAAATTCTGCCTTCCCGCTCACCTCCCCATATGTGACATACCCACAAGGTGGAACTCCACCTTTAACATGTTGGAGATACTGTGTGAACAGCAGCAGACAAAGGTGGAGTTTCAGCTGGAGCACACACAGATGAGTCACTCTACTGAACAGTACCACTTCACCATCAACAAGTAGGCCTCCATGCGGGACATGTGTAACATGTTGCGCTATTTCGAGTACTCCACCAACATGGCCAGCACTGATGACGTTGTTGTCATTAATGTTATTATCCCATTTTTTGCCTCCTTGAAAAAACATTTCAGGCGATGATGGATGAGGATGTGGCACAGGAGGAAGAGGAGGAGGAACAGGGTTCCTTCCCACGGTTATTAGGCCAGTCATCCACATGTGGCTCGGAGGGTGGGTTAACTAACAGCGGTCAGGTACACAACTGTCCAGCCAGAGCACAGTTTTGGAGAATGATGGAACTGTTTTCACAGCATGGTGGCACCCAAAGCAGCTCATGGGTATCACTGGGGGGATACAGAGGACACAGACAATACACCTCCCGCTGAGGACAGCTTGTTGTTGCCTCTGGGCAGCCTGGCACACATGAGCGAGTACATGCTGCAGTGCCTGCGCAAGACCACCCAGTTTCCCTCATTTTTACCATTGCTGATTACTAGGTGGCCACCCTGTTTTCTGCTAGGTTTTCTGCTAGCCCGCAAAGCGCTCAGAATACTCAGCTTTCCTGCAGGGGTTTCCTGGACACTCCACAGCACATATATGGTCCCGCGCTGCACTGATGTCCTGATGTACGCACACCATAACCTGATGTGCTGTGTGACGTCAGGCCCAGAGCAGCACTGAAACGTAAGTTGATGACAACCTGGAGGGATGGTGACTGAGGCAACCAGTGACGCTGTGCACTCTGGGTGTCAGGAGGAGGGCAGGCTGGGCTTTCATAGACCATGCGTCCGTGGTTTAATTGAAGTGTGGCTCGGCCTTAGGGGAGAGATGGCACAAGGGGAGCAGAGACTATGACACAAGGGGCGAGAGAAGATGGCACAAGGGGGAGAGGGACGATGGCACTGGGGGAGTGGTGCTGATGGCACTGGGTGGAGAGAGCTGAAGGCACTGGGGTGGTGGAGAGCTGATGGCACTGGGGTGAGGGAGAGCTGATGGCACTGGGGAAGTGGAGCTGATGGCACTAGGGTGGGGAGAGCTGAAGGCAACGGGGAGGGGGAGTGGAGCGGATGGCACTGGGGTGGGCAGAGCTGATGACACTGGGGTGAGAGAGAGCTGATGAAACTGGGTGGGGAGAGCTGAAGGCACTGGGGGAGTGGAGCATATGGCAATGGGTGGGGAGAGATGAAGGCACTGGGGTGAGAGAGAGCTGATGACACTGGGGTGGGGGAGA
>ONZH01017910.1:0-76601 GCA_900303285.1 Rhinella marina
CAGGAGGGGGGCGAGGAAGCATTGAAAAACTATAAGGAAAAAAAATAGAATATGTAAAAGACAAATAAAAACAGCCAAACTAGAGAGCGAGAGATTAACCGCCAAAGAGAGTAAAACTAACCCTAAAATGTTCTTTAATTATATAAATGGTAAAAAGTATAAACCTGAAGGTGTTGGCCCCTTACAGAGTAATGAGGGGGGAGTTGCAGAGAGCGATGAGGAGAAAGCAAAGCTGCTAAATATCTTTTTCTCCACTGTATTCACTGAGGAAAATAAACTGTCAGATGAAATGCAGAATATAAAAGTAAATTTCCCATTAAAAATGCCCTGTCCGACCCAGGAAGTAGTAGAGTTGCGTCTTAAAAAGATTAAAATAGACAAATCGACAGGACCGGATGGCATACACCCCCGTATCCTAAGAGAATTAAGTAATGTCATCGTCAGACCCTTATTTCTGATATTTAAGGACTCTATACTGACAGGGAGTGTTCCACAGGATTGGCGCATAGCAAATGTGGTGCCAATATTCAAAAAGTGTCCAAAAACAGAGCCCGGGAACTATAGGCCGGTAAGTTTAACATCTGTCGTGGGTAAACTGTTTGAGGATTTTCTAAGAGATGCTATCTTGGAGTACCTCAATGAAAATAAGCAAATAACTCCATATCAGCATGGCTTCATGAGGGATCGTTCATGTCAAACCAATTTAATCAGTTTCTATGAGGAGGTAAGTTCTAGACTGGACCGCGGAGAATCAATGGATGTCGTATATCTGGACTAAAGCATTTGACATGGTACCACATAAAAGGTTAGTATAAAAAATGAGAATGCTTGGCCTGGGAGAAAATGTCTGTATGTGGGTAAGTAACTGGCTCAGTGATAGAAAACAGAAGGTGGTTATTAACGGCACATATTCAGATTGGGTCACTGTCACTAGTGGGGTTCCACAGGGGTCAGTATTGGGCCTTACTCTCTTCAATATATTTATTAATGATCTTGTAGAAAGTTTGTACAGTAAAATATCAATTTTTGCAGATGACACTAAACTGTGTAAAGTAATTAACACAGAAGAGGACAGTACACTGCTACAGATGGATCTGGATAGACTGGAGGCTTGGGCAGAGAAGTGGCAGATGAGGTTTAACACTGACAAATGTAAGGTTATGCATATGGGAAGGAATAATGCGTATAATAAGTTACCAGTACATACTAAATGGTAAAATATTAGGTAACTCTCACATGGAAAAGGACCTAGGAATTTTAGTGAACAGCAAACTAAGCTGTAGAAACCAGTGTCAGACAGCTGCTGCCAAGGCCAATAAGATAATGGGTTGCATCAAAAGAGGCATAGATGCCCGTGATGAGAACATAGTCCTGCCACTTTACAAATCACTAGTCAGACCACACATGGAGTACTGTGTACAGTTCTGGCCTCCTGTGAACAAGGCAGACATAGCAGAGCTGGAGAGGGTTCAGAGGAGGGCAACTAAAGTAATAACTGGAATGGGTGGACTACAGTACCCAGAAAGATTATCAAAATTAGGCTTATTCACTTTAGAAAAAAGACGACTGAGGGGAGATCTAATAATTATGTATAAATATATCAGAGGTCAGTACAGAGATCTCTCCCATCATCTATTTATCCCCAGGACTGTGACTGTGACGAGGGGATATCCTCTGCGTCTGGAGGAAAGAAGGTTTGTACACAAACATAGAAGAGGATTCTTTACGGTAAGAGCAGTGAGACTATGGAACTCTCTGCCTGAGGAGGTGGTGATGGTAAGTTCACTAAAAGAGTTCAAGAGGGGCCTGGTTGTAATTCTGGAGGATAATAATATTACAGGTTATAGTTACTAGAGATGGGTCGTTGATCCAGGGAGTAATTCTGATTGCCTGATTGGAGTCGGGAAGGAATTTTTTTCCCTAAAGTGGGGAAAATTGGCTTCTACCTCATAGGGTTTTTTTGCCTTCCTCTGGATCAACTTGTAGGAAAACAGGCCGAACTGGATGGACAGATGTCTTTTTTCGGCCTTATAAACTATGTTACTATGTTACTATGTGTGGACCACGTGCTGTCCCTTCTGCCACCAGTCGCTGTGCACAGCGTGCAGCCAAGATGGCGGTAGCTGCACTACAAGTCCCAGCCAGCAGCCGAGAGGAGGACAAAAAAAGGGTCGTTGTAGCCCTTAGAAGGGCTGTTGGGTTCTTTGTGGGTGATTCCTGCCTAACCAACATCTAAATTCAGGCCCTAACACTCTCCCTGACAGACAGCAGCTCTATCCCTAATCTCATGCAGCAGCCAGGAGGAGCCAAAAAAAAAAAGGGTGCTTGTAGCCCTTAGAAGGGCTGTTGGGTTCCTTGTGGGTGATTCCTGCCTAACCAACATCTAAATTGAGGCCCTAACACTCTCCCTGACAGACAGCAGCTCTATCCCTAATCTCATGCAGCAGCCAGGAGGAGACAAAAAAAAGGTGCTTGTAGCCCTTAGAAGGGCTGTTGGGTTCTTTGTGGGTGATTCCTGCCTAACCAACATCTAAATTCAGGCCCTAACACTCTCCCTGAGAGACAGCAGCCCTATCCCTAATCTCATGCAGCAGCCAGGAAGAGCCAAAAAAAAGGTGCTTGTAGCCCTTAGAAGAGCTGTTGGGTTCTTTGTGGGTGATTCCTGCCTAACCAAAATCTAAACTGAGGCCCTAACACTCTCCCTGACAGACAGCAGCTCTATCCCTAATCTCATGCAGGCGGCATCTGACGTTCACCGCCATTCCGTGTCAGGGTAAAATTTTAAGTGCTTCACCTGCTACCTCAGTCTCACTTGGTCACTCTGGGTTCACCGCCATGCTGTGTCAGGGTAAATTTTTGGGTGGTTCACCAGCTACCTCAATCTAACTTGGTCACCAAGCTGTGTCAGGCTTATGCCTGCGTCGTGGGGCGGGGGATAGAACAGCAGTGCCAGCACGGGCAGTGGTGTCACCCGCAGGCGGTGATGGACCTTCGTGGCACCTAGTTGGGTGCTTTCCTAACATGTGCCAGCTCATGTGCCTTGCCCATCTTGGTCTGGGTCAGCACAATTGTCTTGGGGGTCACCCCAAGGCTGTTGGCCAGAATGTGGGGTAATGGTACGATTAGGCAGCCTCAGAGGCATCCATGCATGCTGCCCCTGCTGTTTCCTGTCCATTTCCGTGGTGTTTCCATAATTTTCTGAGGTTTCCAGGTTTTCACCCAGCCTTCCCTAGGCAGAGCCTTGGTCCCCTGCAAAAAATGCTCGAGTCTCCCATTGACTTCAATGGGGTTCGTTACTCGAAACGAGCACCTGAGCATCGGGAAAAGTTTGTCTCGAATAACGAGCACCCGAGCATTTTAGTACTCGCTCATCTGTAATCCAGGCCCCTCTTGAACTCTTTTAGTGAACTTACCATCACCACCTCCTCGGGCAGAGAGTTCCATAGTCTCACTGCTCTTACCGTAAAGAATCCTCTTCTATGTTTGTGTACAAACCTTCTTTCCTCCAGGCACAGAGGATGTCCCCTCGTTACAGTAACGGTCCTGGGGATAAATAGATCATGGGAGAGATCTCTGTACTGACCCATGATATATTTATACACAGTTATTAGATCTCCCCTCAGTCGTCTTTTTTCTAAAGTGGATAACCCTAATTTTCATAATCTTTCTGGGTACTGTAGTGCACCCATTCCAGTTATGACTTTAGTTGCCCTCCTCTGAACCCTCTCCAGCTCTGCTATGTCTGCCTTGTTCACAGGAGCCTAGAACTGAACACAGTACTCCATGTGTGGTCTGACTAGTGATTTGTAAAGTGGCAAGACTATGTTCTCATCACGGGCATCTATGCCACTTTTGATGCAACCCATTATCTTATTGGCCTTGGCAGCAGCTGTTTGACACTGGTTTCTACAGCTTAGTTTGCTGTTCACTAAAATTCCTAGGTCCTTTTCCATGTCAGAGTTAACCAATGTTTTACCATTCAGTATGTTACTGATAATACAACCATCTTTATCCATTATGAACGGATCCAGTTTTATTATCTGTAACATAGCAAGGACGGATTCGTCATGAACACCATTGAAAGTCAAAGGGGACGGATCCGTTTTCTATTGTGTCAGATTGTGCCAGAGAAAACGGATTAATCCCTATTGACTTGCATTGTTGGTCATGCCGGATCTGTTTTGCTCCGCCTCCCATAATGGAAAGAAAACCGCAGCTTGCGGAACGGAATGCATTTTGAAGCATTCCGTTCTGTTCAGTTACGTTTTGTCCCCATTGACAATGAACAAAACTGAAGTGTGTTTCTCCGGTATTGAGATCCTATGACGGATCTCAGTACCAGAAAACTTAAATGCTAGTGTGAAAGTAGCCTAACTCCATAGTGTCTATAAAGTAGATCTGTGCATGCTCCAAAAGCTGGATCATCTGATATACTCAGGTCATGTGAGGAAACATTCTGCCATCACGTCCAGTACTTTGTCTATACGGGCCGATCATGTGTACGCTAAGATCACATGTGCAGTCAAGTGATCCACGTGTCTAAGCCCGAATGGGTCTCCCATGCAGCGGAGAGCTCTTACATGAAAGCAGCGCTCCTTCTCTAATGGCCTGGACCATCAGAAGCACTGATCCAGGCAAGTTGATCCTGTCAATAGCAGCCGTGGCATCTAAATGGTTTGGAGGAAGGGTATCCCTCTGTCTCCCATCAGCATCCGACAAATGGGATTGTAGGGTGACAATGTCTTCAGAGGCCCCACACCTGCCTGTTGGTGACTGTTAATATAGCACTGACACTATAATACTTTGTACTGCATAAGGGGATTGCCTGTTAAAGTCCCCTTGTGGGACTATTAAATGGTTTTAAAAAAAATTATAATTTTAAGTTAAATCTTCAAGTTTAAAAAAAATGCAAAAATAAAATGTACAAATATTTGGTATTGCCACACCTGTAACAACCTCTAGTGTCCAATCTGCACAATCATATAATTTATCCCTTAGAAAAAAAAAAAAAACAGAATTGCTGTTTTTTGCTTATTCATCACAAAAAAATATATCAATAAAAAGTGATCAAAAAAGTGTTATGTGATAGCAATGAAAGGTACATGTCGTCATGCAAAAATCAAGCCCACACACATGGGAGATGCAAAACATTTTCTTTCTCTTTTTTTTTAAACAAAGGTGGGTTTAATTGTGTAAAAGTAGTAAAACATAATTTAAAAAATGATATCAACAGTATTTAGTAATGCTTTAATCGTACTGACCCAGAGAATAAATTCATGTTATTTACACCGAAAAATGAACACTGCAAAATTTATAATGTAAAAACTCAGTGGCAGTGTTGCTGTTTCCCCCATCCAGAAAGAGCGCATAAAAGTTAATCAGTAAGTTATGTATACCCCAAAATGGTGCTATTAAAAACTACAAATTGTCCTGCAAAAAAAAACAAACAAAAAAAAACCTTATCCGACTACATCGATGAAAAAATAAAAAAGTTATTAGAGCTTTTAGAACATGACAATGAAAAATTTTTTTAAAAAAACAAAGAAAAACGCCTGGTCACTTAGACCCAAAACAGACTAGACACTTAAAGGGAACCTGTCATCTCTGAAACACCCCCTGAACTAGAGTAAGCGTTGTATAGTGTAAATGATGCTGAATCCGAATATGTAAGTTTTATCTTCATACTCACTTCCATTCTGACGCAGTGCTCCCACAAACCTGCAGTAAAATGCATTGAGAGGACTCTTCTTTGAGTCCTCTCCATTATCTGAGTGAGCACTGGACCCCAGTGAGTGCATTTTACTGCAGGTTTGTGGGAGCACAGCGTTGGAATGGAAGCGAGTATGAAGATAAAACTTACATATTCGGATTCAGCATCACTTACACTATACAACACTTACTCTAGTTCAGGGGGTGTTTTGGAGATGACAGGTTCCCTTTAAGGGGTTAATGACTGATATCTGGCCTAGAAGCATTAGGTTCACTCTCCATTTACAATTTTTCTTCGAAAATGACTGCACAGAAGAAGAAAAAAGATGACATGTCAGTTCTCAGGTGACAACAAATGACAGAGCATTGAAAGCAATAGGGAATTCAATTAGAGAGGGTGATGCAGACTCTTCAGGCAAGTACTCCACAAATAAGGGATTCTACATGGGTCAGGTATCTACAAACGCAGCTTTATATTAAATATTCATGAAGACATTTTATTATGTGTTATCATATGTTTTCTATGAAATGTTCTTGCTCAGTATTTCTCAGTGCACGGCCTTTTTATGTACCTCCAGAGATTATAAGTATTTAAATGCTTTTATTGACCACACATTTGGTTCCAGTAATCTTTGATAGAGATTGCTAATGTGTTTATATATAAACATGTTGTAAGGATTTGCTACAATGTATCAGTGTACATAACATTTATCAACCTAGAATCAAGGGTATTTTTAAATCACAAAGGATCGCAGGGACTAGATACCACTGTAGAGTAATATTAGTTGTGAGAAGTATTATATTGTATCTATTTTCGGCCTCTGGATATGAAGATATGTTTCCATTCATTAAAAGCAAGTAGAGATCTTGAAAAAAAAGTTGCTTAATTTTATTTATTCTATAGTTATTTAGGTATTGATCGGTTATGCTCAGAATTAGAGATGAACAAATCCATTTGTCAAGACATCTCTCCTGACCCTGTCAATCTTGCACTTACACTATTGCTCCGAGTAGCTACCTGAGCAGCGTAGATGGTGATTTTGCATGCGACACTACACTTTCAGGAGTACCAGGTAGCAGCAGAGCTTCTGCGCTTGTGCAGCTACGAAGTGCAAGATTGATAAAGCCGGCCAAGATGTCTGGTCCTGTCAGTCAAGGGGGAGTCTCTTGTACAGTGGGGCCAGTCTCTTGCTGCTCAATAAGTCGGATTTATGAACAATGTGTATGAATCGATTCACTCATCTCTACTCTGGATAGATCATCAATATCAGATTAATGGGGGTTCGAAAACCCGCACCCACACTGGTTTCCTGTTACAGGCAGTTGCCAGCGTTAGATACTATACAGTGGATGAAGCCCAAAGCAGAAGTTTCTGTCTGCTGTGTAGCAGCTATGCCGAGGTACAGCAATTTAGTTCCCATTCAAGTGAATGAGAGCTGATTTTCAGTTCACAGTGTATTGAGCCTTATGTCCTCTGTACAGTTTCCAGCACCAAGTGGTGCCTGAAAAAGCTGATTAGTGGGAGTGCCAGTGCCAGACCCCACAAATCTGATACTGATGACTTATCTTGAGAATAGACCATCAATATCGTTGTCCCAAAAAAGGGCATTTGTCAGCAGATTTGTACCTATGAAACGGACATGTGCGCTTGGCAGCTGAAGACATCTGTGTTGGTCCCATGTTCATATGTGCCCGCATTGCAGAGAAAAATTATTTTTTAATATATGCAAATGAGCCTCTAGGAGCAGTGAGGGCGTCACCATTACACCTGCATGCTGAGCTATCTCTGGAATTGCTGCGCCCTCTCTACTTTGATTGATAGGGAAAGGCATGATTACATGCAACAGGTCAGCCAGTTTCATAGGTACAAGTACAGATGCTCGTTTATTAATAATGAATATATCCATCTTGAGTGGATATCACGAATTATCATATATATATATATATATATATATATATATATATATATATTATTTGGCCCATTTACATTCAGTTCAGAAAACTCACTCCAGAAGTTCATTGAGGATCTCTGAATGATTCAATGTTGTCCTAAATGACTGATGAAGATAAATATAATCCACCTGTGTGTAATCAAGTCTCCGTATAAATGCACCTGCTCTGTGATAGTCTCAGGGTTCTGCATCATGAAGACCAAGGAACACACCAGGCAGGTCCATGATACTGTTGTGGAGAAGTTTAAAGCCGGATTTGGATACCAAAAGATTTCCCAAACTTTAAACATCCCAAGGAGCACTGTGCAAGCGATCATATTGAAATGGAAGGAGTATCAGACCACTGCAAATCTACCAAGACCCGGCCGTCCCTCTAAACTTTCATCTCAAACAAGGAGAAGACTGATCAGAGATGCAGCCAAGAGGCCCATGATCACTCTGGATGAACTGCAGAGATCTACAGCTGAGGTGGGAGAGTCTGTCCATAGGACAACAATCAGTTGAACACTTCACAAATCTGGCCTTTATGGAAGAGTGGCAAGAAGAATGCCATTTCTCAAAGATATCCATAAAAAGTCTCGTTTACAGTTTTCCACAAGCCACCTGGGAGACAAACCAAACATGTGGAAGAAGGTGCTCTGGTCAGATGAAACCAAAATCCAACTTTTTGGAAACAATGCAAAACGATATGTTTGGCGTAAAAGCAACACAGCTCATCACCCTGAACAAACCATCCCCTCTGTCAAACATGGTGGTGGCAGCATCATGGTTTGGGCCTGCTTTTCATCAGCAGGGACAGGGAAGATGCTTAAAATTGATGGGAAGATGGATGGAGCCAAATACAGGACCATTCTGGATGAAAACCTGTTGGAGTCTGCAAAAGACCTGAGACTAGGACGGAGATTTATCTTCCAACAAGACAATGATCCCAAACATAAAGCAAAATCTACAATGGAATGGTTCAAAAATAAACCTATTCAGGTCTTAGAATGGCCAAGTCAAAGTCCAGACCTGAATCCAATTGAGAATATGTGGAAAGAGCTGAAAACTGCTGTTCACAAACGCTCTCCATCCAACCTCAAAGAGCCCGAGCTGTTTTGCAAGGAAGAATGGGCAAGAATTTCTGTCTCTAGATGTGCAAAACTGATAGAGACATACCCCAAGCGACTTGCAGCTGTAATCGCAGCAAAAGGTGGCGCAACAAAGTATTAATGCAAGGGGGCCGAATAATTTTGCACGCTCCACTTTTCAGTTTTATTATTACAAAAAAAGTTTAAATGATCCAATAAATTTCGTTCCACTTCACAATTGTGACCCACTTGTTGTTTCACTAAACATTTAAAATGTTATATCTTTTTGTTTGAAGCCTGAAATGTGGCAAAAGGTTGAAAAGTTCCAGGGGGCCGAATACTTTCGCAAGGCACTGTATATATATACTGTATATATATTTGGCATGACAATATTGTGGACATAGCAATCTCGACAGTTTAACCCCTTAGATGATAATCAGTAGCAATTGTGGCATGTTAGTGATTGTCAGAGAGAGGATGTTTTCTCTTTCTGACCATAGTGCCCCACAATGGGACCAATGGTTACCGATGCTTACTATGGTAATTGGTAGCCTAAGCAAAGCCTCCAGGCCTTCTATTACTGTCTGCCTCTTAGTTCATGCCAGATGAATGCCCTAATAGGTTACCTGTCAGTATAATACTACTTTATGTCCCCTAATGGCTCTAAAATAGATGGTAATGATGTCATCCTGTATGCATATGCTGCCATGGCTGAGCAGCCTGTCAGGAGTGGGGAGGAGGAATGTGATTCTACTTCCTTTTCCTGCTCAGCCATAATGAGACATCATACACAGGATTACATAATTACCATCTATTTGAGAGCAGAGTTTTTGTATATAATCTTTTGTAGAGCAGAGTTCCTGCTCTACAATAGATAGTAATGTTGGAATCAGGTATGAGATTCAGCATGCTGTAAAGCTGAGTAGCCGGGTAGTAAAGCTTAACAGTGTGAAGCTAATGCAGAACTGGAGCAGGTTGTAGCAAGGCCCCACCCCCAATCTCTTAATCAGGTCTACAAGTGGATGCAGCGCATCCTTGTCACATTCTAGGATGGGTTACTGGAGGCCATTTTTATACCATTACCAGATTATCCCTTTAAATAAAATTTTATTAAAACTTCACAAAAACATTTTTTAAAAGGCAATCAATAAATGATATCTACTCCAAAAAGTTATGGGTCTTGGAATGCAAAGCTGAAAAAAAAAGTTTTGGCATTGTTTTTTGTATTTATTTATGGCGTTCAGAACATGGTTTAAATGATGTTATAACTTTACCGATCATTGCAGACATGGATGTATCAAGTTTGTATAGGTTTTTTCATTGTTTCCATAATAAATTATGTACTTATATAACAGTGCAGAGTATTTGTCAGCGTTTCAGTATGTTAATAAAACTGAATTTATTTTAACCTGCCTCCTGAAAGGCCTAATAGGCTTCCGTACTTGGCAGACTCGTAGACCATTGACTGGCACTCCATATTCATGTCCCTTCATCAGATTAATAGGACAGAACTGAAGTGTCTTGTTGATCTAACAAAGAGGAAAGTATCCCCATCCCTTAGTGTTGCTATTCAAGTAAGATTTAGATCTAGGAACACATCTATCCTTGGGTTTCTGGAGAGTGTCCGTGTAATTGAGTATGTCAGTTTGTTTTTGCCTCCCTTTATGTGACCCTTAAAGGGGTTCTCCTGGAATTAAGAAAATGAAAATACTTAAATATTACTTTATTATTAATATATTCCCAAATGTCTTTCATTGGTTATAATGGCTTGTTTTGTCTAGGGGACAATCATTAAAAGCAATAAAATGGCTGCTGTACTATTAGTAAACACAAAACCTGTCCTAATCACACAGCAGGAGAAGTTACTTCACAACACTGAGCTAAAGAGCTGCCTCATCCTCCTCTCTGCTTTCCTTGTCAGGGATTATGATCCTGAATACTGATGATAAAGACCTTCAAATGAATCTCTGTAGGAGTGAAGCACACGAGGAGACATGAAGTACAGAAAGGATGGACAGGACAGACTGTGGTAATGTGAGTCTGTGGTAATGGAGACTTCATACAAGTGCTGCTTCTCATTATCGACACCCCTACCTTCTCTCTGTACCTCATGTCTCCTCATGATCTCCATTCCTATAGAGATTCTGCTGAAGATCATATTAAACTGTATTCAGGATTATCATCTGTTACAAGCAGAGCAGAGAGAAGGATGAGGCAGCTTTTTACATCAATGCTGTGAAGTAACTCATCCTCCTATATGATTAGGACAGGATTTGTGCATACTAATAGGACAGCGGCCATTTTATTTCTGCTAATACTTGCTCCCTGGACAAAACAAGCCATTATAACTAATGAAAGGTATTTGGGAATATATTTCTAATAAAGTAATATTTAAATATTTGCATTTTCTTCATTCCTGGTGAACCCCTTTAAGAATGTGCTGGTGCCAACTACTCAACTAGTCTAGTTAAAGGAAATCTGTCACCAGGATAATCGCTACTGAAGTAAAGCCATAGCCTAATAACATTTAGTACCTTATTTCCAGATGTGCCTTTGTTCTGGTAATAGATGTTTTCTATCTTCTGAAAATCCAGTTTATTTGGTATGCAAATGAGCCAGTAAGGTGTCCAGAGGGGCGTCACTCTTGCAGGAAGGAGCCCTGGCATGCCTCCTGCTTGTGCCCAAACCCGCCCTCATGCTGGGAGCAGGGAAAAGGGGGACGGGGTTATGGCTTGAATGTGATGTAGGAGGCGTGGGCTCCTTTCTGCAAGAGGGATGCCCCTCTGGGCACCTTACTGTGTCATTTGCATACCAAATAAACTGGATTTTCAGAAGATAGAAAACATTTATTGCTGAAACAAAGGCACATCTGGAAATAAGGTACTAAGTGCTATTAGACCATGGCTTTATTTCAATTGTGGTTATCCTGGTGACAGATTTCCTTTAAAATCCAGGGCATAGGAGGCTTCTCGTTGGATCACCTATCATGCCCTTGCTGCCAAAAAAAAAAAAGTCAAAAGCTCCCCAGCACCACTACACCCCATCTAGTATCAATCATTCCTTAGACAATATACTACATTGATCATAGCATTAAAGCAATGAATAGGTGACATAATTAACACTGGTTATTTTGTAACAATGGCACTTGTCAAGGGATGTGTGGGGGTCCCCAAGTGCATCAGACATTGGAGCTTGGAAAAAGACACAACAGTGTGAGGCTAAATATGTGGTGGTTACAAGTCTCTCAGGAAGAATTGAGGGCACAATACTTGGTACAAACACACTCAACATGATGGTGGAATGTCCACTTTGGCCATGATACTCTCCCAAGGCAAGCTGCTCTTAGTCCCTCACAATGTCCCAAACTCTCTTAGCTGGCATTTGGCTGTTGTGTCTCAACTGTTTCTCATCATTAACATGCAGAGGTAACTCTCACTACCTTACACCATGCCCATCTCTTCGGACCTGCTCTTGGAAGCTGTGGTTTGGACATTCTAATTCTGGGTTTACACAGCCTGATTGTCGGGCAGATTATCAAGGATGAACATTCCTACGAATGCTCATTCCCTATAATCTTCCAGTCTAAAGGTGGAGCCAATCACCCAATGAATAAGCGAAACGCTTGTTCATTGGGTGAAACTGTTGTTCATGAGAGCAAACAAATTATCATTTCTGGACAGCAGATCGTGCAGTCTAAACAGCATTCTGCTGCCCAAAAACAATGTAGCAGTAGCAATTGCACATTCTCATATTGTGGAGGTGATCACTGCATGTAAATGCAGTGCTTCACCCTACTGATCGAGCAGCCAGTTATTGGGTCTTAATGTTCTTTTTTTGACAAGGAATTCCAATTTAACAACTTCCCCACTACTCTCATGAACTCACCTTCTAACTATGTTACTGCTAACAGGTGGTCGCCATCTAGAGTTTTCCCTCCCCTAATTTGCTGACAAAGACATATACTTAGCATACAACCACCATTTTATTTTACACCCAATATTCTAGAAATGTTGTCCTCTCTCCAAACCCCCCTAAGTTTATCTCTGACCTGCAAGAAGGAAAACACACAAAACATGTTTTTAATGCTTTAACGTCCTAAACACAAGCATGCAGTAATTCTAAACTTTAGAGTGAGTGCTGCCCTAACCTTATAGGTGGATTTGATAAGGGCCAAAGTCAGTGACTTTGATAAGGGCCATATTTTGATGAGCAGATGACTGGGTCAGACCATCTACAAAATGGTAGGTCTTCTGTGGTGTTCACAGTATGCAGAGGTTAGTATCAACTAAGCGTGGTCCAAGGAAGGAGAATCAGTAAACTGGTGACAGGTTCATAAATGTTCACAGCTCATTAATGCAAGTAGGGTGAAGGCTATCCCTTCTGGTCAATTCCACATTACTGAATTACTGAAGTACAAATTGTTGAAGAAGTTCAAGCTGGCTATGAAAGAAAGGTGTCAGAACATACAGTGCGTAACTTGGTATGTATAGGGCTTCGTAGTCACAGACCAATCATGAGTTCTTATGCTGAACCCTGTACATTGCCAAAAGTGTCTATAATGGGCATGTCAGCATCAGAACTTGACCATGGTGCAGTGGAAGAAACTGGCATGGTCTGATGAATCATAAGTGAGTGTGCCACTTACCTTGGGTAAGATATGACACCAGGGTATAATATGGGAAGGCTAGTGTGATGTTCTTTGCAATATTATTCTGGGAATATGCTGGTACTTTGACATGTACCGTCTACCTAAACATATGTGATATAACTTCTTTTCTATTCTAAAATTTAGTAGATGAAAGGCAAGTTTATACATATAGTATAATATACCTAATTTCTAGATTACTTTGGTAGACTCTATATACTTAGCTTACTCAGCATTATTGATCTAAGGTTTGTCATGTCTTCTGTTCTGTTTTAATTTATTAGGTAACTGTGAGTCACAGCACTGAGCTTATTGATGAAGTGTAATTACTGCTCCCAAAGGAAATCTGTTTTAACGTGTCTAAATCCATAAGGAATGTAAAACAACAAACAATTGAAATATGACAATGTATTTCCTGTTGACTTTATTCTCAATTTAAACTAGAAATGTAAAGAGTTACCTCCTGAATTTTCTTTGACAGAGATCTTCGTCTTGTGCATATCAGTAGTAAAAATAGCTTCTTTGATCCCCTGCAGCAATTTCCAGCTATACAATCAATGAAGTTACTTTTATTACCACTAATTTAAGAGTAAAGGTCCTTTTACACGGAAAGATAAATCGTATTAGCGATCGTAGATGAACGATCGAACGATGCAATGTAAATACCGTTTACATTGAAAGAGAAGTCGTTCACAATCTTCGTACTTTCGGTCGTTTTATAATCGTTATTACGATCGTTCCTTGCTCCTTGCCATAAGCATTACCATTACCATCTGCCAACGACTAAACGATTTTCGTTTAAACTGGAAGATTTTTCGAACGATGAACGATTAATTTATTGGCGGGACAAAAGACGCGATCAACGAGAAGCGAACGAAATCTCGTTCGTCGTTAAATCGTTACCCGTGTTTATACGCAACAATAATCGTGCAAATCCGAACGTTTGAACGATTATTTGAACGATAATCGGCTCGTGTAAAAGGGCCTTAAGAGATGCAGGCTAATTTAGGCTTATTCATGCCCACAGTTTATAAACAAATTTACAGCCCCCTAAAAAGGCATCTTTATCCAAGGAAATTCATAGTAAAAAGGCATCATAGAGTTAGCTAGGTTTTCCTTCACCAGTCAAAGAGTAGCCTGTGGACAGGTGATACACTTTGCTTGAGGGCAAACCCCTTTAAAGGCTATGTACACCATTGGATTCAATTATTTTTTTAGGATTGCATTTAACTTATTTTTGGCTAAAAATCATATTTTCAATTTGTCTTTATTACAAATATTGAGCTGTTCAGTCACAAAGGGTTAACTGTTTGTCTACCTGGGTGACTGGTACTTTCACTTTCACTTTGTGCCAGTCATCTAATTACCCTTATCTGTAAACTACTGAGAGATCATAAACACTTAGGCTACTTTCACACTAGCGTTAGCACGGATCCGGCACCTAAAGGGTGCCAACGGATCCGTGCTAACGCTATACATGTGTGGAGCCGGAGCAGCGCTCCGGCCCCACACATGACACACATTGACAAGACATTGACACACAAGACACACAAGATACAGACATACATACAAACATACAGACATACATACTCACATACTCCAGGGACGCCGGCAGAACGTCTTCACGCGCCTCCTGCGCGCAGTGATGACGATTCCCCACAGCGCCCTCTGCTGGGCGCAGTGGGGAAACGTCATAGCTGCGCGCAGGAGGCGCGTGAAGACATGCTGCCGGCGTCCCTGGAGTATGTGAGTATGTATGTATGTTTGTATGTATGTCTGTATGTTTGTTTGTATGTATGTCTGTGTGTATGTAGCCGGATCCGGAATGACCCCCCATTGGAAATCAATGGAGGACAGATCCGGATTACTGGTGTGTCCACACCAAACGGATCCGTCCCCATTGACTTGCATTGGGGGTCATTCTGGATCCGTCTTGGTGCGGATGCCTGGACCGGAGAGCAAACCACAGCATGCTGCGGTTTGTTCTCCGGTCTGAAGACGGAACGGAATACTTTCAGGAGCATTCCGTTGTCTTCAGTTCAGTTTTGTCCCCATTGACAATGAATGGGGACAAAACTGAAGCGTTTTTTTCCGGTATTGAGCCCCTATAACGGAACTCAATACCGGAATTTAAAAACGCTAATGTGAAAGTAGCCTTATTTAAACCACATTCTTATCAGTAAGGTAAGGATTGAGCTTCAATGAGTGTTCATAAGGTCAGAGAGAAGAGATAAGCTGTCCGTCTGCTCCTCAGATGACGAAATTGAGAAAAAATCCACAGGCAGCTAGTACAGCTTCTCAGCCCTGTACACAAAAAAGGATTCCATATTGTTAATAAGTCAGGTCAAAATAAATATAATGCAATAATTAAAAAAAAATCGCCCCAAATGAGTACATAGCCTTTAAAGGGGTTTCCCATGAAGGTCTTACTTATGGGACAATTTAGCAGGAGATTGTCAGGAAGAAAGTGTTCTTTGCCTGCTCATCAGTGGAGGAGGCCGCTGCATTTACATGTAGCAATCCCATTCAGAATATGGGAGGAGCAATCACTCTCATACGTCGCTCTTCCCCATACAGACTCAATGTTTGCTGGCAGCAGAGTGTGTTTAGACGGAACGATCTGCTGCTGGCAAATGACAATTTAGGTGCCTAAACAAACGATTAAATTACCTGATGAATGAACGTTTCGCTCCTCCTGACAAGGACAGTGATACAGTTGAGTTTAGGAGGGTACCTTTGGCCATTGGGCAAGTGCATAAGTACCCAATGCTCCTAGCATGAATTAAAGAGGACCTTTCACGGATTTGAATTACTGTAGATAAATACCTCTTGTCCCGGGGTACCCCCCGCTGATGCTGCCACTCTGCCTAGTTTTTTAAAATACAGCTCCTACTCCCCGCTGTGCCTGACTGTAGTTTTCGCGCATCGGTACAGGGAGGAGGAGACGCCGGCATTTCTCAATGGGCGTCTCCTTCTCCCTGGCTGTGCCGCGATCCAATCACAGCGGAGAGCGTCACAGCCAGGGAGAAAAAAAAACCTCACCTTCTCCCTGGCTGTGACGCTCTCCGCTGTGATTGGATCGCGGCACAGCCAGGGAGAAGGAGACGCCCATTGAGAAATGCCGGCGTCTCCTCCTCCCTGTACCGATGCTCAGTATTTACATACTGAGCGCGAAAACTACAGGCGGGCACAGCGGGGAGTAGGAGCTGTATTTTAAAAAACTAGGCAGAGTGGCAGCATCAGCGGGGGGTACCCCGGGACAAGAGGTATTTATCTACAGTAATTCAAAACCGTGAAAGGTCCTCTTTAATGCTTAGAGCATCAAATCATTATATACCCAGCCAGCGGCCGAGAGGAGGGCATGGGTGGCCGACATTTAAGGCTATAATAATAATTTTCTCAGCAATGTGGGCACAGATGCCTTCAGCTGCCAATTTCACATGCAAAAGGTCAGACAGTTTCATACATACACATTTGCTGATAGATGCCCTTTAAAACCTTCTTGTGCTGCCTGAACATCCCTGTCCTGTCGAGACGTGTACTCCACAAGTCTTTGTCTGGTGGCATCTAGCAGCAAGACATTAGCATCAGATTCTTTAAAGACACTGTCTCACTTCAGCAAATAGCATTTATCATGTAGACAAAGTTAATACAAGGCACTTGCTAATGTATTGTGATTGTCCACATTGCCTCTTTTGCTGGTTTGATTAATTTTTTCATTGCATTATACACTGCCCATATCCAGGGGTTATGATTGCAGTACCCCAATCCTGGGGGTATCTGCAATTGCTATGTTATTGTTATGTTTATGCCTTGTTATGTCCTGTACACCAGCAGTGGAGGTATGTTTGGCCATGACAGGGTTAACAACCCTGTTCCTCCTATCTTGGTAGGCCTGGGTTGGTCCTGCTTCATGCCAGGAGGGAGAGTTCAAGTCCAGACAGTGAGGAGGAAGGAAGCCCATGCTTGAGCTCCCTCTACAATGGACATTTCCCAGTTTTCCTGTGAGATCACTACTCCTGAGGGATTCACAGAATCAAAACTGCTTCCATCTTAGGAGCTGCAGCGTGTTAGTCAACAGCTGACCAGTAAACCACAGCTTTACAGACCCTGCTGCAGGTGAGGGAATACAGATCTGACACCCTTCACCTAAACAACATCCAGACCAGTCTAACTCCTGTATCACACAGTGGACACCTATCTCCACAAGCACCAGTATACTGATATTAGACACAATTACAAGCCAGAAAGAGAGAGGGACATCAGCAAGACAGAAAATCTGTAGTGCCATTTAATTGGCAATTATTCACCCACCATACCTCATTATCAGGTGACAGAAATTGCACTTTGTACTTAATATTGCTGGATGTAACACAAGTTATATTTTACACTGGGTAAGGATAGACTTTAATAATTTTACTTCCGGACTGATTCTTCAAACCACCTTTCCTGCACCAATCCTCATAGAGCAGCAGCCTGAGGAAGTACACTGTGACACAACACCTCATCAGGGCCACTACCACTATCATCCTCTCTTCCAGCTCCTCAGGGGATCATTGCATAACCACAGTCCAGCAGTGGTGGCTATGCTTTTTCCTACAGTGTGCAAGCACAGCCACCGCAAATGGATTGAAGGGTGGCTGTAACCCATGAATACTTGCAGTGTATAATGTAATGGAAAAATGAATCAAGACAGCAAAGGGGGGGTATGGGCAATCACAATATATTGCCCACAATATATTGCATTAACTTTATCTACATGATAAATGCAATTTGCTGAAAACCTGGGCTTCCAAAGCTCAGATTTGTTTATGCCATACAATCCCAAACTCAAACCAGTTGTAATCTAGGAAATTCGGGGACAAGTTAACATCATAGATTCTTGGTCTTTTCTTTGTTCCTTAAAACAATTCCAAAACAATTATTGCAGTGTGGTAGGGTACATTAACCTGAGGCTAATACTGAGGGAATACTGTTGCCACGAATGAGCATACTCTGCTATACACTGCCTCTGCTGGCTTACTTTCTTCAGTAATGCATCTTGGTGCCACCTCTCCCCAGGTAAGTCTTACAGCAGCGTCCTGCAGCTGCTGTACTCACCTGTCCCTGCAGCCCAGACCTGCCACCCGCTGTGCTCCTACTCTTAATAGGTCCAGCTGCTTGGTTTACTCTATCTCTTTATGTAAACTGCTTGCCGGCAAGGCTTCTTCTCTTCTGCCCATAGGGTGTGTGTGCTCCCTCCATTTCTTCAAGGGTCAGCATGCACCCTAATGCTCACCAACCAATAGGTGGCAATCCTGGGGTACTTTAGGCACAAGAGGTAAAGTGTCTGAACAACAGGTTTTGTAGCTTACTAGAATCCTGCATAGGTGTGCTGTTTCTCTTATCTGCCCATGTATTCACTTTCTGTCCATTTCCTGGACTGTAACACTCCACTGCCTGACTGCATCTATTCCTGACCTCCATATTTATACTTTGCTGCCCATTCTGACCTCAGAGCATTTTCTATTTAAAATCTACTCTGTCTGTCCTGACCTCGGACTGTCTCTGGCTATGATTTTTTCCTGAACCCTCTTTGCTCTGCATCGCTGTCTATGACTCTCATGGGTCAGCTGTCAATCATGCAGAGACAAAAATCACAGAATAAGATTATAAAAAATATCCTGCACGATGTAATACATGAATATGTGGATGTGCATGGCTACATTTATAAAAGAAAAATCACAGAATAGTGCACTAACACAATAGATGCAAATTAACTCTCAGTTAATATATTTTGATCAAAACACATCTGTGCCTGCTTACCAGCGCCAAGGTGGTCTCAGTCAGGGAGGCCCTACTCTATACCTACCTATGCAGTTGGACATCTACCTTCAGGAGGGCAGACCCTGCACATATAGTTTGCTGCTCCTAGTAAACTCTGTGTGCATCAAGAAACTGATGAGAGGAAGAGCACACACATCTATATGTACGGCCTAATCAAGGTCGCCTGTGGGATAGGCGGGGCAAAAGTGCACGGAAATGCTATAATGTTTGCATCTATTGTGTTAGTGCATTATTTTCTGTGATGTTTCAATCATACAGAGACTACCCTGGCAGGTAGCGATTTTGTGAGTTTCCTGCAGTGAAGCCCACATCCATGTACAGGGGTTAAATGATTGTGCTATATGATTTGTGCTATAGTAGCTCTTCTGTGGTTTTAGACGAGACTGGCTAGTCCTTACTCCCCAAGTGCACCAATGACTCCTTGAACCACTTTTCATTGGTACTAACAGCTGCATGCATCTCACAAGACCTACAATTTTTTACATACTCTGTTCCAGTGGTCTAGCCATCACAATATGGCTCTTGTCAAAGTCACTCAGATCTTTACACTTGTCCATTTTTCCTGCTTCCAACCACTTGACATTGTCCACAAAGAGATAATCAATGTTTTTCACTCCACCCGTTTTTAATGTTATGGTTGAACAGTGGATATCATTGCCTAAATGTGAGCAACATTTTAGTTGCGAATCAGTTTGTTAATATTGTTTTTTCTGTACTCTACTTCACTACATTAGAATTTTCATTATGTTAACAAGAATGGTGACTACAAATGTGGTGACCTGTTTCTTCAATCTTTCAATTGTATTTGGCAGCTGAGCCTGAAAATTGCAGTCAAAGACTAACCATTGAGGAAAAAAACCTTTCTCCATCAATCAGTCAAATGGAAGAGGTGGAGAAGTATTCTGCAGTGCGTCATGGCCAGAAGATCCATTAAAAGTCATACTGGATGTGAATTTCTTGAGGTGTGCCTGGGTTATTTTAAGCTTCTGATGATGTATATCCCTATTTTTATCTCATTTTTTCACACTGCCATTTTACTGTATACGTCCCCTTCACCATAACTCTTTGCCTATAATTATTCATTTATTCCTCTCAAAAGCTGCATAACGCTTTCTGACGTCCAGCAACTGATCTCTGACGAACAACCTTCTGGCTTTATAAGAATTTTTCTTTAAATAAAACAAACAAATTTGCCATTGACTTCAGTATGACAGATGCCTGCCTCATTAAAGATCTAATAGGCTTATAAAAATCCGAATTATACAATTTATGAAAAAACATTGGAAGAAGTGGAGAAGTTCTGTAGGTCCGGAATTCCCTGTACTGGAAAGACAAGCGTGTACTCCACAGGTAAGACTAACGCTCTGCTACTATCAATGAGAGCCATTGTTTGATAGAGGGTGTATCACATGTACCCCAAGTAAGGGTGCATGAGATACGCCCCTGTCTAGAGAATTAGTTCTATGAGAAGGCTAAAATTTGCTTCTTCCCTCTGGGGACTACTTTTTTAAATTAAGTAGCTGTAAAGACTGTACTTTGGATCAGGACCTAGGAGAGTTCCACTATAGCTATGTATACATATCCACAATAGCTAGACTGAGATAACAAGACTCATTATGATTTTGAATATGATGCATATCCTCAACCTTCATGAGTAAAAAGAATACATTTCTCTGTGTTTTTGACAGTACGATTTGACAGAGGAAAGCAGACTGCAGCTCTCAGGGGGTGGATTTTCTCTTTACTTCAATGAGAAGTGAATAGTGGAGCATAGAAGCAGCAGGGGGATTGTGCTTCTGCTCATGAAGCAGGGTGTGTGCAGCCAGAAGCAGAGCAGGGAGTGGGCATACACTGGGAGTTGGAGGTTGCAGCTGAATGATGAGCACCCTTTGAACAAGTGTTTGATGACCTATGCATAATGTGAGTATTCTACATTGCCAATATATGAGCACTAAACTAAAGGTTTATTTCACCTTTCAAAAATATACTTCAACTTTTATAGCAAAGTGGTAAGAATTGGAAAATCAACTGTTTATTATCCTGAGCAATCTAGGCATAGTTATATGATGTTACCAATCTGAATCCGACAAAAAAAGACAAAACTAGTGTAATTTTACTAATAGATTGTAACCTTTGCATCCCTTTAAAAGCTATAAGGGGCAGGGTCCACTCTCTCTCCTTTTGTTTCATTGATAGCAGATGCCTTAGTCACTATCTGGTTATTTTTGCATGTATTATTTAGTAGTATGACTAGCAGACATTAGTTAGGAACAAAGGTTTAAAAACTTTTATATTATGAAATAATATTTGACTGTGAGATAAATACATAAATTATAGAGTTGCAATAATATTTCCTACCAGTTACGATCCGCTATTACAGCCAGTAGAAGTAAATTATGATTTCCTGCCTTTTTATGGTAGAATCATGCAGAGGAATTCTTAGCACTGTGAGACAGGCAGGAGTGATTGATGATGGTAGGAGCGGAGAGCGGAGAGGAGCAGCAATTTACAGGTGACTGACTTGTTGATATTTTCCTGTGACTTCTTAGATGGTTATTATTCTACATAGAGGAATGTTGAGTTGACTATTTGTGTTCTGTCTTTTTCCTAGTTCTTCATGTACAGGAGACAAGAGTGCTGTACGATTATAGACTCATTCATGAAATAGCCAGACCTTGCTCTAGAAGATGGCTTTCCACGTGGAGGGGCTCGTGGCAATAATCCTTTTTTATTTGGCTATCCTGTTTGTGGGCATTTGGGCTGCCTGGAGAACTAAGAACTCACGTGGTGATGGAGACCCCAGGGAAGGCATTATTGTGGGTGGAAGAGATATAGGACTCCTGGTTGGAGCTTTTACTACTACAGGTGAGAATCCACTGTTTTTATGGAGTTTTCTATCTGCAGTTAATAACACTGATTTATAAGCTTTATAAGGAGTAACAGAAGATTGAGGGCAGAAAAGACGCCATGGTCCATCTAGTCTACCCTTGTATTATTTCTTATCTTAGGACAGACGTGTTTATCCCAGGCATGTTTTAATTTACTTAGTGTCGATTTCCCAACCACATCTGCTGGTAGCTTGTTCCAAGCCTCAACTACTCTATCAGTGTAAAAATATTTTCTGATATTGGTGTTGATCTTCTCCCAACTAATTTTAGATTGTGCCCCCTTGTTCTTGTGTTGAGTCGGGCAGCTAATTATCAAGCAAATCTGCATTGTCTTGGCAAACTATAGTGATACAAATAAGGCACTGTACACACAAAGTGTATGGGTTTCAGGTTAAAGATTTTACTGCCTGTCATGTTGACTAGAGATGGTAAAATTGATGTACCAGCTCCTAAATTCACAGCAAATTGGGCTGATTTGTGTCTTAAAGAGTCACAGAAGAGAAAATAGATTCATTCATCTCTATTGCTGATTCCTCAATTATGTGAGGTGCATTACAGCTACATTAGACAGCCTTTACTGTATTCCTAATTGTGTATTATTTAATTACTTTCCACCTACCTCTTTATACGTTGCTACATTATCTGCTGTGCATAATTCATGTTAATGTTGGAATGATTAACTGCAGCAATGTTTGCTCTGCCAGGACTCGGCTAGATGGGTTTAATGTTAAATTGACATTGTAGTTATGCAGTTACTTAGTAAACAATTAAGCGAGGCACTAAAATATTTGTCTTTGTTTTAATCTACGTATAGTGCTTTATTTAGCACTCCTCCAATCTTCAAGTCAAATGTGTGGATTGAAAGAACCTTGAATGAATGAATCAATCAATATTTTAAAAAAAATTGAATGAAAGGGGTTGCACTAATGAATCTTTCACATGTTGTGCCCTCGCCCACTATATATACATTTCCATATGTCTTATTTTCAAAATTTGGCTAATCTTTATTATCTTTATTAGCAACATGGGTTGGTGGAGGATACATCAATGGGACAGCAGAAGCAGTGTATGTGTCAGGGTATGGGCTGGCTTGGGCTCAGGCACCCATTGGCTACTCGATCAGTCTTATCTTAGGTAAGTTGTAATTAAATCACATGTATTGATATTTGTCTCGGCCAAAACTATGGTCATCCGCAAATCAAATAAGGGTTGAGGAATACAGATATCAGGGAGATGCAGAGGTTAATGCATGGATAATTTAATAAGCAGACATATCTAATCAGTGCTCCCTTGAGAGGCTTCATTTAACCTTTTCAGGCCTTCAATGTGGTGTGCTGTTTTACTTCAGGACGTATAAAAGATAATGCAATGGTGCTCATATTAGGAGAAAATTATAATACAAACTAGTTTAAAATTCTGCCTATCTTGCATTCCAAGCTAGGAAAAAAATATTCTGGATTATATTTTTCACATGAGAAAAAATAATTATTGTGCTAAATATCTGGATGTATAATGTTCCACTGATACATGCCTGAACATACAAAGCTTCATCATTCATGGGGTGCCACACTGTGTCATTACTGTCTGTCTCTTGGCCTTTAATACTGCCTCTAAATGCCTCATTCTACAGTAACTGAATGAAAATGAAAGTCATGGCAACTTTATAAGACAAGCTGCGTAAAAAATGTATGTTTTCATCAACTTCTATGTCCACAAAAATGTATTACGCTGTATTTAAACTGAACTATAAGTTCTGTGTGGCCTGTGATATGTTTGCACATAATAATACATAGTACAGTATATCTTAGTGTAGATCAGCTTATTTCTCATTATATTTTAAAGGAGATCTAAACTCTATATATGTATTAAAAGACACAGCCAAAATGGTTTAGCCGATCTCTTAATTTATGACCCCTGATAAAAATTCAGGTTCCCAAACTATGTAAGAGGTCATATACTGTAAGGGCCATTAAATGCTGAAATACACTATTCCAGTAAGCAGCAAATAAATCTAATTAAGTGTCGTATATATCTGGACAACAGCATATACTGACTATGAATATGTACTGACAATACTGACATAGTAAGTTGTTCCAGGGATATGTCTAATATTTAGTACAGGACCAGGAGAGAGTGTTACCAGTTTGGGTACAATTTAAATGAATTGTCTCACCTCAGACATTGGAGACATATCGTTAGGTTATGCCACCAATGTCAGATGGGTGCAGGTCCCACCTCTGGGACCTACTCCTATCTTCAGAACGGGACCCCCAAAGTGAACAGAGGGCAGCCGGGGAGGGAGGCTGGGAACTTTAAATGGTGCTGCGAAAAACTCAGGTTCTATTATGTAGACAACAGAAGGCAGGGCCATCACAAGTAGGCAGTGCTAGCAATACAACATAGCAGTAAAATACTGCCCCCAGCAGGACCAAATACCACAGCGCATCACAAAATACTGACCCAGCAGGCCCAAATACCACAATGCATCGCAAAATACTGCCCCAGTAGTACAAAGAATCTTCCCCACTGTGGAGGCCAGTGGCAGCTGCCACATTCCATTCCCCTACTCCAGTTACCTCAGGATGGCAATACAGTTGAATTCAGGAGTCAGGAGGGAACCTGCAGCCACCAACCAAGTACAAAAGTGTGTTACTGTGGGAGCATCAGACCATTATTTTTGGCAGCCATGAGAATGGCTTAGATGGTCCCCTGGGCATTGCCCAGTTTCCCTGTAGGTTCTATGGCCAGTACAGCCCTGGCAGCCACCTTCCATTCATTTCTAAGGGACTTGTGAAAATACCTAAGCAAAGAAAAACCTTCCTGTATTAAAATATAACTTTTAATAGGATATTACAAAAAACATATAGAATACCCCTAGATGAAATGAAATATTAGATCAAGCACAAAAAATCTCGTAATATATATCTGCAAGACAAATAAATAGGATTCCTAAGGCAGGACCAAACTTGTGTCCTTCTTACTCACAGTTTGAAGATTCATGTATCATTGGCTGACCGATATAGGTAAATGGAGCAGTGGCCATGCTTGTCAATTTTCGAAACTTCCATAGAAATTAAAGGAGAGCACACCATGCATGCTTTGTGTCCTTTCCTTCACTTTTGGGGTCCTGTTCTGAAGATAGTTGCAGGTTCCAGAGGTGGGACCTGCACCTATCTGATTTTGTAGACATACCCTAATGATATGTCACCAATGTCTGAGATGATAAAACTCCTTTAAGCGCTGTTAGTTGTAGTATCTGTCTTCTGTTCTTTCATCAAATAACATGTAACATTATATCTAAATGGCTGCGCTTGGATTTTTGAGGTACCTATAAACTTAAAGACATAAACCTGCTTGACAACAATTGCTGGGTCATCTGGTGATGACAATACTGAGTCTGTCCCTGTATATGTGCTTATAGTAAAATGTCCACCAAATAAAAATGTACTATACATCTTTCTCTAGGTGGTCTGTTCTTTGCTAAGCCAATGCGATCAAGGGGATATGTAACCATGCTAGACCCTTTCCAGCAGATTTATGGCAAGCGAATGGGCGGATTACTTTTTATACCAGCATTAATGGGAGAGATGTTCTGGGCTGCTGCAATACTTTCTGCTTTAGGTAAGGCTCTTATATATATTTATTGATCTAATTATATGGCAACTGATATCTTCTATAAGTAATATTATTCAACATATATTCAATAAAAGGAAGAAGCATTAATGTGTTATATACAGCAGAAATAACTTGCCATTTAGGCCTCCTGCACATGATAGTATCCGTGATCCCCATTGTAGAAATACCTATTTGTGTGTGCAAAGCGGACAAGAATAGGACATGGATGCAGGCAGCACATGGAGAACATCTGTGTGCTGTCTGCATTTTTTGCGGCACCCTATAAATTAATGGGTCCATGTGTGATCTGCCAAAAATGCGGATCGGATGTGGACTGCAAATACAGTGATGTGCATGAGGCCTTAAAGAGTGTGTCTTATAAACTGAACTCTACAAACATCCTTCACAGTGTGGAGACATCATAGGTGTAGCCACAATGCTGAACACTGACTTAGCCCAGCATTGAGTCTTCCATGACCATTAACCCTTGACCGGCCAACACTATAATGTGTAATATCACTACATATACAGTGCATTTCAAATTAAATACACAGACATATTTACATCCTATCTGAGGGTTTGTGACTCACAAAGGTGTTAATGCTGTGTGATATGGGCATAAGAAGTTTCTTCCATTTGTATTCAATGATGTTTTTATCTTTTAATTTCATCACACATGTAGCCGCATGACCGCGTGAAATTAAATAATTACGTTCTAAGATTCTCTTCTATTAAAAGTGGGATTGTTTGATTGTATAGCATGATGTTTGCTGTAATAGTGAGTCATACCAGTGTCAAATGTTAGAAGGTATATATTTGTTATATGTTGTGTAAAAGAAAGTTAGAAAATGAACTTTTGTTTAAATCAAGTTTTTACACTATCCACTGAGTTTCACAATAGACTGACACCTTTTGTTCTGTATCACTTCTCAGCAGTCATTTCATTATCATCATAGACAAGATTACAATGAAAGATAGTGCATGTATATAGATATGTCATTATCCCCCATTCACAGCTGATCTCCACCCTTTCTCTGCACAGTGACCTCTGCACAGGTCACAGAGTATGCCTAGAACACAAAGAGATCTTTCCAGGTTTTTATCGTGTGTGTGGCTGCTACACAACATATCTATGAGCTATGGTTAACAGGGCAGAGCTGCTGTTGAGGCAAGATATCTGAACCATGATCATGCCCCTTTATTAATGGAGCGGCAGGCTGAGCAGGCTGCTTCATTCACTCTTTATACGTGGGCTGGAGATAACGTAGCTGAGTACAGCACTCGGCTATCTCCAGCTCAGGGAATGAATGGGGAGGCATGCTCAACCTACAGCTCCATTAGGACGTGGGTACAGGACACCTGTTTTTAGGATTGATCGGGATTACAGTGGTAGAAATCCAACAATCACTTAGTTATGTCGCGCAATTTAGGATAAGTCCCAAACTAGGGGATGTTGTCTATTTGTCTATGGGATCCAAATTGGTTAATGGTCTTCCAAAGATGCAGACAGCTTGCTATGCAATGGATTTTCTCTCGAGCATAGCCTGTGGAACTCATTTATTAATTATTGCCTAAGAAGTCTACCCTCCCTTCCACATCAATTTTAATATAAGCAGTTACAGGAATTTAATAAAGTAACCAATCAGAAGTATGATGTTAAAATACATATGTTACATTTAGGCATTACACATAAGTGCATGATCCGTGCTTTTGCAAAAAGCCCCTTTCTAAATAATGTCTTGCTATCTCAGCAGTTCCCCTACTTGCAAATACAGCTAAATTAAAGTACCTCATAAATAATCATTGCAAAAGAGATTGAAGAAAATACGACAGGCTATATACTTATGATTAAATATATGAAGGAAGTAGACAAAATGGATGCTGCTTAACACATATACTAAAATATTGCTGGCTTTATCGGTTCCTCTTTCCTTGCAGTCTATACAAATGATGCTCTTCATGACTCTTAAGTAGATGTTAAAAGACAAACAGACATTTTAGCATAAAGACTTAAAAGAGGAAAATACTTAACACTTAACCATGGCCAAGAGTGACAATCTTTCTGGAAAAAACAGGCCAAGCTTTTTATGTTTAGATAGTGTACTGAAATGTACAAATTTTTACCCAAACCATCCACAATATAGATATTGGCAACAGTATTAAAGCACTGGATTTTACAGTAAATTTATAAAATACATATAAATATTCATAGCAATAATACAAAGACTGACCCCATGACTGTAAATATGTTTGACGTGCCAGTCATGTATGATATTATGGGCAGAGCTCATGTGGATACATAAATAGTCATTACATGGATTCTCTTTCATGTAGCTATGAATTAAGGATGTTCATTTGAAATGCTGAAATGGGGGAAGTAGGTGACAACCCTTACATCATGCTGGGGAGAGAGGAAACACATATCTGGAATACGAGTAGGGGTCTAAGGTCTCAGCTTTTATCTCACAGGTAAGTATATGAAAAAAATCAAACGGTGCAGATTTACATTTTAAATAAGCAACATTCTTTTCCTGAGATCTTGTAATAACTTGACACTTAGTGTGAGTCATCTATATAAGGAATCCAAATTGGAAGTCATTTACCTGTGTTGCTGCCCACTTAGATTTGATTTAAGTGATTTTGCCTTGGGTTGCCTGGTCTATTTCTTATGCTTCAGGCCAAGCTTCTCTTGTTCTAATAAACCTAATTTACTGCAATTTCCAACTGTGCCCTGATTAGATGAAACAGTAAGGCGCTTGTTTACATTTAGACAATTATCACGGTAATATTGATGTAATTATTCTGTTTTAGACATTAATGGCTCAAAATAAAAATTGTAACGTGCTAAAAGTAATCAAAGAATACAACAAACTAATCACATACAAAAATACAATTTTCAAGTTTGAAAATACCTACAGTAAAATTCTGAATTTAACAGAATTGACAGACCAGACAGGTGATGAATTACATTATGGTTAGGTTCTCAGCCAGAGCCTGGCCATGCAATTAGTAGCTCAGTCCTATTCTTTTGAATAGCAGTGCATCTACTGTAGTCATTCAGTAAAATATTATTTTCTTCCAACTCATTTCAGATTGTTTCCCCTTATTTTTGTGTTCAGTTCATTTAAAACACTTTCCCAAATCTTGTTTAAATCTTTTGTCATATTTATGACATTTTTTTATACTTTCAAGACCATGGCATTTCAGTTTTTGCATTTACATTTTTTACTTCCTGCCTTCCTGGATCCATAACTTGTTTTTATTTTTCAGTGCCATATGAGGACTTGTTTTATGTGGGACAAGTTGTACTTTTTAATGGCATTGTTTAACATTGCAGAGAATGTAGTGGGAAGCTGGAACAAAATTACAAATGTAAAATTAGATAAAAATAAATTCTGACATAGTTTTATAAATTTTGTTTATACTGCATTCCCTATTCGGTAGAACTAACCTTCATTCTCTGGGTCAGTATGATTACAGTGATACCATATTCATATATTTTTTCTTTTTTTCAATTATGAAAAACAAATAAAAACTTAAAAAAATATTTTTTTCTGTGCATCACTATATTCTGACCACCATAACTATTTTACATTTATGTCTATGGAGCTGTATGGGGGTTGATATTTTTGGGGGTGATGTGTCGTTTTCAGTGATTTTATTTTGGATTTAGTATGACTTTATAATCACCTTTTATTCAGTTTTTTTCTGGGGAGGTGAAGTGATGAAATGGCGAATCGATCATTTTGATTTTTGTTTTCAGTTACAGCTTTTGTCGTACGGAATAAGTCCACTTATATTTTAATAGTATGGGTGTTTTGGGATGCAGCAGTGCAAATTATATTTTTTGTTTATTTATTTTTATTATAACGAAAGGGGAGATTTGAATTTTTTTATACATTTTTTATATTTTCATATTTTATTTTATTTTTTGCTTCCATTAAGTCCCCTTAGAGGACTTGAATATGAGTTTTTTAGATCACTTGTCTCATACACTGCAATGAATTACCATTGCAGCCTATGAGACATTCAATACATTCCTAAGGAGACCTGCTACAGGCAGGGTTCCATGGAAACTATCGCTGTGGTAGCGTTAAAACCTTCAGAGGGACCACATGGAATGAATGACTTCACCATGCAGGGGAACAGTTCAGGCCCAGTAAATTGCAGCATTTCTGGGGAAAGCCACCTCAGATGACCACGGCATCTGATGGATTAAATGTCTATGATCGACCTAAAGAGGACCTTTCACCACTCCTGACATGCCTGTTTTAATAGCTTTATGCATTCCCCATGTAATAACAATTTTGGAGCATCTATTCTTATGGCTCTATGTCCTGCCATTCCTTTATTACTTCTACTAGAAGTTCTGAATGAATTGCTATTAGCCTACAGTAAAGGAACAGAGGGGAGGTAACCAGTTGGGGGGTGTACCTGCACAGACTCACTCTATCCAATCAGAGCTGCCATGTTCAGACTGTGCAGGTACACACCCCCAATTTGTTACCTCCTCTCTGTACCCTTACTGATGGCTAATAGCAATTTAATTATAACTTCAAGTAGTTATAATATAGGAATAACACAACATAGAGACATAAGAGATGTTCCAGAATTGTTATTACATGGGGAATACATAAAGCTATTAAAACAGGCATGTCAGGAGTGATGAAAGGTGCTCTTTAAGCCATAAAACTATGGCAGAATTGCTTTTGTTTTCCATTTCGACCCCATTTGGTATTTTTTCCAGCTTCCCACTACATCATATACAATATTAAATGGTGCCAATCCCACAAAAACCTCTTATGGCTATTTGGACAGAAAAATAAAATACTTCGGGAAAGCAGGAAGTAAAATAAAAAAATTAAACAAACTATATCGGGAAGTGCTTTAAAGTGCCAGAATACTTGACTCGCAGAAAGGCCAATGTGAACAGAGCCGTAAAACATATGAGTGCATTCTGCTAACCCATACTCTTGAAATTACAGTATGCATATACACAAAGAAGTGACACGCATGCAACAGTATTAAAGGATGCTGGCCTATGAAGTCTGCTGAGGTTTAGATGATACACCAACATCACATGAATTTATCTGTATGTCTTTTTGTATATTTTTCTCACAAGGTGCGACCATAAGTGTTATAGTGGATATTGACATCAACATTTCAGTGATAGTGTCTGCCTTGATTGCCATTTTCTATACGCTTATTGGTGGAATGTATTCGGTAGCCTACACCGATGTTGTTCAGCTCTTCTGCATCTTTGTAGGACTGGTGAGTAGACATAAAAGCAAACTATTATATTTTTTATTACTTTTTCTAGTCACTTTGCTAACGGCATGTACCAGCATGGATTAAAATACATTGTGAATTTCCATGACAGAAATATGAAATAAGAAATAAGTTTACAGGTTATATTACAAGTCAGATCCTATAATAATGAAAGCAAAAAGCCTTTACCCTGACTATAAACCTCTGGGGATGCCATGTCTTGCAGCAATACGTATGGGGATTACTGGATAAAAGTAGAAATGAGCTAATCTATTCGTACAAACCAAATTCACTCACAATCTTCCTTCTTGAACAGTAAGGTGCTGGCCCTGATGCTCAAGAGACTCCTCCTCCCCTTTAATTGATAGGGCTAGGCATCTTGCACCTGTACTGCTGCTCCAAGTAGCAGTGCAAGCTCTAGGCCCTGCTACTGCCTGAGCAGCACAGCTGTCGACTGTGCATGCGCCGCTACATGTCCAGGAGTCTCTTGAGGAGCAGGGCCGGCCCCTCACAGCTCAAGAAGAATGATTTCCAAATGAATTGAATTTATACAAATCGATGTGCGCATCTCTAGATACAAGTCTTCAGCTCCCACACTGTTTCCACGTATTTATGAGGTAACAGTTATGGTTATATTGTTCGTATTATGTATTTATTTTTTATTTAATTTGCACAATTTATTTCTTTTTGGTATGCACATGTCCAAGGGTGGTGCTTTTTGCTTTCCTTTTTATAGGATTTTAACATACTGTGGAAACTTGACAGATTTTAAATTCTGTGTGTGATTTTGTTGCATTAATACAATTTTTGATTTTTTAATTACATTTTTGGATGGGCAACTATATACTATAGTACTTCTTTTTCCATCCTTGTTTGAAATACATGACATGCCACTTATTTTTGGTGCAGATTAGGGATGAGCGAACCCATGAAAGTTCAGGTTCGCCAGGTTCAGCCGAACTTCAGGTTAAAGTTCTGGTTCGGGACCCAAACTTGACCCCAAACCCAAATCCCATTGAAGTAACTGGGGACCCGAACTTCACTTTATTATTTTCTGTTATAACGTGGTTATATCGGGAAAATAATAGCATTCTTAAGACAGAATGTAAAGCTATATGGCCATATAGGGTTTAAAAAAAGCAACTCACCTCATCCACTTGATCACGCTGCAGCAGCTTCTTCTATCTTCACTGAACAGGAACTACCAAAGGACCTGTGATGTGCGTGATGACATAACCACTCTCTCCCATGTGGTGACATCATCACTAGAGATGAGCAAATTGAAGCTGACGAAGTGGAATTCGTTACGAATTACGTTCCCGTCCATAACCAGGCATAACCAGCCCCGATACTGATAAGAACATATGCTACAGTTGATCTTAACCAAAAGGACGAGAATTTTTTATTACGGTCTGCTCTTCAGGGTATGTCATCATGCCACTCTCCGGCCTGATGCTGCTGTCGCCGCCGACTCCACATGCCGTCTCCTAGCTGCCGCTACTAGAGATGAGCGAATCGAAGCTGATGAAGTGGAATTCGTTACGAATTTCATGGAAAATTCGATTCGCAACAAAAGTGAATTTCATGTCGATTCGTAGTAACGAATCCTTTTTTTTTTATTTCCCTAAAATGGCCGCAAGCACATGGCATGACATGGGGGAAGGATTTCTGGGACAAAGAAGTAAACACCCACAATGTGATTACATGCAGACATGTAGCCAATTAGCAGCCAGCCAGGTTCTGTGATGTCATAGCCCTATAAGTAGCTCTGCAGCGCTGGAAAGCGCTATTTGCTATTGATTTTAGACCAGAGATAGACATCAGGAGAGATAGGGCAAGTGAAATAAAAACTAAAGAAAAGAAATGAGGAGATCAGGGATAGATAATCTGAATTGCAGGGATAGGAGAGGGACGATTTCTAGACAGAAAATCAGGCATTGAAATCGCTATTCTGGTACACTGAGCAGCAGTGAGTGGGCATAGGGGTTAGCCTGTTATACAGCACTGCACTCTGCTGTTTTGGGGTGCTTTATTCAAAGAAGCACCTCTAGTGTCGCTTTTTGCAGTGCAGTAAGAGGGTCATTAAAAAATTAAATAAATAAAAATTTTTTAAAAAAAATTAAAAAAAACATTTAAAAATAAAAAATATCTTTTGGGTTGTGTTTGGGGAAAAACATATATATTCCGTGATTGGCAGCTTGTAAATGTGAAAGAAATAGTTGCAGCGTTATTCACCATACAAATAGACAAGCGCCATATAGTGCTAAATTCTTCAGTGTAGTTGAATTGCCAAAAAAACAGTGAATCCGTGTTTGTGGGGTTGTACTTTTAAATAACTATTTGCGGCGTTATTCGCCATCCAAACAGAAAAGCGTGATATTGTGCTAACGTAGTCAGTGAAGTTGACTTGCCAAAAAAACTGTGAATCCGTGTTTGTGGGGTTGTTAGTTTTAAATAACTATTTGCAGTGTTATTCGCCATCCAAACAGAAAAGCGTGATATTGTGCTAACATAGTCAGTGAAGTTGACTTGCCAAAAAAACTGTGAATCCGTGTTTGTGGGTTTATTCATTTTAAATAACTATTTGCGGCGTTATTCGCCATCCAAACAGAAAAGCGTGATATTGTGCTAATGTAGTCAGTGAAGTTGACTTGCCAAAAAAACTGTGAATCCGTGTTTGTGGGTTTGTTCATTTAAAATAACTATTTGCTGCGTTATTCACCATCCAAACAGAAAAGCGTGATATTGTGCTAACATAGTCAGTGAAGTTGAAGTGCCCAAAAAAACAGTGAATCTGTGTTTGTGAGGTTGTTAGTTTTAAATAACTATTTGCGGCGTAATTCGCCATCCAAACAGAAAAGCGTGACACTGTGCTAACGTAGTCAGTGAAGTTGACTTGCCAAAAAAACTGTGAATCCGTGTTTGTGGGGTTGTTAGTTTTAAATAACTACAGTATTTGCGGCATTATTCGCCATCCAAACAGAAAAGCGTGATATTCTGCTAACATAGTCAGTGAAGTTGACTTGCCAAAAAAACTGTGAATCCGTGTTTTTGGGGTTGGTAATTTTAAATAACTATTTGTAGCGTCAGTCGCCATAAAAAAAGGAAATCTTCATATAGTGTGTAGTGCTGTGCAGTAACCCATTGTACTGCAGTTCAGCAACCCATTGTTAACCCACTCTGTGGGTGACGGTATTTCTTAAAGAAATAGTTAAGCAGTTGTGCAAGGCAGTGAGCAAAGTATATTTCTTGGGGGATTCTTAATTTAATTTTCTTTAAATTTTTTATCAAACAGTATGTCAGACATAGGGGTGACAGGCCCTTCACAGGGGAGGGGGAGTGGCACAAATGTTTCTGGAATAGGCACAGGTCTCAGCAGAGGAAGGGGACGTGGCATTAGGGGTCACTCAGCGAGGCCACAGCTACTGGTGTCATCTAGTGGTCATATGTTGACCACCAACCCAGATGTTCTTGAATGGTTGACTCGGTCATCCACTTCCTCCCAGATGACATCTGAAACCCCCAGCCAAGAGTCGGTGGGTTCGTCAGACACAACCCTTAGTTGGCATGGGCCCGGAGCAGCTCCAGTGCCCTCACCTGTCCTCAACCTGCCTCTGTCCTTTTCGGTTCCCTTAACCAGAGAAGTACTATATGCTATGGGCTCTGCGCCACTATACAGCGAGGACGAACTACTTGAGGACAGTCAGCAGCTACTTGGAAGTCAAGAAGTGGGACAGAAATCTGCTCCTTCCAGTAGGCGGTCAAGTACTGATGAGGAGAGTGTAGTGGGAGGTGATGTTGAGAGCGGTCAGGCTTTGTACACCGAGACAGTTGAGGAGGACATTAGCGACGTGCAAACTGTAGTTGATGATGATGTAGCCGATCGCACTTGGGAGCCGGGTGAAGCAAGGGCTTCATCATCATTATCATCATCTGAAGACGAGACTGACAGCTTGCGCGTCAGGCAGCGGTGCAGGCAGCAAGTCGGTAGTGTGGCCGTTAGTCAGCGAAGTGGCAGCAGTGCGAGGTCGGGAGCCAAACGGGCACGGGGTAGACCGCACTCTTCTCAGGTGCCTTCCGGCCTTGAAAAGAGTGGCGCAGGGGCTCAGCCAGGCAGCGGAGGTAACACTCAGTCAGTGCGGAGTGTTGGTGGTAAAATCGCCTACTCGGCGGTGTGAAATTTTTTTGTTAAGACGCCTGAGGAGGTGAGCATGGCTATATGTAGAATCTGTGGTCAGACACTGAAGCGTGGTCAGGGTGCTAATGTTGGCACCGCGGCCCGGCGCCAACATATGCAGCGTCACCACAAAGTGGCCTGGGAGAAGCGTGGCTCAGATGTGGCAGTCCAGTCGGCAGCAGCAACAGCAGCATCACCCAGTGGCATGCATCCCATTTCAGGCAGTCAAGGCTCCAGCACCTCTGCTGAAGGGAGCTGTGTGTCATTATCTACCGCTCCAGATGCTCCTGCTCCTCCTGCTCCTCCTCCTCTATTGCAGAGACAGCAGTACGCGTCCAGCCATCCTACAGCACAGAAGCTGACCGTGCCCCTGGACTCTGCACCGTTCAGAGAACTGATGGCTTGTGCCGAGCAGAGGTGGAGAGTCCCAAGCCATCATTTCTTTGCCAAAAAGTCAGTCCCAGCCCTGCACAAATATGTAGAAGAGAAGGTGGCCCAGTCCTTGAGCCTGTCGGTGTCTGCCAAAGTACACGGCAGCGGCGACGTGTGGAGTTGTAACTACGGTCAAGGCCAGTACATGTCCTTTACGGCCCACTGGGTCAATGTGCTTGCTGCCCAGCCACACGAGCAACTTGAACAGGTGACCCCACTTTCTCCTCATCATTGTCAAACTGCTGATCCTGCGCTAATGTCTGGCTCCTTCTCCACCACCTCAGCCTCCACTGCAGGGCCAAGTCATAGTGCTCCTCCAGCATACCACATGTGCAGGGCACGGCGGTGTCATGCAGTTCTACGCCTGGTTTGCCTGGGCGAACGAAGTCACACAGGGGAGGAACTGCTCCGCGTCATGAAAGAAGAAATCGATTGCTGGCTTTCTCCGCGTCAACTAAAAATCGGAACCATGGTGACAGATAACGGAAAAAACATGGTGTCCATGCTGCGCCAAGGAGGGCTGAGCCATGCGCCCTGTATGGCACATGTATTTAATCTGGTTGTCAAACGGTTCCTCAAGTCTTATACCCAACTGCAAAACATTCTAAAAATGGCAGGAAACTTTGCATGCACTTAAGCCATTCCTACACCGCCAAGCACACCCTCCTTGAGCTGCAGCGGCAGAATGGCGTCCCCCAACATAGGCTGATATTTGACGTTTCCACTCGTTGGAATTCTACCCTCCATATGTTGGACCGACTGTACGAACAGAGAAAGGCCATAAAAGATTTCTTAATGATCCAAGTGGACAGGAGTACTCCCCTGTGTAATTTTGATGTCAGCCAGTGGCAGCTCATGAGGAGGCCCTTTGAGGAGGCCACGTTATTTGTCAGTCGCCAGGACTACGGTATGAACAATGTCATTCCATTCATGTCCTGGAACAGATGCTGCAAAATCTTTCTGGTCAGGGGACTAGAGACGTGGAGACTGCATCTCATGGCCACATGAGTCCGGTGGGGGCTGAAGCATTTAGTGGTTTTTCTACCCAGGTGACAGAAGAGGAGGAGCAGAAGCAGCCAGAGGAGGTAGAGGGAGATGAGGAAGATGAGGCAGATGACCCAGAGACACCATGGCAGTATACAGTGGAGTTGGAGGCAGGGAGTCCTTTCGAGTCACTTGCGCAAATGGCCTGATGCATGCTCACTTGCTTATGTAGTGACAGCCGAATACTTACCATACGGCAGAGGGATGACTTCTGGCTCTCCACTCTCTTGGACCCTTGCTACAGGTCTAAAATGGGGGCCTTTTTTTCACCTGCTGAGAGGGAGGACAAACTGAAGTACTATAGAGACATCCTATATAGTCAGTTGGCTGCTGCCTATCTGCGTCATCGTCCATCCTCTCGCAGGTCTGACCGGGGGTTCCCTCAGCACTCATGTACCACTGCCATGGCTGCTGTGGGGGGGTGGGGGGTTAGGAGCAGTACCAGCTCCATCAGCAGCAACTTGAGTCTGGAGTCGCTGATGAGCAGCTTTCTTCACCCGCCAAGTGTGGAAAGTACTCACCAGCAGCAGGTAGACCAGGAGCAGACCCTGAACCAGCAGGTAGTGGCCTACTTGGACAGCACCCTGCCACCCCACATTGAAGATCTGCTGGACTACTGGGCAGCCAAACTGGATTTGTGGCCGCAACTGGCCAAGTTTGCACTGGAGAAGCTGTCCTGCCCGGCTAGTAGTGTGGCATCAGAACGGGTGTTCAGTGAGACGGGGGCCATAGTTACCCCATGGAGAACTCACCTGTCCTTCCAAAATGTGGAAAGACTCACCTTTGTCAAGATGAATCAGGCGTGGATCAGCCAGAATTTCCACCCACCAACACCTGATGCATCAGATTAGATCAGCCATAATGCGTCACCCAAACATTGACAAATGAGACTGTATTCTTTAGGCTACCTGCCTCAGCCACTCTTATGATGCTGCCACCCGCCTGATGCCACACATCTACCAGCTGCTCCTTCTACCACCCAGCATCTTTACCAGTGACTGGTATTGCAACCCACCTCTCCACTCTGTCACTGACCCAATATGTAGCCTTCTGATGCTGCTGCCACCTCAACAATCAGGTCTCCTCATGCTGCTACTGCTGTCACATCCAGGCTATGTCACCATGCCACTCTGTGGCCTGATGCTGCTGCTGCCGCCTCCAAATGCTGTGTCCTAGCTTCCGCTACGTCCAAATTATGTAATTGTGCCACTCTGTGGCCTACTCATGCTGCTGTCGCCGCCTCCACACGCTGTGTCCTAGCTGCCGCTACATCCAAATTATGTAATTGTGCCACTCAGTGGCCTACTCATGCTGCTGTCGCCGCCTCCACATGCTATGTCCTAGCTGCCGCTACGTCCAAATTATGTAATTGTGCCACTCTGTGGCCTACTCATGCTGCTGTCGCCGCCTCCACACGCTGTGACCTAGCTGCTGCTACATCCAAATTATGTAATTGTGCCACTCTGTGGCCTACTCATGCTGCTGCCGCCGCCTCCGCACATTGTGTCCTAGCTGCCGCTACGTCCAAATTATGTAATTGTGCCACTCTGTGGCCTACTCATGCTGCTGTTATGGTGCCACTTTGTGGCCTAGCAAATGTATTCGACTGCTGCCTCTTGCAGCTGCTGTTACGGTGCCACTCTGTGGCCTTGAAATTTCTTCAACTGCTGCTGCCTCTTGCAGCTGCTGTTACAGTGCCTGTCACGAGTTTGCTTGCGTCTGGTATCAGACGTTCTGCATGGCTTTCTAAAGTGACATGATTTGACATGCTTTTCCCTTGGTTGCTGTTTACCACACCCCTTCCCCTCAGCTGTTGCCATTGTGGTAATTAGCTTTCTCCTATTTACCCCTTCCTCTCCCAGTATCCCTTGCGGTTTATACTTTCTGCCTACCTAGTTGAGTGTGGTGTGGATCTCGGCTGAGATCCGGTTGCTGAGATATCTGCTTAAGATAAGTGTCTTATTTCCCTTTTGTTGTTCACCTGTTTGGAGTCTCCTGTTCCTCCTTACTCTTGGAGGAACGGGTTTACTCTCTTGTGTCACTAGACTGCAGGGTTTTCTAGGGTGCATTTATTATTAGGTTCCTGTGTATGAACTTTCCTACGACCCAGGCTTGTTCATACTGGTAGTCAGTCAGGGCCTAATTTCAGGGTTCCCTGCAGGAGGTGACCGGTTCCCTGGTTTTGTCTGTTCCCTTCCCTCGTACGCTCGGTGTGGCTATTCCCTCCACACCAGAGCGTGACAGTGCCACTCTGTGGCCTTGACATTTCTTCGACTGCTGCTGCCTCTTGCAGCTGCTGTTACGGTGCCACTCTGTGGGATTGAAATTTCTTCGACTGTTGCCTCTTGCAGCTGCTGTTATGGTGCCACTCTGTGGTCTTGAAATTTGTTCGACTGCTGCTGCCTCTTGCAGATGCTGTTACGGTGCCACTCTGTGGCCTTGAAATTTCTTCGACTGCTGCTGCCTCTTGCAGCTGCTGTTACGGTGCAACTCTGTGGCCTTGAAATTTGTTCGCCTGCTGCTGCCTCTTGCAGCTGCTGTTATGGTGCCACTCTGTTGGCCTAGTAAATTGATTAGAATTTTTTGGACCTTCTGCTCGGCAGCAGCATGTCAGTCGTAAATTTTTGGTACGTTCTGTAGTCCTATTCCATTATTCAAAGCTCAAGTACACAGGAAACCCTGTTTGTTTTGAACACTTGAATTTTTAAAAGTAAACGATTCCAGCCCCCGGGATACTCAGCGATGAGCATGGGGGAGGCGAGAGGCAGGGGCTCCCACAGGTGGTAGCTCAGCTCCCTGCAGACCGCCAGCTCGATCTCAAGATGGAACTCCGAACTTTCTTGGCGTCTTGGGTCAATACTGACATTTTGTTACAGTCAAGGCAAGGCTGGAGCCTTCACTGCACCTCCTCTGTCTTACATTCCCGTCCGCTGGCATAACCAGCCCCGATACTGATAAGAACATATGCGACAGTTGATCTTAACCAAAAGACGAGAATTTTTTATTACGGTCTGCTCTTCAGGGTATGTCATCATGCCACTCTCTGGCCTGATGCTGCTGTCACCGCCGACTCCACATGCCGTCTCCTAGCTGCCGCTACGTCAAAATTAGGTAATTGCGCCACTCTGTGGCCTACAAATTGTACTACTACTTCCACTGCTGCTGCCACTTCCAGGGTCTGTCATTCTGCCACTCTGTGGCCTACTCATGCTGCTGCCACCTGGCCACACTGTCGTCGTGCCACTCTATAGTCTGCTGATGCTGCTGCCACTGCTATCTCCAACCTGTCTGGGGGGCTCTGCTTGTATAAGCATATAATAGAACAGGTTCTGTCAAAATGTGGAATCAGTGAATTGGTGTAAAAGGCGTGCGCTTTTGGCGCTCTAGTAGGATCTTGGGCCTCTGCACGATTCTTTATAGCTGGTGCTAACATTGACCTGTAAGGCTGAGTTCAGACTTGAGTTGTTTGGTGAGTTTTGGCCCCTTAACTGCCCAAATACATAAAGTGTGCAGCTATTCTAAGAGCAAAGCCTGTTTTGTGCATGTCACACTGGCTCACAGTATTCTTTCACTACCACAGTAGACTCCCTATTAGTGTTGAGTGAGCATGCTCGGCCGAACTCGCTGTTCGGCTGAACATGCCTACGCTCGGCTCTGCTCGGTGTTATGTTGATTTGTACGCTAATGCTACGCATTGTATGCTAATGTGTACAAATTTGTATGCTAATGCGTACGCATTCGGAGACTAATGTGTACGTATTGTGCGCTAATGTGTACAAATTCAGTTAATTAGCATACTTTTACGAACGAAAGGAGTAAAAGACACCCTATTAACCAGACACCCTCCCCTCTTCCGAGCGGGGGGTGCCTGGTTTAGTCCCATTGACTAACACTATGCTTGAGTGCCCGGCCAGAGCACCCGAGCATACGAGCACAGAAGTGCTCACTCAACACTACTCCCTATGCGTTTTACTGTAAGGCACAGTGTTCTACACCACTATCCAGGCTCTCTGCAGCCCGGAAGTAGACAGTTTTTAACGCGATTCGCAAAGAATTTATTCGGATCAAAGCGAATCTTTTTGGAAAATTCGGCGAACCAGCCGAATCGAATTTTTTAAAAATTCGCTCATCTCTAATCATCACGCATATGATGATATGCATGGTAAAGAAGCTGCACAGACCTTTTTGTCCAAAATAGGTGGCTGACCTCAGAAAAGCTTGTTTTGCTAAATGGGCACAAATTTCTCCCAGACACACTCCAAAATCTTGTGGAGGCTATAAAAAGGGGGACAACCTCATGTTTTTGGTTCGTATATATGTGTGATACTCAGGTGTCCACATTCTTTTGGCCTCATAGAACATTTGCTGTGTGTTCAATTTTAGCAATATTTCCTCTACAGTCAAAAACTGCAGTGAATTGCCAAAACATCCAGTGTACAGATTGAGTTTAATTTTCTGTAAGAGCAAAATGATAAGTGTTGTGTTCCACAGAATATCTCCATTGGGTGCTTTTGTCATGGTATAATTTCTGTAATTTCATGGGCCCTCAATGGAAAAGAAATAGCAAGGAATCCAGATGGCAGGCTGAAAATTCCCTCTGATCAGGATCTGTAGAGGGATACAGCTCTGATGATGAATGATAATGTGATAAGAGGGTTGAAAGAGATATTATATGAATATCAAATGTATCTATTAATCTCTCTATCTGTCTATTTATCTTTCTTACTATTTACTACAAATAATGCTTTAACATTCCAGTGATTTGCCATTTGGCTCATTTTCAATGACTGTCTGGGAATGCCAGACCTGTGTCTGTCATATGACATCCCATAAAATACATTACCTTTTTTTAACGGGAAAAATGGCAATGTTTATGACCAGTGTCATTTCATCAGACATACTGTCTCTTTGTGTTGCAGTGGATCAGTGTACCTTTTGCAATGACTCATCCTGCAGTTACAGACATCACAGTGACAGCTGTAGAAAAAGTCTACAAGGATCCTTGGCTGGGTAGCATAGGAAAGGAAGATGCCTGGTCTTGGATTGACAGCTTCTTACTTCTGGTAAACAATTTTTTTTCTTATTTTCTTATTAATTTTGAGACCTGTGTGAAAAGGACACAGCTTGAAAAGGGAAAACTTTAATAACATCTTTAATTCAGGACAACTGCTGTATTTTAAAAAAAATATTTCCTAAATTTCACATTTAACATGTATTCTGGTTTTAATAACATTTGTGGACAGGACATCTAACGTTTTTCATGTTTTAAATGGGCAAATTCTTAATTTGCTGGAAATCATGTGGCATATTTATAAATGACATTTGGCAACCCTTCCTACAAGCTTTTTGTCTATAAGCTTCAGGCCTTGTTAACACAGTGCAGTTTTGAAGAAGTTATGCAATCACAATAGAATGGGGCTTATAGAAATCCATGCGCATGCAGCCTGGGAGTGGAGTGCACAGGGAGGAGGATAGTGGTGGTGGTAGCAATAATGGTGGTAGTACTCACTGTGGTGGTCCTCACTCTGGTGCTCCCTGGGCTGTGCAGTGGTTAGAGGGGCACAACCTTTCTTCACCTCGGGACACATCCTAGTTTTGGGGCTCTTGCCTGGTGTTAGGTGGGGTTCCCTTGATGTAGGTGGGTTTTCATATGCAAGGCAGGGGTCCTGAATAGTGGCAAGCGATACAATACGGAAGCAATGCCAGTGTTGGTGCGTGCCATAATGAGGTCAGTTTTAGCGGTAACAGATTAACCGTTTTACTGGCAACTTCAACTACAAGTCTCATCATACATGTTGCATATGCAGCTTTCTCAAGGCTGTGAATAGGGGTTGTAAACAGCATAAAGATTCCTCTGAGTCACTTTCCTGATAACTTGTGCAATTGGCACAACTCGGCCAAGGCGTGCAATTCTTCGCTCTCTTTATTTGCATCTCTATAGTACCCTCAGCAGGGTTCAATATCTCAGACTGTTTCTGCTCCTCTAGGCTGTGTCCATTGTCAAGCAGAATCTCCACAACTCTCTCCTGGCAGCTCTCAACTAGCTTTACCTTACAGGGGTGGGACCAGCCCACACCTAACAATTGTTATTAAGGGCTTCCAGTTAACTGTCTCCTTTATATATGCAGCCTTTGGTGAGGGATACATAAGCCAAGCACATTAACCTATTATGCTGTGGGCTGCCAGCAGACTGCACACATGCCACATCTTTTAGGGTAAATTTAAGTATGGTTTTAAACAATGATGTTCAAATTAATTACCTGTATTAAAATGTTGCAAGCTTCCTGTGATGAGCATTAAAGTTGTTTTACAGAGCTAACATATTGATGATCTATCTATAGGATAGGCCATAAATATGGGATTGAGGGGTTCCAACACCCTGCAACCCCACTGATCTGATGTTAGTAATAGCTGAAGATTCTGGAAGTAAAGAGTATATGGAGCTGAAACAGCCAATTTTGTCAATTTTGTAGTGGCCATTCTCTGGCAATACAGGTTTTTAATAAATGTGAGCTAGGCTTCAGTAGCTGAGAATAAGCACTACACACTGTACACAGCTGTGGTCTGGAACCTTTACTTTTACTTCCTGGAACCTGCAGCCGACTGGAAAGTCCTGGAAAACCCCTTCAGTCCTTCTGCAGATTGATGAATCCAAATGGTTTTATCACAGTTTATTAGGCTTTTCAGTAGGGAACAATTGATTGACAAGATTTCATTTAAAAAATAATCATTACTTTGCCAAGATGCAAGGTGTTTACCTGACCTCTTAATGTGGTATTACCTGAATTATTATTCCATTGCACCATCAATGCAGCTCTACTTACTCAATGTCTTTTCTGTTGAGATCAAGTGTGGGCTTCAAGGTAGAGTGGGTATGGTGTTTGTTGATCTCCCACCACCTCCCATTCCAATGATTCTCAGTCCCCCGATTGTATCTACCTCCTGGTCCCTCTCGACACAGGAAATATGGCCAAAGTTATGACCCCCTACAGCCAATGACTGGCTTAGCAGTTGCATAGACCAGCACAGAAAGACTCAGAACAGTAGTTTAAGGGGATCGGCGTTGAAATGCCATTTCTTTTTCTTAAGAAACAAAACATCAGTGATAACTTTCTGCTTTCTATTGTCTAGCATTGCTCTGTAGATTTATCCTCTATACAAATATAACACATGATGCTACTTTTAATGCTGCTCAAGTAAAACTAGTTATGCTATAAGTTAAAAATGTTTAATTTTGTAGATGCTGGGAGGGATCCCCTGGCAGGCATATTTCCAACGGGTCTTATCAGCATCCTCAGCAACCTATGCCCAAGTTCTCTCTATCTTAGCTGCTTTTGGATGTTTAGTAATGGCTGTTCCCTCAGTTCTCATTGGTGCTATAGGAGCTTCAACAGGTATGAAAATTTTACATATTTACATTTTTTCAATTCAAACTTACAGTATCCTATGGTATATTGTAGCTACCAGCTCTGAGATCCACTCCTATCACCAGAACAGACATCCCAAATTAAAGGAAAGGACACTGTGCATGCCTTCGTGGTCACCATTCACTTATATAGGAGTTCCAAAAATAGACAAGTAAGCATGCTTGACTATTTTCAGAAGTCCCATAGAAGTGAATGGAGAGCGCACCGCACACACATGGCTTCCTCTCCATTCACCACTATGGGCTACTTTTGGAACTTCGATGGAAGCGAATTGAAGATGGTCGTGAGTGTGCAATGCGCTCTCCTTCACTTTGGGAGCCCAATTCTGGAGATAGGACTGGGTCACAGAGGTGGGACCCGCACCTATCTGACATTGGTGGTATATTCTGGTGATATGCCACCAATGTCTGAGATGGGAATGCCGCTTTAATCTCTAGAATTGATGATCTTGTACACAGCATATGGTGTATACTATGGACATTAGTGAAAGACACTGATAACTATCCTTATATTCACAGCAGCCTAGTAATGTAAGACAAATGCAATTTATTTTTATTTATTTTTTAATTTTTTTAATTTAGTAGTCTAACAGAAAGCCTGTGCTTTCACATTTTTTTTAGAGTGGAATCAAACTGCCTATGGTTTACCGGACCCACAGAGCAGAAATGAAACAGATATGATCCTGCCCATTGTTCTTCAGTATCTGTGTCCTCCTTACATTTCTTTCTTTGGACTTGGTGCCGTATCTGCTGCTGTGATGTCATCCGCTGATTCTTCAATCTTGTCTGCAAGTTCTATGTTTGCCAGGAATATCTATCAGCTTTCATTTAGACAAAATGTAAGTTACGCCTGAGTAATTTCAGTATTAGACAAGTATTGTCACACATGTATAAGTCAATAATGACCATAATAAAAATCTATAATATCTCACTGACATAAGATTAAAACACAGTTTACAAGACTGAAAAAGACATGTTATGTCCATGCAGTTCAGTCTGTTAACCTGCAATGTTGATCCATAATAAAGAAAAAAAAACCCTCATAAGGTAGAAGCCAATTTTCTTTGCCTTAGAAAAAAAATCCTACTCAACTATACCTTGCAATATTAGTCCCTTTTGAACGTTTTGAGTTCACCATCACAACCTAATCTGGCCAATATTTCCATAGTCTCACTGCTCTTACATAACTAAAACTAAAATACAATGTTTTCCAGTCTTGCTAACTACTTAGTCACATTATTTGAATGTTTTATACAGATGAGGATAAAGGGAGGTTGAATTAATTGCTGATGCAATTTCCCTCTACTACACAAGAAAGTTTAAAAGTTACCTACATTTAAAATAGAGAGTAACCTAATTGGAGTTAGTATACAACAGGTCTTCATTCCAGGATACCATCAGACCTGAGTGGATAGCTTCTACAAAGAGTATATCTCAATCTGAACAACCTGGTATGTCCATGCATCCCATGGTATTATGCTCCTTTTCACCTGCTGATGTTCTCCAGGATAATAAAACATTTGGTGCCAAATTCCCCAGCAGATTGCAGAGAGGGACAGCAGCAGGATACCCTGCAATTAGCTTTTTGGGAGTCTCTTCTAACAGGAAGGATTATCCAAAGAAAATGTCTTTATCAGGTATTCATTAACTGAGCAAACTGCTGCCTCCTCCAACCATTCAGTATAGCAAAACATAAAATAAAATGAATGATAGAGTATAGCAAAGATCATTGGTCATTTTTATAACTTATTTACCTACTTCCAGGGTCAAGAAAGTAGTGTCTTTTGTAGACATGACTACATTTTTACTTATAAAATATTTTATTTTCCAGGCATCCGAGAGGGAAATCTCCTTGGTTATGAAGATCACAGTCTTTTTATTTGGGGCAGGTGCAACAGCCATGGCATTACTTGCCAAGTCGGTATATGGACTTTGGTACCTGAGTTCTGACTTGGTCTACATCGTCATTTTCCCTCAACTGCTCTGTGTCTTGTTTATCAAGGGAACCAATACCTATGGCTCTGTTATAGGGTACATCTTTGGGCTTTTTCTACGGATAAGTGGAGGAGAACCATATCTACATCTACAGGCTCTCATCTGTTATGGGGACTGCTATGTAGACCAGAACAACATATATTTACAAAAATTCCCATTTAAAATGCTCTCTATGCTGGTTTCATTTTTTAGCAATATTACCATCTCTTATTTGGCCAAGTATCTATTTGAAAAGGGAATATTGTCACCAAAGTATGACTTCTTAAATGCTGTGGTGGCCAAGCACAGTGAAGAGAACATGGACAAGACAACTCTTGTGAAGAATGATAATATCAATTTGTCGGAATTAGCTCCTGTGAAGCCAAGACACAGCATAACATTGGGGAACACCTTTGTAAATAGGCAGGCCATCAGTGACTTGGACTCAAGCCCAGAGTCTCCAGAACTTGAGAACAAGGACCTTTGATATGGCCATAATAAGAATGCTACTTCTACATAATTAGCAATGAAAACTCTATAAACAGAAATAAAGATGGTAAGCAGTGTTTTACTACAATTATATGGTTTATATATTTATGGCATTGCACAATTAAACATACACATCATATCAGCCTCCCAGTATGAAGTCACGTATTGCTGTTCTTCATACAAACTTTACTAAAATATTATGATACTTTTTGAGCTCGGTTTTGTTTTACAGACCCAGCAATATTCAATATGTTAAAAGACACAAACATACATTGAAGTCCTCTTTACACCAGCCAGCAATTGGGGCATTTGTTAGGAAGGTGCATTCCTAGGAACTCTCGTTCTCGATAACTGGCCAGTGTAAAGGTGTAGCCGATCTCCTAATGAACAAGCAAACACTCGTTCATCAGGTGAATGCATCGTTGAAACAGACACCAAAAACATTGTTTTGAGGGTAACAAATCGTGCTGTGTAAACGATCTGCTGCCCAGAAAATATGATTTTCTAGGGTGACAAGCGATCACTGGAGTGATGGTGCATCCCCATTCAGAGGAGATCTAAATGCAGCTCTCATCTCCTCTGAATAGCCTGCTATGTGGGCCTATATTCAATGAAACTACTGCACCAAAAATGCCTATTGTGTGTATCTGCAACCTTTCTTTATGTGTAATTCTCCTTAGAACTTAAATGATTAGATAGTATCCATAGATCACTGCTATTTAATTCATCAGATGTGATTACATTGCGGAACATTTTATCTTACATAGATTTTTATTTTTATGATATGATTTTATAACACCAGCAGTTCTGCACTGTTGTCACTTATGTGACCAGGAATAACATATTTAAAGGTTTGTTAGTTTCATTGCTCATTTAACTACAAATGACATTTTAGCATATTTACTCAGTATAACTATGGAGAAGTATTAATGGTATAGAAATTATTTTGCCTAAATTCAACTAATTTTCACAAATGATTGGACAAGCCACCACCATTCTCCTTTCCCCTGAAACTTTCTATTCATTGGTCTATCATTTCTGTTATAGAGTTCAATAAATTAGTGCTGCTAAAGGCCTTTTTGTGTACCGAGTATCAGGACTATTATCAGGGGTGATAGTTCGTATGACTGCTAATTCCCATTAATTGTTTTGTGTAAAGGCGCCATTAATCTCCCAATGACCAAGCAGACTCTCACTCATCAGTGATATCACTTTTTTCGTCTTAAAATACAGTAAAGGATCGCTCTCTCTCAGGGGGGCGCCATCACAGACTTCTTCCAACACACAGGGGTTTTCAAGTCCAACACAGCTTTATTTTTGCTCTTCAGCACAAAAACAAACAAAGCCAAACAAACATCTGCCTGTCTGGGCTTTGACTAACACAGGTTCTCTAGCTCACCTGGAAAAAACGCTGTTCACACACAGCTTTTAGATGCGGCTTCCTCAGCTGTCTGGTCCAGCAGCCTCCTGGCTGTGACCTCACCAGCACCTTTGGGGTGAGATGGCCCAGTAGTTCTCCTGACTCTGACTGTGCGACCCTCTTCCATAGGCGTCGCTGGGCCCCCCAAACTTTAGGCTATACCAGGTCTATCTCCAGGTCTATTCCCTGTGGCCCTCTCTCTCTCCATACTCATACACTGTGGGTTGGTTTATCTCCACCTGATTAACCCTGATGGCCTCACCTGCGATCTCCTCAGGTGAGAGGAAAACGTGTCCTGGAAGGGTGTGGACTGGAAGAATCCTACTATCAACCAGTCTTCCGTGCAAATTACTATACACATCACCACAATACTCAGGGATGTGTTACTAACAAACAAGGAAACTGTATAGGGAGGAACGAGCTACGATCATTCCTCCTCATACAATGGCGGTCATTGCTGCATGTAAATGCGTACAATGATCAGACAGAAACGTTCCTAGTAATATTCTTTCCCAATCATTGGCTGCTCTGTGGTCCATTTTTAAAGAGCATTAAGTTACTGAACAGAGCTGTGTGAATACGACCAATCATCACTACACAACGCTAAACTTATCCAAGAAATGAAAGGACTTATTAAGAAAGACATAAAGAGACATGGCTTTGTCTAACCCAGTACCTCTTGTTTACATTTTAAAGGGGAATCCAAACAAAGCTGATCTTTTTAAGTTGCATATTAACATGATCATGGTAGAGTTTCTGATCTTGAACCTTCACTGATTTCCATAATTACAGAGTTTTCAAGCCCCTTCAGCATTTCTGATACAACATTCTAAACAAAAGAACTTTAAGATTAATAATGGCTTTCCTTGAAAGTTGGACTGGGAATATCAGCAATACCTATATATAGATAACACAGCAACACTCCATTAACATAAGGTGTCACAGCTCACCACCTCCCCCTCCCGGCACAATGACCTCTGCACAGATGATAGAGTATGCCTAGGACACTTTCTCATAGAAGGCAATGAACGTCTCCAGACTACAGGTTCCTGTGGTCCCTAGGGCTGCTGGAAAACATATCTCTGAACACTGTTGACAGCAGTTTGAGGAAGATGACTCTCCCATAATCATGCATAAAAATAGAATTACAAAAAAATCTACAAATAGAATAAACAAACAGGTTATAAAAAATAATATGCATCACTATCTGGTTTAGATAGTAAAAATTCTATAGGTAATACATTTTAAAATTCCTAAATGTTAGTGCAGATTGTTGTCTACTTACGACCTGCAGCTAAAGGCCCCTTTACATGAGTACATAGTTGATTCGATGGAACGATGAATGAGTTGTTACTGTTTGAACCCTTTAGATGCACAGAGTATGTTGTAAAAACTTATGAGTGTGATCCTGTTATAGATCATTTGTCAAGCAAACTGCATTTACACTAAAAGATAACCGACTGTGTGGGCGATGTTCGGGGAAAAAGGGATTGTTTTATAACTTTGAAGGTATGAAAAGTGTGTGTTAACAACGTGTGTGAAAACTCTTTATTCCACCTCCTGTATGCAACCTCCATTTTGTCTTCAGTTCAGACCACACAGTTGCAAGATAAGCTTGTGGGCAAAACATCTCCTTGTCATAGGAAATAATGAACATTCTTACCCACACAATAGCAGAACTGCAGACACTTGTATTTGATATGTTCATTTTCTGTAGGATTGTGGTGTCCAATGTTTGGCGAGTGAATATTTGTTCAGAGTGCAGAAGTGGGAAAATTGAAAAAAAATTTCAAAGTGTTTCCTCCCACTTAGAAGAACACTTGAAGGAGCGAATATATTTCCAATCCACACCCTTTTTTTATTTGCGCACGTATTGACGCAATGATTTAGGTGTCTACATCAGCAATCACAAAAACAAAAAACGAAATAATTATCACTTTGATCGTTTGATGCTTTTACACATTACACACACACTTTATGCTTTTACAAACACTTTTGATAAGTGATCACTTTCACTCAATGTTACCTTTTTTTTAAAATGATTATCTCTAAAGGGGCCGTAAGGGAAGAGTTTATCTTCAAGCTACTCTCATTATATTAGTGGGTGGAATATTAGAATGAAAGGATGATAGCTCCATTGCTCTCTTGATACACCTATGGTGGATTTATACATACAGAGGAGCAGCCAATTATTGAGAAGGAACAATTCTTTCTGACAACTGGCTGCTTGTTCAGTGGGGCTGAAGCACTGCATTTATATGCAGCAATCACCTCCACAGTATGAGAATGGGCAATCGATATTGCAATCACTTGGCTGTTTAGACATCACAATCTACTTGCCAGCACTAACAATAGTTTCACCCTATGAACAAGCATTTTGATTGTTCATAGGGTGATTGGCTGTACCTTTAGACGGGCAGATTGTCAGAAATGAGCGTTCGCAGGAACGTTAGTCCCCAATAATCTGCCCTAATATCTGCATGTGTAAATTGACCACTGGATAAACATGGCCTACACAGACAGAGCAAATTACCAAATGCAGTTCTTTACTTTTCAACAAGCGTACACCTAGGCGGGGAAATAAGTCCCACATTACATTGTCCATTGTGGCTGGTATATCTGCTTGGTACACCAATATTAAAGTGGTTGTCCAGGCTACAGATAATGATGAACTATCCCCAGGATAGGTCATCAATATCAGATTAGTGAGGGTCTAACACCAGGAACCTCACAGATCCCATATGTCGGGCAGCTGTGGTGCCAGAAACTATAAAGTATATAGAGCAGAAGCAATAGGCTCCATATACTGTGTAGTCTCCAGCACTGTCATACTGCGGCTCAGCTCCGATTCACTTGAACAGCCACTACACAGTGTATGGAGTTGTCTGCTTCCAGCTCCCTACATTATATAGTTTCTGGCACTGGCAGCTTCCTGAAACAGCAGATCGGAGGGGCTGCCAGGTGTCAAACCCCTACTGATCTAATATGGCTGAACTATCCTGAGGATTGGTCATGAATATCGGTAGCCCAGACAAATCCTTTAATAAGTATGTCCTAATGTACTTTGCAAATTGGTCTTTTGTGGCCTAGGCCTTGTGGTAGACCTAGGCCAATGTAGTAGTATGCAAAGAATTTATCACAAAACCTTGTACCCCAATTACAATGGGCCATAATGTTATTTCATTTACACTATGACTCCGCATATAATTGCAATTTTAGTTATTATTGTAGTGATGTTGTATCTGCACTCTCTATACAGGCAGATTCGCTCTAGCAACAGAAGATCATTTGTCCTATTTTGTAATGTTAAATACATAGGATTTTCCTCATTACCTTTTTTACATTAAAGGAATGGAGCATGAATTAGGAACATGATGCAAATTTGCACGTCCAGTCCTCATATTAGAAATGCAAAAGTTCAAGGATGCTGCCACATTTTCATTTCCCATTATCAGAACTTCAAGGATATAGGCAACTATCTACATATGGTAGTTCAGTGACCATCACTGCTGCCTTACAACACCGGGGTCTTCTCTACCTATGAATGATTTTTCCTGAGTATACCTTCCTCACATATTTGGGCCAGGAACTTATATATGTGGATATTTGGTATACTTCTACTCATAAGAGAATAGCAAGGGTTATTTCCATCTCATAAAGTGATGTTAGTATGGTTAGGATAGGCAAATACTTTATTATTGGTAAGGATCCATCCTCTCTGAGCCTCATCGATCCTAATAATGAAGGGACTGCAGTATTGATTTTTGTCCTCCACAGCAGTGCTTCGGCCACCTGTGCAGGAAAAATCGGCACATCTCCATTCAAGTATATGGGACAGTTTGCAATTCCCCATGCAGTAGCCCTGTCTCACAGGCTGATGAAAATGTTACCAAAACGGGTTTGATGCCTACAGGCTCTTCAAATGCAAACCACTCCTTGGAGCTTACCAGGCAATAAGCAGCTGAAATCTTTAAAAGCCCAACCATGTGTCCTACCCATTTGTGAATAATTTTTCATTGTCTTCTCTTTTGTACTTTTTATTTTGGCTGTGTTTCTGTCAGAATGTACTTATTATCCATATACTGTGATGATTACTATGTATTAAATGTTTTCCTAGTTTAGTGAATGTTACTGCTGATCTTACGTGGTTAGTCCTTGAGGGTCCTCATGTAGTAAGATTCTTCATCATTGAATAGATGGAGCTAGCAAAACTTCAAGCCACTCTGACACTGGCTAGAAAACACATTATACACTTACCTTTTAGACCGTGAACATCAACTAGTGCCTTACAGTCCAATGTGAGATCCTTACTGTGCACATTTAAGTGACGTTTTCCTACATTTCACATACGATATGCAAATTTTTACATGTTTATGTATTATTGACTAATTCTTAATAAAAATGGTTTATTCTAGAGTAGTATAATACCACCACAGTTATTGCTTTGTTATAATGAGTAAGGCCCTGCTCACATGATCATATTTCTGTTCTGTATTTTATTTTCTACATTTTCATCCAGCAAAACAGGATTGGACCTCAGAGGGAGGCAGTAAAATGTTACTTTGGGGAAAGTTTTCCTTCTTTGTGAGCATTTTTTAATTAATTTATTTTTTTAATAGTCAAAACATTCATGTGGGACTACAGACATGCGATGCACTTGTTAGTGAGAAGGCAGAGAGGAAATAGAATCCATGCCAGCTGATTTCTTTTTATGCACATAATACTTTTGGTATTCCCATGTGAAGCTATATATATTATATTTTACATTTTTCTGCTTGGTCTGTTTAGATCCATTCCACACTATCAGCATCGGACTGGCCCACCAGAGTACTCAGGCTCTGATACCATAGTGGGTCCCAAAGGTCCAGGAGAGAAACAAACATTTGGAACCGCCTGAAACCAATAACTTGCCACCAAGGTCTATTTCTTTGGATGAAAATCTATTAGACTTTATTAAATGACATGGGGCTTGGGACCCAAAAATAATTTTATCTGGTGAGCCCAATCTGATCCTGCATACTATACCAAATTTGATAAATCTGTTTAAGAAATAATAGAAATGGACAGGTTTCCTGATGCAGGTTTGGAAGCCAAAACCAGGAGTGAATTCAAAATAGAGAAGTGCTGTCTGTCCTTTACACTTTCTCTCCTTTTATGATCTGTGAGAGTAATGGTCAATGTTAACATTATACTCCTATAGTACATATACCTATGAATGATTTATAAGGCATATATAATCATATATTTGGATCTTCACTATGAACTTTATCAACCATTGCACAGCAGCACAAAAACTTGGCCTTTGGTGCTTTCCATGAATAAGGAGTACAGATGGTCCTTATCTATCAAAACTGGGTCCAATTTCGGACAAGTAAACTTTTACCTAGTTTTTAGGCCAGAAGATATTGCCAATATGCTGTCAGGTGTAATTATGCAATGTAACACGTTTTAATTTCAATATTGTAACCGCCTGAAAAACTCCCAGTTACTCCTATTATCATAAAGTTATAAGAATAAAGATATTTGGGATGGTCTCTCAGATCTCCTGACAGTATCTGTGTCTTTGTTACCGGCCGTCTAAATTAATTAATTGATTACTCTATGCCTGTATTTTGAACTATTCTGACAGATCCACTCCTGATTTTGGCTTCCAAAACTGCATCAGGAAATTTGAATGTGTGGCCCTTCTCTTAGACTTCTTATAAGTTAAGCAGAACTCCTTCAGTAAAAGAACTAGTGAGCAGATTACCAATTATCATTTTTACATGCATTTGTCAATTCACTGTGCAAGCAAAATTGTATTAATGTAAAGGAAAGTTAAAAATGAAATTGAACTCTCTTCACAGAAACTGATATGCTACTTTGCATTTATGTGTACATTTGTGTTTTTTGGAACCAAAATGTGTTGTGGGTTTTCTGCTTTGTAACCATACTAGTCCCACATACAGATAAGTGTACTGTCATTCTATACCTTGCATAATGCGTCTGCTGTTAAAAAACAAAAATAATTGATGTTGTATCATTGTGATTTAAATCTGCAACACAGGCGGAGAGAAAAACATTGTAAATCTGTCAGTTCAGCGACTTTCACATTACTGTAATAAAATATATATTTTTGTTTCTTCCAGATATATGTATAGTAAAATGCTTAAGAAATAAGATAAAATTAATCTATTGTTCAAGTACTGTATTAAATAGTGCCAAATAAGTTCTGGAATCTAATTGTGTAATATAAACTTTATATTTATCTATGTAACCCACAGATAAACATATTTATTTTATTAGTGCTAAGAATATTATGTGTGTAGCATAGCAAGAGAGATATGGTTTAATAAACTTTTTTTCTTATTCGTGGTGGCACTTTGCTTGTTTGACCATAGTGGAAAATTAAGATAGAAACTGTTTAGGCTGCTTTGGCTGGATTTGACTATCAAACAGAAAATGCTTAAGTAGTTGCACTGGATTTAAGTAAAAATACATCAGAAATTGATTAATTACATGCTTTGTGGCTAGGGGTAGGGAAGCCCATAGCCTTTATGCTGCCTGAGGCAAAAATTAAAATGGGACCCCCCATGTCAAATTCTTGGAAACAATAAATATATGAAAAAATGTAAAAAGAGTACAAAGGTGTGTCCCAACGCGTTTCATCAAATTCTAACAAGCCCCAGAATAATCAGGGACACGGGGCTATACTGTGTCCTGTGTTATAGTAATGGCAAACTAAAAATAAGCCACTAATGTTATACACTATCTTCTGCACAAATCAATCAGTTTATATGATTCTGTTGTTAACGCCATTGGTTTCATGAAATATATAGATTCATTATTTTACTCCCCCTTCTCATCTGTAAGGCTCCCTGAGGAAATTTGATGGTAGTCAACAGTATATCAGGGCTGTCACGCTGCCACGTTGAGCATCATGAAAAAGCACACTGATAGATAGAATAGATAGATGAATAGATAGATAGATAGATAGTAACCAGTCAGTTCCTAAAATTGATATGTTGGAAGCAGAAGAAATGGGCCTAAGGATCTGAGCAGCTTTAACAAAGACCAAGTTGTGATGCCTAGACAACTGCATCAGAGCATCCTCAAACTGGCAGGTCTTGTGGGATCTTCCCAGTATGTAGTAGTTATTGCCTTTTAAAAGAAGTTCAAGGAAAGATAACCAATGAATGTCAGCAGGATCAATGATGTACATACGAAGAGAGCAAAGTCTAGACCATCTGTTCCAAACCCACAGAGGAACTACTGTAGCAGAAAGAGTTACTGCTGACGAAGATAGAAAGATGTCAGAACACACAGTACATTGCTATATTTGGGGGATGCATATTTTCAGTCTGGTCAGAGTGCTTCTGCTGACCCCTGTCCACCACTGAAAGCATCTATAGTGGGCATGTGAGCATCACAAAGGGTCTGGGGTGGTAGTTGCTGAGCATGTGTCCCTATGCGTACTCCCATGGTCTTTGCAACCAGAGAGGCCATTGCTTTTCCTATAATGTGAAGCAAGACCACAGCTGCTGGATTGCAGGGTGGTCATAGCCCTTGAATCAGAGCAGTGTACACCGTAATGGAAAAATGAATAAGGCCAGCAAATGAGGCAACATGGACAAGAAGTATACAGTCATGGCCAAAAGTTTTGAGAATGATACAAATATTAATTTTTACAAAGTCTACAGCTTCAGTTTTTATAATGGCAATTTGCATATACTCCAGAATGTTATAAAGAGTGATCAGCTTAACAGCAATTACTTGCAAAGTCAATATTTGCCTAGAAAATGAACTTTATCCCCCAAAACACATTTCAACATCATTGCAGCCCTGCCTTAAAAGGACCAGCTAACATCGTTTCAGTGATTGCTCCATTAACACAGGTGTGGGTGTTGATGAGGACAGGGCTGGAGATCAATCTGTCATGATCAAGTAAGAATGACACCACTTGACACTTTAAAAGGAGGCTGGTGCTTGGCATCATTGTTTCTCTTCTGTTAACCATGGTTATCTCTAAAGAAACACGTGCAGTCATCATTGCACTGCACAAAAATGGCCTAACAGGGAAGAGTATCGCAGCTAGAAAGATTGCACCTCAGTCAACAATCTATTGCATCATCAAGAACTTCAAGGAGAGAGGTTCCATTGTTGCCAAAAAGGCTCCAGGGCGCGCAAGAAAGACCAGCAAGCGCCAGGACCGTCTCTTAAAAGTGTTTCAGCTACAGGATCAGGCTACCAGCAGTGCAGAGCTTGCTCAGGAATGGCAGCAGGCAGGTGTGAGTGCATCTGCATGCACTGTGAGGCGGAGACTCTTGGAGCAAGGCCTGGTCTCAAGGAGGGCAGCAAAGAAGCCACTTCTCTCCAGAAAAAACATCAGGGACAGACTGATATTCTGCAAAAGGTACAGGGAGTGGACTGCTGAGGACTGGGGTAAAGTCATTTTCTCTGATGAATCCCCTTTTCGATTGTTTGGGACATCTGGAAAACAGCTTATTCAGAGAAGACGAGGTGAGCGCTACCACCAGTCTTGTCTCATGCCAACTGTAAAGCATCCTGAAACCATTCATGTGTGGGGTTGCTTCTCAGCCAAGGGAATCGGCTCTCTCACAGTCTTGCCTAAAAACACAGCCATGAATAAAGAATGGTAGCAGAATGTCCTCCAAGAGCAACTTCTCCCAACCGTCCAAGAGCAGTTTGGTGATCAACAATGCCTTTTCCAGCATGATGGAGCACCTTGCCATAAAGCAAAGGTGATAACTAAATGGCTCAGGGAACAAAACATAGAGATTTTGGGTCCATGGCCTGGAAACTCCCCAGATCTTAATCTCATTGAGAACTTGTGGTCAATCATCAAGAGACGGGTGGACAAACAAAAACCTACAAATTCTGACAAAATGCAAGCATTGATTGTGCAAGAATGGACTGCTATCAGTCAGGATTTGGTCCAGAAGTTGATTGAGAGCATGCCAGGGAGAATTGCAGAGGTCCTGAAGAAGAAGGGTCAACACTGCAAATATTGACTTGCTGCATTAACTCATTCTAACTGTCAATATAAGCTTTTGTTACTCATAATATGATTGCAATTATATTTCTGTATGTGATAAAAACATCTGACAAACACACATAAAAACAAGAGGGCAGCAGATCATGTGAAAATATAATATTTGTGTCATTCTCAAAACTTTTGGCCATGACTGTACATTAGTAAGGGCCTTATATCAACTTTTTCTACATGACAAATCCCATTTGCTGAAGTTAGACAATCCTTTTAAACTGTGTAAACATACTTTATATAATTAAGAGAACTCTATTTCTTAATTTATTAAGTGGCCAGCACAAACTACAATAGCAATTCAAAGTCGGGTTTGGTACCAAGGTACCAGCAGGTACCAAACCCAACTTCGGTTTCCATTTTAAATTGTTTTTAAAAGATGCCGAAGTGATTATCGGATTCATTCACTGAAGTCTCAAGCGACTGTAGCTGAAATGAATTTTGCCTCCACGAACCCAATACACTTTAAAACTGTATGGAGACAGGTCTCCAGACAGCATTAAAACGAAGTGTTTGAACGAATCAACTTCGGATCTATTTAATGCCAACATTAAATCTTATGATCATGGTTGAGTAATTAAATCCCATGCAGTCAATTAAATGTGTTTCTCTAAGGCCATCTCATGGCTTGGGGAAACATGGTTCCTGCTCGTCTGTGTACATAGTGCTAAATGAGAAACAGAGCAATGGGGAGTATTGGAGTGACAGCATACAGCAATCTACAAAATATCAACATCTATCAACTACGTCCAATTCTATTTAACCACATTCTTGGCATTTAATTAATGAGTGTGTAAACTGAGCTTCATTGTGAATTTATTCCATGTTAATGTGCTAATTTGCTGTCTTATTTAAGTGAGATAAATGTCCAATGGGTTTACTAATTAAATCCCAATTACAGTTTAAAAGCATTATGATAATAGTCTAAAAGGTATGTGTCATATATGAAAAATGCTAGCAAAGTGAATGTTTGTTCTTAAGTTGAGGCTGAATAGACAAGAAATGATGGGATTTGTTTCTAGAAAGATTTTAGGTAATGTAAAAATCTATTTAAATGCCTTAATTGATACAGTGAATGAAAGAGAGACATGTGCAGTTCCCCACAGCAGGGGGTACTTTCAAAATGTTTTTTTTCATGTATGTTATGCCATTTTATGCTTAGTATCTCCATTATGGTAATGAATGGGAGTAACGTTGTTAACCACCTCTGGCACAGCCCCTAGGGAAGCTTAGGCTTGGACTGTTAGGCTCCATTCACACGTCCTGTTTTTCTTTCCTGATTCGATCCTGATCCTGATCTGGATCCATTAATTTCAATGGGTCCTGAAAAAATCAGGATTGAATCAGGAAAGAAAAACAGGACGTGTGAATGGAGCCTTAACTCTGCCCCTAGCTCAGTCTAGTCTAGGAGAGTCTAATGTTAGCCAGGAAGGAGAGAGGAAGCAAAGGCCATGTGCTCCACTCCTCACTAGGCCTCAAGCTACAGAGACTAACAATCTCTGCATGATCTATCAGGAGATAACCATCTTTACAGTGGAATACTCCAGGAGACAAAGAGGGAGAAAATTCCAGAATGTGTAACGGCCGAGCAAACGGAGTCAGTATGAAAAGCTATAGACATTACTACTGTGAGTGGGACACCATCCACACTTAGAAACTACCTGGTCAGTTATTTCCCTAAATCTGTACTTGTACATAATGTTGTCCCTACCACCCCCATTCACCCACAATCAGTGCACTATAGTAGTAAATTCTCAGGTAAGCTGGTCAATGGTGAGGTGACATTCCACTGACACTGTACAGTAGAGACCACCTAGCGGTCAGTTTACTAGTATCAGTCACTAAAAGTAGCAGCACCAATTGTGGGCAAATGGGGGAGTAGGTAGGTAAATCAGTGCTAGAGGCAGCTCTAAAGGTATGCCACCAGTTTCACATCTGTGAGGACATCACAGGACCTCTTTAAACAGGTTGTGCAGTGTTGTAATATTAATGACATATCCTCAGGATCAGTCATCAATATTAGATCAGTGAGGTTCCAACTCCCGCCATCCCCACCAATCCACTGTTTCCGAGGGTTTCCTCTTCAAAGTTTACCTGTCCGCCGTCTCCTTTGTAGTTGAGGTACAGTGTAATTACAACTGTTCATCCCTTTCACTTGTGCTGTAACTACATTGTGCCGCCATTACAAAGGAGACGATGCACAAATAAACATTGAAGATGAAACCACGCTCACACAAGTGCTGCAACCCCTTCAAACACGTGATCAGCAGTGGATGCTGGGAGTCGGACCCCACCAATGTAATATTGATGATCTATCCTGAGTATAGGTCATCAATATTACAGCACTGCACAACCCCCCTAATGTGTAATAAAATAAGCCAGTTGATTTTCTCTATGTTAAAGGGATATTTCAGCTATCCATGAGAGATTCGCTGATCACTAGGACAATGCACTAAAGTCCTGTATCCTTCTCTGCCACCACCTCCTTTGAGGAGAAGTTCTATGAAAAAGCCACTGGCCACTGTAGGACAAATGTAGTATTACATGGCAGCCATTCAGATGAATGTCCATGATTGGAATACAAAGACTGAGCAGCTCTCTGTTCTCGTTCATAGAGGGGGTCTCTCAAGCAGGACCCCCAGTCATTATGACGTCCATATATCCTGTCCATCTGCATGCTGCATTTTCTCAACTAAAGAAAAAAACAACAACAAAAACATAACAAATGCAGTGTGGTTTTCCCAGAAATGTTTTGGTCTACAGTGTTTGTTTGGTGCAATTGTTGAAAGCATTTTTTATGCCAATGACAATACAGATTTTTATCTCTTTATTTTCCAATCCCGGTTTTGCCAAATAAAAAAACTGCATCAGAGGAAGGCCAGACAGATTCAAACAGGATAGGATTTTTAACATCTCGATGGAAGAAAACAACTCAAGGACATGACTGATTGAGAACAGTTTCATATTTTAGAGGGTGAATGCTCTTTAATAAAAATTTCTCTAACCTAAAGTACAGAATTGTGCAGCTTGACATGCTTCAAATAACAAACCGTAGGTAAACAATAAGTATAACATTGTATATCTGGTACACTGATTCTGTACTTAATAATTACTAAGAGTACCGTAATAGTGGACCAAGTATAACCTCTAATAGGAAAATGCCTGCCAAACCCTCGGGTATTTCAGCTCACTTTTGTGTCTCCAACCAATAAGGCACTCAGAATAATAGAAGGTTATAACTCTAAGCAAATTAGTACATTTCTAATTTAATTGTGAAATCCCAGAAAGGTTGTAAAGGTCAAGTTATATATATGCAAATTAACTTTTCACATTTGTACGCTTTTTCTAATGTTTGAAAGCACTTTCTATAATATGTCAGACGTGTAAATGTAATTAAATTAGGTAAAAAGTTATTGTAGATGAATTGCCCTAAAATGTCATATGATAGTCAGGGGACAAGAGTATAACATAAGATTTGGATGTCTTAGTGATCAGATTTCCACATTTTTTCCTAGAATACCTTGTAAATGACAGTTTTATTTTTCTTTTGTATACCAAGAAATATACTTTGGGAGAGTAGAAATAATTATTTTCAGTACATGCATTGGCATTGCTTCATTCAGTTAGTTCTGTAATAACTCAGCCCCTGGAGTCAAGAAATCTTGTAAATTACCTTAAATGACAAATTAAACCAAAAACCTGTATTGAAGAATAATATTATTATAAAAGTAGTTTCATAAATAGAGCTTTGATTTTGCTCAATCCAACTACCATTATCATCAACCAAAGACTAGTAGTAATTTTCTATACAAATTGAACTGGTGCTAATGACTACACTTTCGATGCTCAAGTTCTGGATGACCAGGAAGAATACTAATGCTTCACTGACATCCATCTACTTCATGGTTTTCCATTAGAAAGAATGGTAGCACTCACGCAGCAGTGCCCACCCAGCTGACCCCAATTCATATGCTCAGTTTGTAATTTAAGATGCAGACTCCATTTTGTCAGTAGTCCAGCACTCCCATTGCCACACATTGCTCTGTGTGGCCATCACCAAGGTCCAGGATGTGTTTGCTGGAAATACTAATAAAATAAGTTAAAGGGGTTATCCGACACTAACAAATGCTCCACCATATGCCGGGCCCCTCACACTGATTCTACTTATCTGGCTTCCCGCACCGCCGCTTCTCCCCGAGTGTAGATGAAAACATCCGGTGTCTGGGGGCAGCCAATGGCAGGCAGGACAAACCTCCCTAGTGTCACCCGCGATACTAGGGAGGTTCATTCCCGTCACTGCCTGCAATTGGCTGCTCCCTATCCCCCCGACACTGGATGTTTACATCCACGCACGGGGAGAAGCAGCAGCGGCGGTGCGGGAACCAGGAGTGGCGCGGGGAGCCAGGTAAGTAAAATCCGTGTGAGGGGCCCAGCATATGTGGGAGCATTTCTGAGTGACGGATAACCCCTTTAAATTATGAGATTTTAAAGGGTTTCTGTCACCAGTTTTTTCGGTATGAATCAGGCTGACATTAGAGATGTGTTAATGTCAGCTGATTCCAAATTTATATCTGTTTTATTTACTGGTGCCCCCATTTTTGTATAAAATGAACTTTTATTTTATGCTAATAAGGCTTCTAGGTGCAAGGGGCGTTACCTCTGCTCCTAGAGGCTCTGTTGATTGACAGGACCAGGCAGAGAAGAAACACTCCATTCACCATAGCTTGCAAGGACCTTCAATGATGTCATGACCATGTGATCAGTCACATGGTTAGGAGCACACAAACAGCCTGTCTCCTCCTAAACCATGTGACTGATCACATGGTCATGACATCATTGAAGGTCCTTGCAAGCTATGGTGAATGGAGTGTTTCTTCTCTGCCTGGTCCTGTCAATCAACAGAGCCTCTAGGAGCAGAGGTAACGCCCCTTGCACCTAGGAGCCTTATTAGCATAAAATAAAAGTTCATTTTATATAAAAATGGGGGCACCAGTAAATAAAACAGATATATATTTCGAATCAGGTGACATTAGCACATCTCTAATGTCAGCCTGATTCATACCGAAAAAACTGGTGACAGAAACCCTTTAAGTGTGAGAAATCATGAGAATTTAAGTGTCGTGGTTACTTCCTCTATGTTGACATGGATTTTACAAAAAATTTACCCTGTCAGGGGTGTAGCTATAATGGAAACAGGGGAAGCGGCTGCTATGGAGGAGCCCACCTGGGAGGAAGCCTGAAAGATTTTATTGTCAGGGCCCCCTCAACAGCATTATACAATGATATTATATACAGTGACAGTATATACAGTGACATGACATACAGTATATATGTGTAGCAAACAGATGGAGAGGCTACCTGGCCTGGTCTGAGAGACCTATCTTGACTAGCGGCAGCAGTGAGGGTTGCACGAGAGGAGGGGGTTGCTGCGAGGAAGGTTGTTCAAAAATTTGCAGCTGGGCCCAGTCAGTTCTAGTTACGCCACTGGACCCTACTGACATAATGTCTTGTTAAAAAATGTCAGAATATGTGAGGCAAAATAGCCTCCATGTGATCTATATTATATACACATTTCCCATGTGGATTTTTGTGCAGCAAATCCGCAGAGTAATACAGTATGAACTAAGTAGAAGCAATTTTCAAAATCTCATCTATACAGTATAAACTCACATAAATTTATTGGGGCAACTAATACGTAGTAGTGCGGCTAACACTATGGCCCACATTTAACTATTGACTCAACACTAATTAAGCCTACAATAAACTGAAGTACACAGAAAGTACAAAAAAATTACACAAACTTTATTGTATCATATATCAATACATTTAAAATACGCTTAAAACATAAAGCAATATGGGTGATGGAGGGTCTAATGCATGATCACTAGCCCAACACTATGGTCACAGAAGTAATACCTTACATAGACATATGGCAATAATACAATTCAAATGCTGCAATACACAATACTCTTGCGCCAATAACATAAATATAAAGTACAGGTTACCATATACCGTGACACACAGATCCCCGACGCGCGTTTCGCTCTATCGCTTCATCAGGAGGAATGACTCTGGGCCACCAAACATTCCATAAATAGCCACCTAACAGTCCTGATTCTTATCACCTGTGTGTTAGCACATGTCACACCAAACACTTGGAGCCGGAAGAGACAATCCGGAAGTGATGTCATAACACCGGCGTATATTCTCTATATTTGCCTATATATTATTATGGATTTAGGGCGAACTACAATTAAGGAGACAACTAGTAGCATACAAATACCGTCCGTTTATTTTGTGTAGTCTAATCCTGGATTACTTTTACCTGCGTATCAAGGGACGCGCACCACGGTCGCTACATTCCTTACAAGGTCTGCCGTCATAGTCATGTGACAAATGCTACAATGCATCTCACAGTGGAACACACCCTAATATGGTGAAGCATATCACTGATTGTATCATTCGGCTACTACTAGCCTACATGTATATTCCAGCACATAAACAGACAGAAGCAAATGTTTCAATATCTCATAAAGTGCTTAAGTGTAAATATAAATATTAAATTAACATCAAAATATAAAATCGCTATTAGCCAAATATAAATTCATAAATCCGTGCACACATGTAGCCTTAATGGTTTCTATCAATAAGTGCCAAAAAATATATATAAGTGCCCCACACGTGAAAGTGCCAAAGTGCAAAAGTGACAAAACATGCAATTCATATTACCAAATATATACATAAAACCAATTCATAAAATTCATATGTGTACAGTGTATAAAAACATAATATATATACTAAACCTTATACTTTGTGTATATACTCCAATCCCTATTGCACAAATCACCATATAAAAGCAGATTGTATAAGTGTCTGCCCTTAGTCCACACATAATATATATACGAAAAATATCCGTGTAAAAAAGTGAACTACAAAAAATGATAATAAATAAAATAGATAATAAATAGTTAATTAATAAATAGCAGCTCCACTGAACAGAATCATTCCACACTAATTCACGTCATCTCTCGCCCCATAAGGATCATATTTGAATCCAGGATAGAATACTTGTTCTCCAAGTCACCATTCTCCATTACTTAATCACCTATAAAGAAACACATCAGATCATTATTCATCACTCTATTCCAATCTCCTAGTACCAACAGACAGAGTAAATATCATCAGGAAGATGTATAAAATACCTCAATAAAAAATATATTAAAAACAACATCATGCATCTATCTAAATTTTAGGCCAAAAGGAAAACCTAGAGCAATCAAATCCCTAATCATAATTATAAGAAAGGAGCAAAGCTCAAACTTTCATTCAAGCCATGGGGGGTAATTGTATTGAGGGTCACTATCCAGCGTGCTTCTCTCTGAGCTATCAATTGTTTCCATTTGCCTCCTCGATTATTCACCACAATCTTGTCAATCCCTGTGACTTTCAAGAGGGTTCCATTGCAATTATGTCGTAATTTAAAGTGGCGAGGGATAGTTTTCAGATTGTTCCAATCATCTTTGTCTCTGGCCACATAAATGCCCAAGACGTGTTCCCTCACTCTCTTTTTTAGCTCCCTCGTAGTTAGACCAACATATAGTAAGTTACAGGGACATCTTGCCACATAAATCACTCCTGATGTCTGGCAGGAAATATGTTGCAAGATAGAAAACTCCCTCTTACCTCTTGAATCCGTGAAAGTAGTTGTCCGTGTTACATTCGGACAAGCCACGCAATTGCCACAGGGTCGACATCCCCATCTTGGACCTCTGGAGCCAAATGCACGTTCCGGTCTAGTTCCCACATAGTGGCTCCTTGTCAATATGTCCTTAAGATTCTTCTCTTTTCTGAAGGTGATTGATGGTGACGAAGGCAAATGACATTTCAGCACCTCATCTGATCTTAAGATGTCCCAATATTTGGTTATTACTCGTCTCACCTCCGAGTGGCCTTGATTATAGGTTGTAATAAACCTCACGATGGCATTATCTTTTCTAGTGCCGTCTTTCCCTCGTGGGTGGACGAGTTGACCACGTTTCAAGCCCTTCGCTCTCCTGTAGCCTTGTTTGATAGCTCGTTCCTCATATTCCCTTTCACGAAATCGATCACTCAACGCTCTAGCTTGTATCTCAAAGTCATTATCCTTGGAGCAGATCCTTCTCACCCTGAGAAACTGGCCGATAGGTATACTCGAAATCAGCCTCCGAGGGTGAGAGGACGTAGCATGTAGCAAACTGTTCACAGCTGTTTTTTTCCTATATAGGTTGGTCTGTATCAGACCCTCATCATCAACATCCAATTTAAGATCTAAAAAATCCATATCCGTTCTACCTGCCCTGTATGTTAGTCTGATATTTGAGTCATTCCCATTCAGAGTCTCCATAAATGTCCTGAGTTCACCAAGATTGCCCTGCCAAATAAACAAAATGTCGTCAATAAAGCGGCACCACATGTGGACCCGCTCTATTAACTGTACAGATTCTATAAAAAATATTTTCCTCTCCCATAGCCCCAGGAACAAATTTGCGTATGAGGGCGCACAAGACACCCCCATCACAGTTCCCTGGAGCTGTAGGTAATAAAATTCCTTGAAAACAAAAAAATTATGATGGAGGGCAAAATCCAGTAAACGAATGATCAAACTACTGAACTCACCATCAATTGTTAAGGACATCAGGAAATGTTGGACCGCTATTAATCCATCTTCATGTTTTATCGACGTATAAAGTGACTCTACGTCACATGTCACAATAATCATATCAGGTTCCAGATGAATACCGTCCAGCCTCTTCAGCATATCACCTGTATCCTTAAGAAGGGAAGGTAAATTACTAACCAAAGGTCTCAATACATGGTCAATCAATTTACATATCGGATCAAACGGTCCATTTATTCCAGATACTATAGGACGACCCGGAGGAATCCTCTCATTTTTATGGACCTTGGGTAACAGATAAAAGGTGGGTACAGTTGGGTCCTCTATAATCAGGTATTTCATCTCCTTATCTGTAATAACCCCATTGTCCACCGCCTCCAACAGGATAGATCGCATTATTTTCTGATATTCTACTAGGGGGTTATATGTCAATCTTCTATAGCATTGTTGGTCTCTCAATTGTCTAAATACCTCCCTCTCATACATGGTAGTGGGCCACAACACCACGTTCCCACCCTTATCTGAAGGTTTAATTATTACTCCTTTTAGATTTTTAAGATCCTTCACAGCCATTTGTTGTTCAAAAGTCAAGTTCCCACCACATTTCATGCTTGGAATCTTTCTCATATCCTCCGTTACCATTTTAACAAATATATCCACATTCGGGCAAATGGACAAACGAGGACATCTTTTTGATCTTGGTATAATGCTTTGTGGGAACTTACTTATCGTGTCTTCCTCTTGTTCCTCCAACAATTGTTGTAAGATCTTAAGGGCTTCTTGTTCTTCAGGGCTATTAAGTGGAGACTCAGAAGGACCCTTATGGTGTAATTTCTTAAAAATCAGATTCCGGGCGAACAGATGAACATCCTTCAATGCTGTGAAAAAATCAAATTTAACATCTGGAACGAACGATAAGCCCAAACCTAAAACCTCAACCTGTGGTTCAGTCAGTACATGATCGGACAAGTTAATTACCTGTAGTTTCCGGATGTTAGATTCCTGCACCAACTGTCTCTTCTGTTCAGGTTTTCTCTGATGGTCATATTTTCTCTTCCTCCAGTTTCTAGTCTGATATCCACCCGTACTTGTCTCCGAAGCATTTGACTCCGTCCCAGCTGACACCTGGGATGAGATGGATGCACTCCTATTTCTCATAGTAGCCTTCACACGCTGCCATTTGTACACCTGGCCATTTTCCATGTCCTGGCGATCATGAGTGAACTTCTTCTGCTTATATTCCCCTATCTGTTTCGCCCAGACAGATTGTGCCTCATCCAGCTCTTTAAAGAGGGACTCCTTCTCAGTTATAGATAGAGTTTGTTCCAATTTAATCTGTATCTCACTAATCTCGCAATCAAGTTCCGTCAATGTATTCTGATCTACCATGACCAAGATCTGCATAAATGTCCTCGAGCTCTGATTACAGGTATCGATCCACCTCTTTTTAAATTCCACATTCTCCAAACCAAAAGAGGGAAAAGTCTGTATCCGTAACCCCCTCGGTATAAATTAAATAAACTACAATTAAGGAGACAACTAGTAGCATACAAATACCGTCCGTTCATTTTGTGTAGTCTAATCCTGGATTACTTTTACCTGCGTATCAAGGGACGCGCACCGGAAGCTCATCTGCGTCTCAAACTGGAACGCATGCCGAGCCACTAGTCACGCCCACGGTCGCTACATTCCTTACAAGGTCTGCCGTCATAGTCATGTGACAAATGCTACAATGCGTCTCACAGTGGAACGCACCCTAATATGGCGAAGCATATCACTGATTGTATCATTCGGCTACTACTAGCCTACATGTATATTCCAGCACATAAACAGATGGAAGCAAATGTTTCGATATCTCATAAAGTACTTAAGTGTAAATATAAATTAACATCAAAATATAAAATCGCTATTAGCCAAATATAAATTCATAAATCCGTGCACACATGTAGCCTTAATGGTTTCTATTAGAGATGAGCGAGTAGTGTTCGATCGAGCCGATATTCGATCGAATACTACGATATTCGGCATACTCGATTTCAATCGAGTATAACGGCGATTGCGCACTTAGAATTCGTTTCCCCTCCCACCTTCCCTGGCGCTCTTTTTCCACCAATCAACATGCAGGGGGGGTATGACAGGCACGCTGAGCACGCTGGCAGCGCGAAAACAGCGTCTACATGGATTGGCTGGAAAAACCATGTGACCTCGAATATTAAAAACTCAGCTCTTCCTGCTCGTACGCATATGCTGCGTGAACTTAGTCAGGGACAGAGGCTGGAGAAGGGAGAGACAGATTTTAGCTGTTGGACAGGCAGGAGCGTGATTAAAAGCCCTTATCAGGGCTACTACAGTGGACTTCAGTGATAGCTTACTACAATATAGACTTTACAGAGAACGGCTGCTGTATTCAGGGATAGCTGCTGGAGTAGGGACAGAGAGAGGCATTAGTGGTGTATTAGGTGCTCTGCTACATACCAAACTATATTTGGCACTACTGTTCAGCGTTCTTTTAGGCTGAACAACCCTGTTATATAACTAGTGTGTATATGCACCATCTGATCTGGCAGTATACGGCTGTGAATTTTATTTTATTTTTTTAAATACAGTTTATTTGGCTCTAGTGTTCTGGGTTCTGTGTGCCTGCAATACCCTATTTGTATACCAGGTGTAAATACCCACCGTCTGTTCAGTTAGTACACGGCTGTGTACCTTGAAATATACAATATCTAGGCCATTTAATAGGCCACTGTACTGTGCGTTTTCTTGTTAAATTATCTCACATACCTGGTGTAAATACCCACCGTCTGTTCACTTACTACACGGCTGTGTACTTTGAAATATACAATATCTAGGCATTTTAATAGGCCACTGTACTGTGCGTTCTCTTGTTAAATTATCTCACATACCTGGTGTAAATACCCACCGTCTGTTCAGTTACTACACGGCTGTGTACTTTGAAATATACAATATCTAGGCATTTTAATAGGCCACTGTACTGTGCGTTTTCTTGTTAAATTATCTCACATACCTGGTGTAAATACCCACCGTCTGTTCTGTTACTACACGGCTGTGTACTTTGAAATATACAATATCTAGGCCATTTAATAGGCCACTGTACTGTGCGTTTTCTTGTTAAATTATCTCACATACCTGGTGTAAATACCCACCGTCTGTTCTGTTACTACACGGCTGTGTACTTTGAAATATACAATATCTAGGCATTTTAATAGGCCACTGTACTGTGCGTTTTCTTGTTAAATTATCTCACATACCTGGTGTAAATACCCACCGTCTGTTCAGTTACTACACGGCTGTGTACTTTGAAATATACAATATCTAGGCCATTTAATAGGCCACTGTACTGTGCGTTTTCTTGTTAAATTATCTCACATACCTGGTGTAAATACCCACCGTCTGTTCTGTTACTACACGGCTGTGTACTTTGAAATATACAATATCTAGGCCATTTAATAGGCCACTGTACTGTGCGTTTTCTTGTTAAATTATCTCACATACCTGGTGTAAATACCCACCGTCTGTTCAGTTACTACACGGCTGTGTACTTTGAAATATACAATATCTAGGCATTTTAATAGGCCACTGTACTGTGCGTTTTCTTGTTAAATTATCTCACATACCTGGTGTAAATACCCACCGTCTGTTCAGTTACTACACGGCTGTGTACTTTGAAATATACAATATCTAGGCCATTTAATAGGCCACTGTACTGTGCGTTTTCTTGTTAAATTATCTCACATACCTGGTGTAAATACCCACCGTCTGTTCTGTTACTACACGGCTGTGTACTTTGAAATATACAATATCTAGGCCATTTAATAGGCCACTGTACTGTGCGTTTTCTTGTTAAATTATCTCACATACCTGGTGTAAATACCCACCGTCTGTTCAGTTACTACACGGCTGTGTACTTTGAAATATACAATATCTAGGCATTTTAATAGGCCACTGTACTGTGCGTTTTCTTGTTAAATTATCTCACATACCTGGTGTAAATACCCACCGTCTGTTCAGTTACTACACGGCTGTGTACTTTGAAATATACAATATCTAGGCCATTTAATAGGCCACTGTACTGTGCGTTCTCTTGTTAAATTATCTCACATACCTGGTGTAAATACCCACCGTCTGTTCAGTTACTACACGGCTGTGTACTTTGAAATATACAATATCTAGGCCTTTTAATAGGCCACTGTACTGTGCGTTTTCTTGTTAAATTATCTCACATACCTGGTGTAAATACCCACCGTCTGTTCAGTTACTACACGGCTGTGTACTTTGAAATATACAATATCTAGGCATTTTAATAGGCCACTGTACTGTGCGTTTTCTTGTTAAATTATCTCACATACCTGGTGTAAATACCCACCGTCTGTTCTGTTACTACACGGCTGTGTACTTTGAAATATACAATATCTAGGCCATTTAATAGGCCACTGTACTGTGCGTTTTCTTGTTAAATTATCTCACATACCTGGTGTAAATACCCACCGTCTGTTCTGTTACTACACGGCTGTGTACTTTGAAATATACAATATCTAGGCATTTTAATAGGCCACTGTACTGTGCGTTCTCTTGCTAAATTATCTCACATACCTGGTGTAAATACCCACCGTCTGTTCAGTTACTACACGGCTGTGTACTTTGAAATATACAATATCTAGGCATTTTAATAGGCCACTGTACTGTGCGTTCTCTTGTTAAATTATCTCACATACCTGGTGTAAATACCCACCGTCTGTTCAGTTACTACACGGCTGTGTACTTTGAAATATACAATATCTAGGCCATTTAATAGGCCACTGTACTGTGCGTTCTCTTGTTAAATTATCTCACATACCTGGTGTAAATACCCACCGTCTGTTCAGTTACTACACGGCTGTGTACTTTGAAATATACAATATCTAGGCCATTTAATAGGCCACTGTACTGTGCGTTTTCTTGTTAAATTATCTCACATACCTGGTGTAAATACCCACCGTCTGTTCAGTTACTACACGGCTGTGTACTTTGAAATATACAATATCTAGGCATTTTAATAGGCCACTGTACTGTGCGTTCTCTTGTTAAATTATCTCACATACCTGGTGTAAATACCCACCGTCTGTTCAGTTACTACACGGCTGTGTACTTTGAAATATACAATATCTAGGCATTTTAATAGGCCACTGTACTGTGCGTTTTCTTGTTAAATTATCTCACATACCTGGTGTAAATACCCACCGTCTGTTCTGTTACTACACGGCTGTGTACTTTGAAATATACAATATCTAGGCCATTTAATAGGCCACTGTACTGTGCGTTTTCTTGTTAAATTATCTCACATACCTGGTGTAAATACCCACCGTCTGTTCAGTTACTACACGGCTGTGTACTTTGAAATATACAATATCTAGGCATTTTAATAGGCCACTGTACTGTGCGTTCTCTTGTTAAATTATCTCACATACCTGGTGTAAATACCCACCGTCTGTTCAGTTACTACACGGCTGTGTACTTTGAAATATACAATATCTAGGCATTTTAATAGGCCACTGTACTGTGCGTTTTCTTGTTAAATTATCTCACATACCTGGTGTAAATACCCACCGTCTGTTCTGTTACTACACGGCTGTGTACTTTGAAATATACAATATCTAGGCCATTTAATAGGCCACTGTACTGTGCGTTTTCTTGCTAAATTATCTCACATACCTGGTGTAAATACCCACCGTCTGTTCAGTTACTACACGGCTGTGTACTTTGAAATATACAATATCTAGGCATTTTAATAGGCCACTGTACTGTGCGTTCTCTTGTTAAATTATCTCACATACCTGGTGTAAATACCCACCGTCTGTTCAGTTACTACACGGCTGTGTACTTTGAAATATACAATATCTAGGCCATTTAATAGGCCACTGTACTGTGCGTTCTCTTGTTAAATTATCTCACATACCTGGTGTAAATACCCACCGTCTGTTCAGTTACTACACGGCTGTGTACTTTGAAATATACAATATCTAGGCCATTTAATAGGCCACTGTACTGTGCGTTTTCTTGTTAAATTATCTCACATACCTGGTGTAAATACCCACCGTCTGTTCAGTTACTACACGGCTGTGTACTTTGAAATATACAATATCTAGGCATTTTAATAGGCCACTGTACTGTGCGTTCTCTTGTTAAATTATCTCACATACCTGGTGTAAATACCCACCGTCTGTTCAGTTACTACACGGCTGTGTACTTTGAAATATACAATATCTAGGCATTTTAATAGGCCACTGTACTGTGCGTTTTCTTGTTAAATTATCTCACATACCTGGTGTAAATACCCACCGTCTGTTCTGTTACTACACGGCTGTGTACTTTGAAATATACAATATCTAGGCCATTTAATAGGCCACTGTACTGTGCGTTTTCTTGTTAAATTATCTCACATACCTGGTGTAAATACCCACCGTCTGTTCAGTTACTACACGGCTGTGTACTTTGAAATATACAATATCTAGGCATTTTAATAGGCCACTGTACTGTGCGTTCTCTTGTTAAATTATCTCACATACCTGGTGTAAATACCCACCGTCTGTTCAGTTACTACACGGCTGTGTACTTTGAAATATACAATATCTAGGCATTTTAATAGGCCACTGTACTGTGCGTTTTCTTGTTAAATTATCTCACATACCTGGTGTAAATACCCACCGTCTGTTCTGTTACTACACGGCTGTGTACTTTGAAATATACAATATCTAGGCCATTTAATAGGCCACTGTACTGTGCGTTTTCTTGCTAAATTATCTCACATACCTGGTGTAAATACCCACCGTCTGTTCAGTTACTACACGGCTGTGTACTTTGAAATATACAATATCTAGGCATTTTAATAGGCCACTGTACTGTGCGTTCTCTTGTTAAATTATCTCACATACCTGGTGTAAATACCCACCGTCTGTTCAGTTACTACACGGCTGTGTACTTTGAAATATACAATATCTAGGCCATTTAATAGGCCACTGTACTGTGCGTTCTCTGTTAAATTATCTCACATACCTGGTGTAAATACCCACCGTCTGTTCAGTTACTACACGGCTGTGTACTTTGAAATATACAATATCTAGGGCCATTTAATAGGCCACTGTACTGTGCGTTTTCTTGTTAAATTATCTCACATACCTGGTGTAAATACCCACCGTCTGTTCAGTTACTACACGGCTGTGTACTTTGAAATATACAATATCTAGGCATTTTAATAGGCCACTGTACTGTGCGTTCTCTTGTTAAATTATCTCACATACCTGGTGTAAATACCCACCGTCTGTTCAGTTACTACACGGCTGTGTACTTTGAAATATACAATATCTAGGCATTTTAATAGGCCACTGTACTGTGCGTTTTCTTGTTAAATTATCTCACATACCTGGTGTAAATACCCACCGTCTGTTCTGTTACTACACGGCTGTGTACTTTGAAATATACAATATCTAGGCATTTTAATAGGCCACTGTACTGTGCGTTTTCTTGTTAAATTATCTCACATACCTGGTGTAAATACCCACCGTCTGTTCAGTTACTACACGGCTGTGTACTTTGAAATATACAATATCTAGGCATTTTAATAGGCCACTGTACTGTGCGTTCTCTTGTTAAATTATCTCACATACCTGGTGTAAATACCCACCGTCTGTTCAGTTACTACACGGCTGTGTACTTTGAAATATACAATATCTAGGCATTTTAATAGGCCACTGTACTGTGCGTTTTCTTGTTAAATTATCTCACATACCTGGTGTAAATACCCACCGTCTGTTCTGTTACTACACGGCTGTGTACTTTGAAATATACAATATCTAGGCCATTTAATAGGCCACTGTACTGTGCGTTTTCTTGTTAAATTATCTCACATACCTGGTGTAAATACCCACCGTCTGTTCTGTTACTACACGGCTGTGTACTTTGAAATATACAATATCTAGGCCATTTAATAGGCCACTGTACTGTGCGTTTTCTTGTTAAATTATCTCACATACCTGGTGTAAATACCCACCGTCTGTTCAGTTACTACACGGCTGTGTACTTTGAAATATACAATATCTAGGCATTTTAATAGGCCACTGTACTGTGCGTTCTCTTGTTAAATTATCTCACATACCTGGTGTAAATACCCACCGTCTGTTCTGTTACTACACGGCTGTGTACTTTGAAATATACAATATCTAGGCATTTTAATAGGCCACTGTACTGTGTGTTCTCTTGCTAAATTATTTCACATACCTAATTATATACCCAAATATTGTATTTGCAACAAAAAAAAAATAAAATGCGGAGGGGGGCTAGCGGAATAGGACGTGGACGTGGACGAGGACGGGGGCGCGGAAATGCTGTTGGGGGCCTTGTTGAAGCCAGTGGGGATACAATGTGTGCTGGTGAGGATCAGCCAGGATCCCGCTCATCCAGAATCCCTGCCTTTATGGGACAGTTAAGCAGGGGGCGGGTTACACCGCTGTTGAGGCCTGAGCAGGTTGAACAGGTGGTGCAATGGATAGCCGATAGCGCTTCCACACAGTTGTCCACCAGCCAGTCATCCACACAGTCTCACTCTGACCCTCCTTCCTCCACACCTGGCCAACAGAGTCATCCCACCCTTGACCCCTCCCAGGAGCTCTTTTCGGGTCCTTTTTCAGATGTGCCGGAAGAATCCCAGGAGCTAGCAGAGGAATTTGTTTGTAGTGATGCCCAAACACTGGAGTTTTCGCCATCTCCTGCTGATGTGGACCCTGAGCCAGCATCTGTTATCATGAGCGATGATGATGATGAGACGCAGTTGCCATCAAGGGAGGCTGTTGGAATGTCCAGTGGGCAGGAGGAGGAGCAGAGTGAGGAAGAGGAGGTGGTGGATGACGAAATGACCGACCCCACTTGGCCAGGGGTGATGTCCAGCGAGGAAAGCAGTGGAGAGGTGGTGGTCTGCGCAGCACCGAAAAAGGCAGCAAGAGGCAGAGGGATGTCCACAGGCAGAGGGATGTCCACAGGCAGAGGGATGTCCACAGGCAGAGGCATGTCCACAGGCAGAGGGATGTCCACAGGCAGAGGGATGGCCACAGGCAGAGGGATGGCCACAGGCAGAGGACAGTTCAGACAGAGAAGTGAGGCCACAGCCAGCAGGGCCGAAGCTGTTCCCGCCAGCGGCCAGTCGTGCGAAGCTCCCCCATCGAGGCCTCGTACTTCTGTGGTGTGGAGATATTTTTAATGTTTGTGCGGATGACAAACTGAGCGCGGTTTGCACACTCTGCCACTCAAAACTGAGTAGGGGCTCTGAGAAGAGCAATCTGACCACCTCAGGCATGCGGCGTCACTTGGAATTCAAGCACTGGGCTGAGTGGGAGAGAGCAAACGCAATACAAACTGCGCCCGGTCTTGCTGCCACTGCCTCTTCCCCTTTGTTGTGTGCTGCCACTGCGGTCCAGACCTCCAGCCAGGACACCTCCACATCTGCCTCTGCCTCTGCTACTTTGGGGCCTTCTCCTTCAGCCTCCCCTTCCCCCGCCTCTTCGCCTGCACCTTCACACTCCTCGTCCCAACAACTGTCCATCTCGCAGGCGTTCGACCGCAGGCGGAAGTACGCCTCGAGTCACCCCCAAGCCCAAGCCTTAAACTGCCACATCTCCAAACTGCTGGCCCTGGAGATGTTGCCGTTTAGGCTTGTGGAGACGCAGGCCTTCCGCGACCTGATGGCGGCTGCCGCACCTCGCTATTCCGTCCCTAGCCGCCACTACTTTTCCCGGAGTGCCGTCCCCGCCCTGCACCAGCACGTGTCGCGTAACATCAGGCGGGCCCTGAGGTACGCAGTCAGCGCAAAGGTCCACTTGACCACCGACTCATGGACAAGCGCTTGCGGCCAGGGACGATACATTTCTCTGACGGCACACTGGGTGAATGTAGTGGAGGCGGGGACGGGGTCGCAAACAGAGACGGCCTACCTACCACCCCCGCCCAAGATTGCCAGCATGGGTTCTGATAAACCCCCCTCCTCCTCCTCCTCCTCCTCCTGTGCCTTAACATCTCCCTCAGCCGCTAGCTGGAAGCGTTGCAGCACTGGCGCGGGGAGACGTCAGCAGGCGGTGCTAAAGCTCATCAGCTTGGGCGACAGGAAGCACAGCGCCACAGAGGTGAGGGACGCCATATTGCAGCAGACGGAGATGTGGCTGTCGCCGCTGCAGCTAGGACCAGGCATGGTCGTGTGCGATAACGGCCGTAACCTGGTGGCGGCTCTGGAGCTTGCCGAACTCAATCACGTACCATGCCTGGCCCACGTTTTTAATCTGGTAGTCCAAAAATTTCTGAAGACTTACCCCAACCTGGCAGAGCTACTGGTGAAAGTGCGGCGCTTGTGCGCTCACTTTCGGAAGTCAACTGTAGCTGCTGCTAGCTTAAAAAACTCCAGCAACGCCTCCATTTGCCTGAACATCGGCTGTTGTGCGACCTGCCGACTCGCTGGAATTCCACCTATTCCATGTTGGCCAGGGTGTGTGAGCAGCAGAGAGCATTGATGGAGTACCAGATTATGAATCCACGCGTGCCTCCAACTCAGCTCCCTCAGTTTGCCAACCACGAGTGGCCATGGATGGCAGACATATGCGATGTACTGCGTATCTTTGAGGAGTCCACCAAGAAGGTCAGCAGCGAGGACGCTATAGTGAGCGTAACCATTCCGCTCCTAGGCGTCCTTAAAGAATCGCTCATCGCAATAAGGGAGAACGCATTGCACGCAGAGGAGACGGGGGTAGGAGGAGACGCAACGGAGCTACACAGTCAGACCACACTTTTGTCTGCTTCACGGTGGCAGTTGCAGGAGGAGGAGGATGAGGAGGAGGACGACGTGGAGGTGGCTGTGGAAGAGGAGGAGGATGCTGGCGGCGAGGGTAGCAGTCAGGCTGTGTGCGTCCCATTGGTTCAGCGCGGATGGG